>CM049407.1:3600000-3732500 GCA_026929865.2 Hyperoplus lanceolatus
ACCAGAGTCCAAGGCTTTGTTAAGATTTCAGGCCTTACTGTTCACTTCTGATTTCATGCTCAAATCCCAATTTTTTTGGGGGGGCTGCTCAGATACATTTTTAAATATGGTCGATATCAAGGTCCTGTGTGAAGGTCCTGAACCAAGCCAGAAACATGAGGCCGGTATCGGATTCTGAGCCACATATGAAAGCATCTT
The DNA here is from genome assembly GCA_026929865.2 of Hyperoplus lanceolatus. Classification (NCBI taxonomy): domain Eukaryota; kingdom Metazoa; phylum Chordata; class Actinopteri; order Uranoscopiformes; family Ammodytidae; genus Hyperoplus; species Hyperoplus lanceolatus. The sequence goes on from CM049407.1 coordinate 3,600,199, forward strand.
AAACCGAAGAATTGGATAAACTCATATTCTACAACATGTTCTGGTCACATTGTTATCTGAGACAACATTTTGCAAAAAAATAAAAATAAAAATGCTACTTTTGCCTGAAGTCTGAATGTAGCCCAAATCACTCTAATCAGATCTGTGTTGGGTTTGTTTGTATTGGCAGTATGCCCTTTACCCGAGGGAATGCGTTGGGATTTACTATCAGCTCTGAGTATGTGATGATGCGTCACTGTCATCACAGAAAGATGAGTTTAACTTTTTAGCTGCTCTATTAACTTCAGATACTCAGGCTGTGTTCGGAAAGCCCTACTAACGTCCTGCTCATACTCATTTTGACTTCAATTTGAGTATGTGACGGTTGGGTTGGGTATGCGAGTTTGGGTATGCGAGAAGTTCCTGGATGAGTACTAACTTCCGGGAAGATTTTGGGTATGGATCGACAGGCTACTTTTCCTACTCAACCGCCCCACAATGCACTGGGTCAATTCTACGGCCTGAATCTTATAAGAAGAAGAAGAAGAAATTCTTTATTGCTTGAGTATACTTCAGTGTGAACGTTTCAACGCACCTCGCATACACAATCGATCTTTGAGTAGACGGTATGTAGTATATAGATGTTGAGTATGTAGGAGGGAGGACGTTAGTATGGCTTTTTGAATACAGCCTCAGTAATTGATGTAGCATTATGCTACTTATACCCGTGTTGGTGTTCTGTAGCCTTTTGTGTCTGTTTGGGTCAACTCTCCCTGCGTTCCAAATCACATACTCTTTCTTTTTACTACACTACATACTAAAGTACAGAAGAGTTTAAGGTGAGAAAGACGAATAATCCAAAATGCTATTGGAGTTAGTGGGACATTCATGTATTTTCAGCATACTACAATTGACTTACATGTATTGGGACATCCTAAATCTTTTTCTGGCGTACTTCTGAATATAGTAGAGAAGTATGGGGATTGGAACGCAGGGTTAGTGTCCTGTCTGGTAAAATCAAAATGTCTTATCGCTTTGGGAGCATGAATGAACCTACTGTCACGCAAATAGTTGAACTAAAGGAACGTTTTGTGGCCTAAATAGAACCTCTATGGAACATAAACTGGCCAATATTGATGTTCAATTTAGATATTTTCCTGTTCAAATAGGTTATTTTGGCAATTCAATTAAAGTTTGGCAGTAGTTTCTGGGACCCTATGTCCCTATGTCAGGGGTAAAATCCCAGCCTGATGATAAATGTAGAAGAAAAGACAATGGTCAGTTAACATGTGAGCCAAATGTCAGTCTGACCTGTAGTTTTGGAGATATCCTATCAATGGACTGTATGACTCTTGCTAAAAAAATACTGCACGACGTCGAGTATATCTCTGGCTATTCCGTTTTTGATTCAATCTAGACATTCAAAGCCCCTGATTTCCTTATGTAATATTTTTTTTTGTCAGCGCTATATCTCCGTTGGTACTTCAAATGGTAAATGGACTCCACTTATATAGCGCTTTCCCCTGGGTTTTTCACAGACCCAAAGCGCTTTACATTGTTTTTGTACACATTCACCCAGTCACACACACATTCATACACCGATAGCAGCAGCTACCACGCAGGGTAGGACTATGCACTATGCACTATGGTGCTAAGCTAACTAAGCTAACTATCGGGAGCAATTCGGGGTTCAGTGTCTTGCCCAGGGACACTGCGACATGTGGCGGGGAGACGGGGGATCAAACCTCCGACCCTGCACTCCAGAGGCGAACTCCCTACCCACTTCGCTACTGCCGCCCCAGTAGACAGTACAGAGTTGAAATGGGGAGACAGAGAGAGAGAGAGAGGGGAGAGGGGGGGGGTGACCTGCAGTAAAGGTCCACAGGTCGGACTTGAACCCGCGACCACTGCAACGAAGGCCAGAGCCAATATGGTACACTCTCTGTCCTCTACACCACCGGAGCGCCCCATGTAATCCTTTTCTATCTGGACACGTGTAACCTCAGTCAGCAGAGTAATATAAGCTTGAAAGAAAATGCAACCACTGGAGTGCAGGGTCGGTGGTTCTCCTGCCACATGTCGAAGTGTCCTTGGGCAAGACACTAAACCCCAAATTGCTCCTGATAGTTAGCTTGCACCCTGCGTGGTAGCTGCTGCTATCGGTGTACGAATGTGTGTGTGATTGGGTGAATGTGTACAAAACAATGTAAAGCCCTTTGAGTCTGTGAGAAACCAGGGAAAAGCGCTATATAAGTGGAGTCCATTTACAATAAGATTCGCAAATTCAAAATTTGTTTTCTTTCTAGCCCACATTAGCATATGAGTAGTAACCAATGCACTGGATGTTATTTCACAAGGTGTCCTGTGTTTGTCTGCATCAGTCGCTATAGTTGGTGGTTCTATTAGTGTGGACAGTAAGAGCTGAGTATACAATTTTAAAAGGGTCACTATGCAGTTTCAGAGGAGGGGGATTTGTTTACATTCACAGAGCCTTCAGTTAGTTTACAAAACATATTTTCTCTACGTGTAATTCTAAGTATTGAAAAATGCTATTATCATGAATCTCTAAACTAAATTATTTTGAGGAACCTTTAACCAAACGTAAGACTAGAACATGTTTGTAATCCAAACTGAGTCTGCATTCTGCGCTGTAGCTGGTGGTGGTGATGAGTGCATGGCGATGTAAACCGGACCCACAAGGGTTAAGGAAAGGCTGTAGCGTTGAAACGCTGTGTTAAAGGTGCAGTGTGTAATATGACATCATCAAGAAAGTTCTTGAAAGTTCTAGAATGCAACGCTCCCTGGGTAAGCCCACCCCTTTTGAATAATAACAGAAGCTACAGTGGCCTTCAAGGACAAGAACAATTCTAAATTCTAAACAATGCACCTGATGACATTCCAAAAACATGGATGCCTCCATAAGACCTGCCTGCTCAATGTAGAAAATGTAATATTAATATTTGTAATTCTCCGCTCAGGAGGATAATTCAGATTATTGGCAGAGGTGATTTTACACCAATGAGGACATATTTATGAATGAGGATATTGATTTTACATAATAAATTACTTAAAATGTTAAACATTAAAGGGACGACTGTCTCTTACGGCCATGGTGGCGGCGAATGTCGGGGAATGAATTACATGTTTTCTGATTTTCAAAGCAGCTTACTGTCAGAGTTGCCAAGTTGGAGAGGAGCCAAGAAAATAGAGGGCTTGTCTGAGCTAAAAAAGAAAAGCGGTCATTCATGGTTTGCACAGATTAGTGATATAATAACCAACGTCCTGTTTTAAAATGGCTAAAAATTAAAGACCTACTTCACCGGTGGAAATATGAAGGTGTTTTGAACTCTGAGATCCTATGCAGTATAAATGTGCAAACATTTTAAAAAAATCGGTTCATCCTAGCCTGAGAAAAGGCAGAAAGAGTGTTTTATGGTCTCCCTGTCTAACCTTACATTTTACCATGTGTGACATCACACTAGTAAAAAGGTAGGGTTAGGATTAACGGGACAGCTGGGTCAAGGGAAGATTTGAGGGAAGAAAAACCTCATTCATTATATTATAATAGCGATTTTATAATGATAGAACGCCGTATGGGTTCCGTATGGGTGAAGTATTCTTTTATCTATTTTGAAATTTGATAATCACCGTCTCTCTCTGGCTTGTCAGGTTTAATTCAATGCGGCCACAATACACAACATCACTCAGTTAGTGTTATTTTGTTTATTAGTTAACATTTTGTTTTTAGTGTCCCCAAGTATCTATTCAGCAGGGCCTCATAAATTATTGTCTTGTGAGTATACCTTTCAAGATGTGAATGCTGTGAATGTCTTGAGCAACCACACACACACACACACATACACACACACACACACACACACACACACACACACACACACACACACACACACACACACACACACACACACACACACACACACACACACACGGACGGACGCTTCAAATGGAGATGTCCCAACAAGTTCTCCTATGTCACAGGTCTGTTTATAGACGAGAAAAGTCGAGGCCGAGAGGTGTTGCTAATCCCCTTCACATTTTATTGAACTTGGGTTAGGGTCTGACTGCTTTTGAAGTTCACCTAAAGAGATTTTGCCTGCGTTCCAATCCCCCATACTTCCCTACTATTTAGTATGCCAGAAAATATTTGTTGCAGCTCTCTTGGCAGTCTGCACTACTGCCCTGTACTGATACTGTTTACAATCTACAGAAACAGTTAGCCTTGTATGAAGAACTATGAAGACGTATGATTTTTTTTTAATTTTTTTAAGATTTTTTGGGCATTTTTATGCTTTATTGATAGTGCAGAGAGACAGAGGTGAAATGGGGCAGAGAGGGGAGTGACATGCAGAGAACGACCGCGGGCGGGAATCGAACCCTGGCCTGCTGCTGGGCCCGGCCTGGGAGGGGGACGCCTTACCGACTGAGCTAAAGGCGCCCCATGTGTATTGGTGCTTTTTATTCTCACATATCAAATGTATTATATGTACACATTCTTGGCAAATGATTCATATTTTGATAGAAAGTGAGGACATATTGGAGAACTACATTATACCAAGGAATACTGCTGTATGAATCTAGATTGTCTTAACTCGTATATTTCCCAAAAAATACCACTAACTTCTTCTTCTTTTTAAATAAAGGTTGAATATTAAAATTAAAAAAAATATGTTTTTAATAATGTTTCCCTCTCTGTCCTCAGACTGGTGTCCTCCATCCACGCCATCATGGCAACCACGGCGGGAGTCATCGTTGTGTCATCGTGCCGGGGCAACGTCATTAACGACAGGTGTGTGTGTGTGTGTGTGTGTGTGTGTGTGTGTGTGTGTGTGTGTGTGTGTGTGTGTGTGTGTGTGTGTGTGTGTGTGTGTGTGTGTGTGTGTGTGTGTGTGTGTGTGTGAGATAAATCTCATCACAAAACTGTCACTGTTGTTACTAGTTTGGTTAACACACAAGCATAATACCTTATTTTTTTTATATATAGTTTATTGTAGGAACATATATTAATCTGAGAGTTATTTTTAACATTTACAACATCCTACACTTTTTTTTTATATATAAAAAACGCTTTAATAATAATAATTAAAAAAGCAATAATAATCAATATATAGTATATTAACATCCACATACATACTGTATGCATAGGCCTACATAACATAATATATACACATACATAATGCCTTTTGAATTCTTACCTGTAACCACCCATGCCAAACCATCTTGGCCAAGGCAAGGAAAGGCAAGGCAAGTTTATTTCTATAGGACAATTCAGACACAAGGCCATTCAAAGTGCTTTACAGGGGGGCATGAAATACATCAATAAAAATGACCGGTTAAAAGGGAAAACAGAAAAGTCTTCAGATTTGATTTATAAAAGAAGCTGAGAGTTGCAGCAGACCTCAAGTTTTTTCTGGGAGTTTGTTCCAGATATTTGGAGCATAAAAACTGGAAGCTGCGTCTCCTTGTTTAGTCCTAACTCTGGGGACTCTTAGGGGCCAAGCCAAAAGGTTAAGATCATTCGTATCTTACTGTAGACTCGACAGGAAGATTTTTATTGACGCGGGGGAAAGTTCAGGAAGGTTTTTGACTGTGTATGCAAATGTGCCCTGACCCTTGCTTTAGCACATCTCATTCTCACAGTGACTTGACATTATTCCTGCGTTCCAAATCACATACTCTTCCTTTTTTACACACTACATACTAAAGTACAGAAGAGTTTTAGGGCCACAGGAGAGGAAAAAAAATAGATAAGGATTTTTTTTTTTTTTTATATGTCGAGAAATGTCAAGAATAAAGACGAATACTCCAAAATGCTATTGGAGTTAGTGGGGCATTTATGTATTTTCAGCATACTACAATTGACGTGCATGTTTTTGGGACATCCTAAATCTTTTTCTGGCATACTAAATAGTAGGGAAGTATGGGGATTGGAACGCAGGGTATTTCTTTCTTAAAAAACCCATCTGCCTCTCAGCTCTTTCTTTTGATACCATGTACAGATGGTGAAATTCACACGTTGCTGCACAATCACTCTATATAGCTTTTATCTTTATTGAATAGAAAAATAAATGATTTTAAAATATATATAACTTCTACAGTATGTAACGGCTGAACACAAGCTATCTCCATTAAAGGCCTACTTCACCTGTGGCAATATGAAGGTGTATTGAACTCTGAGATCCTATGTAGTATAAATGTGCAAACATTTTAGAAATCGGTTCATCCTAGCCTGAGAAAAGGCAGAAAGAGTGTTTTATGGTCTCACTGTCTAACCCGAACATTTTACTACTGTGACATGATACTAGTGAAAATGTAGGGTTAGGATTAACAGGACAGCTGGACCAAGGGAAGACTGAGGGAAGAAAAATTTCATTCATTATATTATAATAGCGATTTTATAATGATAGAACGCCGGTTCCGTATGGGTGAAGTATTCCTTTAAGATGATCCAGGGTTTAGGTTCGCCCCCTAAATATCCTGCAAGAAAGAACTGTTGATCCACGTTACTATATCTGTGCGGCAGTGTGTAGGGCGGTCGTCCTCTGGAGTGCAGGGTCGGAGGTTCGATCCCCCGTCTCCCCGCCACATGTCCAAGTGTCCCTGGGCAAAGAGACACTGAACCCCAAATTACTCCTGATGGTTCAGAGGGAGCCTTGCATGGCAGCTACTGCCATCGGCGTATGGGTGTGTGTATGAATGGGTGAAAGTGGTGAGAATTGTAAAGCGCTTTGGGGCTGAGAAAATCAGCTAAAAAGCGGTATATAAGTCAAGTCCATTTAGCATTTTTATCTGTACTACAGAATGTATTATGACGGTCTTGCTTTCTGGCATCGGCCTTGGAACTGATTTGATGCTGATTGAAGGTGCAGCGATTCTGGAGAGCGTTTGATTACAAGATCACTTTTTTTATTTTATTTATTTCTCTATTGGGTTTTCATTTTTTTTTTTACAACAAGAACACACACAAGGAACAGCTGTCTCCGGGCTCGAATGAAATCAAAATACATCACACAAAAGACAACAAGCTTTCACACAAAAATGTGCACAAATAGACATGAAAAATTCCCCCCGAAAAACAAAACAAGCAGCGAACAAGATCACTTTTTGTCAACATCAGTGAATATCTCCTCATGATCCTCTATTGTACTAGTGGTGTGTGGATGCTCTATGTAAACGAAGGAGGCCCAACGTAGCTACTAGCTAGTAACGTGCCTGTTTACAGAGCCTAGGCTGTGTATTAACACTAGGTTTCTTTTTAGTGCACACACAGTACAGTACGGACAGGTAGCCGATTGTGAAGAGATATTCACTGATTTTGACAATGAATAAGCATTTTCTCCAGAATCGCTGAGTCCACCGTTTTTAAGCAACTGTTTTGTACCATTCTCAAATGTAATAGTCTTAGTAAAAACAATTATCCTCCAATTGTTGTACAAAAATAGCCTTTCTTCCATATTCTAGTTCAGTGAACACACACACACACACACACACACACACACACACACACACACACACACACACACACACACACACACACACACACGTCAGTACAGACCTCCCTACTCTCATTCAGCTTGCTGCTTCTCATCCAAACCCTGCCTCTACGTCAGCCACCTGGCGTCGAGCTAGTGTTAGCTATTAGTGTAGCGTGTGTGTGTGTGTGTGTGTGTATTCATATATAGTATGAAAGTGTGACGCTCGGTTGCCCTGACCCGGACAGGCCCAGTTTGAGTCTGCTAATCTCAATGGCCCCTCCTCCCCCCCTCTTCACCCACAGGGCTTAATTCTCTCTCACACACACACACACACACACACACACACACACACACACACACACACACACACACACACGCACGCGCGCGCGCGCTGCGCTGCTCAGTTCTGCTGCTGCCCTGTGACGTGCACACAAGGCCTGCAGCTTAGCAGACCCCATGCATACTCTAATACTCCGTCCCAATCTGTCACTTCATTTAGACCTCATTCATTGCCTCACTCAGGCTGTGTTCGAAAAGCCCTTATAACGTCCTACACATACTAAGGTCCTACTCATACTAAAAGCCCTACTAACGTCCTACTCGTACTAATTTCACGTCAATTTGAGTATGTGACGGTTGTGTATGCGAGTTTGTGTAGGCGAGAAATGCCCGGATGAGTACTAACTTCCGGGAAGATTTTGTGTATTACTTTCCCTACTCAACCGCCCCACAATGCATTGTGTCTTTTCAAACCTCATAGAAGGTTTTTTTAAATTCTTTATTGCTTCTGCATACTTCAGTGTAAACGGTCCGACCAACCTCGCATACACAATGGATGGTTAAGTAGACAGTATGTAGTATATACATGTTCAGTATGTAGGAGGGAGGACGTTAGTAGGGCTTTTAGTATGTAGTATATACATGTTGAGTATGCAGGAGGGAGGACGTTAGTAGGGCTTTATGGTTAAGTAGACAGTATGTAGTATATACATGTTGAGTATGTAGGAGGGAGGACGTTAGTAGGGCTTTATGGTTAAGTAGACAGTATGTAGTATATACATGTTGAGTATGTAGGAGGGAGGACGTTAGTAGGGCTTTTAGTATGTAGTATATACATGTTGAGTATGTAGGAGGGAGGACGTTAGTAGGGCTTTTAGTATGTAGTATATACATGTTGAGTATGTAGGAGGGAGGACGTTAGTAGGGCTTTTAGTATGTAGTATATACATGTTGAGTATGTAGGAGGGAGGACGTTAGTAGGGCTTTTAGTATGTAGTATGTACATGTTGAGTATGTAGGAGGGAGGACGTTAGTAGGGCTTTTAGTATGTAGTATATACATGTTGAGTATGTAGGAGGGAGGACATTAGTAGGGCTTTTAGTATGTAGTATGTACATGTTGAGTATGTAGCAGGGAGGACGTTAGTAGGGCTTTTAGTATGTAGTATATACATGTTGAGTATGTAGGAGGGAGGAGGTTAGTAGGGCTTTTAGTATGTAGTATATACATGTTGAGTATGTAGGAGGGAGGAGGTTAGTAGGGCTTTTAGTATGTAGTATATACATGTTGAGTATGTAGGAGGGAGGAGGTTAGTAGGGCTTTTAGTATGTAGTATGTACATGTTGAGTATGTAGGAGGGAGGACGTTAGTAGGGCTTTTAGTATGTAGTATGTACATGTTGAGTATGTAGGAGGGAGGACGATAGTAGGGCTTTTACAACACAGCCTCACTGTAACGCTTGCTAAGGTTTTCTAATAGAAATGCCACCATTGCTTGGGGCGACTGTGGCTCAGGTGGTAGAGCGGGTCGGCTGATGATCAAAAGGGTTGGAGGTTCGATCCCCGCCCTGCCACCTGTGTCATAGTTGTTGTGTCCTTGGGCAAGACACTTAACCTACCTTGCCTCGTGTGAATGTCGATAGTTAGCCTGCTGTTGGTGTGTGAATGTGTGTGTGAATGGTAACGTGGGAAAGGAAAACAGGTCTCCCTCGTAAAAGAGTCTTCGGTCTCAATGGGATTTACCTGTATAAATAAAGGTTAAAAAGGTGCTCCGAGGAACTTTCCGTTTGTGTTAACTCTAGTAAGAAGCACCCCTTTGGACAAAAGCGGTAGTGTTTTTACTACGCCGGCTGTTGTTCCTGGGTGAGCGTATACCCATGACAAAGGCATTAAGAAAAACTATATAAAAATAGCATTCTTTTGCTCTGATGGTCTCGTTTACTGTTACATGTCATTTATGATCAGCAGAGGAAAGGTACAGCATCCATAGAGGTGTTTGTAAACTGTGTGTGTGTGTGTGTGTGTGTGTGTATTATAATTAGATTTAATATATATTTATATTAGTATTCTAGTGTAGTATTACTCTGTGTATGTTTAGCTTGGCTATATATTTACACTGTGTGTGTGTGTGTGGGGGGGGGGGGGGGCGCGTACTAATAACTATGTTCAATTTATACTTATATTGTAATACTATAGTGTGTGTGTGTGTGTGTGTGTGTGTGTGTGTGGTGTGTGTGTGTTTACGTTGCCTATATATCATCATGTAGCAGTCATTCCTCCCTAAGCTGTTTGTTGTTATGTGTGTGTGTGTGCGTGCGCGCGCGTCGGGCCCAGCGAGGTCATAGGTCACTGGCTCAGCTCTGCCCCCGAAGCTTACAGCATTCTGTCCACATAATTAACCACCTCTGCTCATTTCAGCCGTGTAGCCGGCCCAATAGCTTTTTATACTGTACTTACATAAGCCAGCCTTAGTGTGTGTGTGTGTGTGTGTGTGTGTGTGTGTGTGTGTGTGTGTGTGTGTGTGTGTGTGTGTGTGTGTGTGTGTGTGTGTGTGTGTGTTACTATTTTGTGACAAACAATTTGAGTTCTAGTCCTTAAGAGTGATTCGGATATTATTTTTGGTAATATAAGTGAGGACATTTTTTCGGGTTCTCACTTTGGGACAGGCCTTTAAAGGGCTGTTTGAGGGTTAACACTAGGTTTTAAGGACAGGCCTTTAAAGGGCTGTTTGAGGTTTAACACTAGGTTTTAAGGACAGACCTTTAAAGGGGCTGTTTGAGGGTTAACACTAGGTTTTAAGGACAGGCCTTTAAAGGGGCTGTTTGAGGGTTAACACTAGGTTTTAAGGACAGGCCTTTAAAGGGGCTGTTTGAGGGTTAACACTAGGTTTTAAGGACAGGCCTTTAAAGGGGCTGTTTGTGGGTTAACACTAGGTTTTAAGGACAGGCCTTTAAAGGGCTGTTTGAGGGTTAACACTAGGTTTTAAGGACAGGCCTTTAAAGGGGCTGTTTGAGGGTTAACACTAGGTTTTAAGGACAGGCCTTTAAAGGGCTGTTTGAGGGTTAACACTAGGTTTTAAGGACAGACCTTTTAAAGGGCTGTTTGAGGGTTAACACTAGGTTTTAAGGACAGGCCTTTAAGGGGCTGTTTGAGGGTTAACACTAGGTTTTAAGGTTCAGGTAAGAATTTGGTTTATGTTAGGGTTAGTGTAAGGGTTGGGGTTAGGCATTTAGTTTTGATGGTTAGGGTAAGGGGCTAGGGAATGCATTATTCCAGTGAATGCTCTAACAAGTATAGCCGTACAAGTGTGTGTGTGTGTCTCTGTGTCTGCATCTGTCTGTGTGTCTGTCTGTCTGTGTGTCTGTCTGTCTGTCTGTCTGTCTGTCTGTGTGTGTGTCTATCTGTGTGTCTGTCTGTGTGTCTGTCTGTCTGTGTGTGTCTGTCTGTTTGTCTGTCTGTCTGTCTGTCTGTCTGTCTGTCTGTCTGTCTGTGTGTGTCTGTCTGTTTGTCTGTCTGTCTGTCTGTCTGTCTGTCTGTCTGTCTGTCTGTCTGTCTGTGTGTGTCCCTCTGCTGAATCCAAAGTTCATTGAGTTCAACCATTCACTGCAGCATCTAGTGGAGTGCTGTGATAATCCTACTTAATCATTAGCCCCTGAACGCACCATTGACATTGAGTAAACGCTGCTTATCTCATGTTCGACTGATAACCTTTTAGTAGCGCTGTGAAATTCAGGTCAGAATGATTTGTTGTTACCTGATTGTTTAGTAAATCATTAAGCAATTGATTATATTTTCACACAGACAATATGATAAGTGGTGAATGACACGTGTGTGTGTGTGTGTGTGTGCGTGTGCGTGTGTGTGCGTGTGAAAATTCAAGAAATGCAATATCATAAGTCTCGTGTCTGCTTCTCCTGCATATTCATAAAAAAGAAAGGTGTAGTAGTGTAATAAGGTGTAGTAAAAAAAGGAAGAATATCGGGGCGCTCCGGTGGCGTAGTGGTCTAGTGGATAGAGCGTGTACCATATTGGCCTGATTACCTAATTATTATCGTAGGAATGCACAGACTATTTCATCCAAATTAAGTAGTATGGAAGTATGGACATGAGAACATAAAGATCAGCAAAAGGGTTTCAAAAGTTAAAAGAGTAAATATTACCAAATGCCCCCAACTGTACAATGCAAACTGCTTCAAAAATTACATTCATTTCGGGGCGCTCCGGTGGCGTAGTGGATAGAGCGCGTACCATATTGGCTCCGGCCTTCGTTGCAGTGGTCGCGGGTTCAATTCCGACCCGTGGACCTTTACTGCAGGTCACCCCCCCCTCTCTCTCTCTCTCTGTCTCCCCATTTCAACTCTGTACTGTCTAATAAAGCTTGAAAATGCCAAAAAAATAAAAATAAAATGAAGAGTATGCCATTTGGAACGCATGGCAGGACTGCTGTGCTGTCCAACTACTTGTTCACTTCACTAGACTGAAACTTACTGCAGCTGTTCTTTTTAAAATGCATGTACTTTTTTTTTAAATTATTTCTTTGGGCATTTTCAAGCTTTATTAGACAGTGCAGAGTTGAAATGACCTGCAGTAAAGGTCGGATTTGAACCCGCGACCACTGCAACGAAGGCCGGAGCCAATATGGTACGCGCTCTATCCACTACGCCACCGGAGCGCCCCGAAATGAATGTACTTTTTGAAGCAGTTTGCATTGTACAGTTGGGGGCATTTGGTAATATTTACTCTTTTAACTTTTGAAACCGTTTTGCTGATCTTTATGTTCTCATGTCCATACTTCCATACTACTTAATTTGGATGAAATAGTCTGTGCATTCCTACGATAATAATTAGGATGTCCCAGTTACTGGCAGGTCAGATGCAGTATGCTAAAAAGACCCGGATGTCCTACTAACATGTAACTGCAGGGTGTTCTACTAATATCGGGACACATTTTTGCAGTGAGCAAACCAGCATTATGCTCCTTCGGCTATTCTCGTCTGCACAGTGGAAGTTATGTCACGTGGACTGGGCTCCTGGAACCAGCAATGTGGCGGATATATATAAGCAAGAGGGTCGCAGTTCAGCAAGAGGGTCGCAGTTCAAAACAATGTCACCAAAGTCAAACTTATTTCTAGAGCACATTTGAAAACAGCATCAGTTGACCAAAGTGCTGTACAAGATACAATACAAAACAACATATAAGATACATGAGAAAAACGTAGGAGTGTCAAAGTCTCAACTTGTGTTAAAGGCCAATGCAGCAAAGTGAGTCTTCAGCAACGTTATGATGAAATAGAATGTCCCAATTGTATGCATACGTCGTACTGTATGCAAAGTGCATTACTTTTTACGGCCAGCTGCATTGTAAAATAGATCAAATTGTATTTAGTAACGCAGGATATGCAGTGTATAGTGTGACGCAAAGGCACGCTTGTTGGGAAAAAGTTAAAAAGCCATAATTGACTCTTAACTAATGCATGGGAAAACAGTTTTGAATAAACAATGTATTAACACATGTTTTTTTTGTTTTTTTTATTCTTTATTGCTTCTGTATACTTCAGTGTAAACGGTCCGACGAACCTCGCATAAGATAAGATAAGATAAGATAAGAAAAACTTTATTGTCTGTCACAAGTGACAGAAATTCATCTTTGACAGGGCAGGTTCAATGTACACAAAATAAATAAATACATACAAAACAGAGAGTCCCAAACAATGACAATAAATGAATACCAATAAATGCAAACAATCGATGGTTTATACATGTATATACATGTTGAGTATGTAGGAGGGAGGACGTTAGTAGGGCTTTTCGAATACAGACCCATTTCTCCTAATTCTTGAAAAATTCTCCTTTCTTTCTTTCTTTCTTTCTTTCTTTCTTTCTTTCTTTCTTTCTTTCTTTCTTTCTTTCTTTCTTTCTTTCTTTCTTTCTTTCTTTCTTTCTTTCTTTCTTTCTTTCTTTTTCATTCTTTCTTTCTTTCTTTCTTTCTTTCTTTCTTTCTTTTTTTTGTATTTTTTTTAATTTAACACGTGTTTTATTTTTATTGTTACCTCAGGTCTGAGAGGGGATATGCAAAGAACGAATTTCAATATACCTTGTGTAAACTGACAAATAGTCTGGGGCGACTGTGGCTCAGGTGGTAGAGCGGGTCGGCTGATGATCAAAGGATTGGAGGTTCGATCCCCGCCCTGCCACCTATGTCATGGTTGTTGTGTCCTTGGGCAAGACACTTCACCCACCTTGCCTCGTGTGAATGTCGATAGTTAGCCTGCTGCTATCGGTGTATGAATGTGTGTGTGAATGGTAACGTGGGAAAGGAAAACAGGTCTCCCTTGTAAAAGAGTCTTCGGTCTCAATGGGATTTACCTGTATGAATAAAGGTTAACAAAATAAACTTAACTTAACCCTTAACTTACATGTGTGTTTTGTTCTGTTTTTTTCCCTCAGGTCTTGGCTGGCGACGTCCTTTGTCATCTGGTACGGCGTGCCCTACATGACGTATGACATCTTCGCGATGTACCTCAGTCACTTTTACCGCTTCCGTGTGAAAGGCCACGAGGATTACAAGCAGCATTCGCTCAAAACGGTTCACTCCTTCCTACGCAGAGAGCTCCTTCTGGTGTTACATCACATCGCTCTGCTCACCATCCTGCTGCCTGTCACTCTGGTAAGGGGGTGTGTGTGTGGGGAGGGTGTGTTGTGGGGGGAGAGTGTGTGTGTGTGTGTGTGTGTGTCTGTCACTGGTAAGGGGGGGGGGGTGCGGGTGTGTGTGTGTGTTTTACGTGTGTGTGTTTTACCTGTGTGTGTGGGGGGGGGGGGGTAGTTACTGTGTGTGTGTGTTACTGTATGTGTTACTGTATGTGTGGGTCTGTGTCTGTGTGTGTTACTGTGGGTGAGGGTGTGTGTGTTACTGTGGGTGTGTGTGTGTGTGTGTAAGACAAATTAGGTAAAAGATTGAGGCAGCGTCAACGACATCCTGTTGTCTTTAGTCAAAGCCGATAATTAAAAAAGCTAAAACGTGATGAAGGCAGTGCAAGAGTGTTGGATCACTTCATTTGCTGCATCTGCTGCAAATAACTCTTCTGTAGTGCTGCTGCTAAAGCCATTCAGCTGTGTGTGTGTGTGTGTGTGTGTGTGTGTGTGTGTGTGTGTGTGTGTGTGTGTGTGTGTGTGTGTGTGTGTGTGTGTGTGTGTGTGTGTGTGTGTGTGTGTGTGTGTGTGTGTGTGTGTGTGTGTGTTGAATTTTTGACACTTTTTTTGTGTACATATAAAAAAAATCACGATCACAGATTCCAAGTTTAAACATAAAACAAAGAGCAAGCAATGAAAAAAATTAAAATAAAATAATTAAATAAATAAATAAAAAAATAAAATAAATAAATAAAAATATATGTGAACTAAATCGCAGCTCTTAGAAAAGCAGAAGTATTGGTCAGTTGACTTGAATCCTTTACTGATTGACTGTGTGATCAATGAATGGGAAAGGGTGCCTACAATAACGTGGTCACTTCAAAGGGAATACCAAATGTCTAACACCTTTTTAAAGTGGTAAAATTCAGGAAGAGAATATTGAACTGGCAAATTATTGATCCCTTCCCTTTGAGTATATGCTAACAAATAAGTCTTTTGTTTTAGTTTAACATTCCTTGAATTGTTAAAGACCCACTTCACCGGTGGAAATATGAAGGTGCATTGAACTCTGAGATCCTAGCACCCTAGTGCTAAGCCTACCCTGTGTGGTAGCTGCTGCTATCGGTGTATGAATGTGTGTGTGACTGGGTGAATGTGTACAAAAAAAACCCAATGTAAAGCGCTTTGAGTCTGTGATAAACGGAGATATAGCACTATACAAGTCCATTTACCATTACCAGATCCTATGTAGTATAAATGTGCAAACATTTTAGGAAATCTGTTCATCGTAGCCTGAGAAAAATGCAGAAAGAGTGTTTTATGGTCTCACTGTCTAACCCTACATTTTCCCATGTGTGACATCACACTAGTAAACATGTAGGGTTAGGATTAACAGGACAGCTGGGCCAAGGGAAGACTGAGGCAAGACTGAGGGAAGTAAAACCTCATTCATTATATTGTAATAGCGATTTTATAATGATAGAACGCCGGTTCCGTGTGGGTGAGGTATTCCTTTAAGAATTGCAAATGAAAAAAAAAACGCGATAACAATGGATGCGAGTGTTGGTGGAATGTCGAAAAGATTTTGAAAAATTTGATGTAAATATATGCAGCAGAGCTCTGGAAAAAAGACTTTGAATGGACAATTATACAGTCAGTTGTTAAAGGAATACTTCACCCATACGGAACCGGCGTTCTATCATTATAAAACCGCAATTATAATATAATGAATGAGGTTTTTCTTCCCTCAGTCTTCCTTTGGCCCAGCTGTCCTGTTAATCCTAACCCTAAATTTTTACAGAAGTGATGTCACAACTGTAAAATGTAGGGTTAGACAGTGAGACCATAAAACACTCTTTCTGCCTTTTCTCAGGCTAGGATGAACCAATTTTAAAAAAAAATTGCCCATTTATACTACATAGGATCTCAGAGTTCAATACACCTTCATATTCCCACCGGTGAAGTAGGAAGTAGGTCTTTAAGTAAGGGGAAAAGGATGGGGCGGGCTATAGCAACAAAAGAGGAGCGATGCTATGGACCATAATGACTGTTTAGTGCAGTTATGAATGGTAGATTGGGGAAGCAACTGAACTGTTAAAAAACTGGAGTTGACTCTTAACACAGTTTGAGCCGCTAAGTGGTTTCCGTTATGAAAGCAAGGAAGTTTTTTATTACTGCTCCATGTCCTTGTTAACAAGATTTTACCGAGATCCACTGAGAGACGTGTGTGTGTGTCTGCGTCTGCGTGTGTGTGTAAGTGAGTAAAATGTATTTATAAAAGCGCATTTATAACAGATTCCAACGTGCTGTACATAGTGCATTCAGTAGGCAAACACGAAGGCAAAATAACAATAACAACAACATTAGAATAAAATAAAAATAATTTACATAAAACCCGGACATCCCCACACACACAGACAGACAGACAGACAGACAGACAGACAGACAGACAGACAGACAGACAGACAGACAGACAGACAGACAGACAGACAGACAGACAGTGCAGAGGTCAGATAGATAGAGGAGCTGGTACCATAGCCACTGTCACTCTTTCCCTAGTCTTATGTCAGCAAGGCCAGGTGCACAGCTTGAAACCCAGCGCTATTGTTTGCGTTGGCAGTGAGTGGCAATATGAGATCACATTACCCTACATTATTCAACCCCAGCTGTAGTATAGGTGTGTGTGTGTGTTTCTGTGTGTGTGTGTTTGTGTGTGTGTGTGTGTGTGTGTGTCATCTCTCTCTTTTCTCTAAACTCACTACCCCTCCCTCTTTTCCCTCCTCTTGTTCCCTCACTCATCAGCGTTATGCCACTCTGAGTAACACATGAGCCGGGCACAGTTATTTAGCAAGCGAACTTTTTACAAGGACAGTGGTGGTAAATGGACTCCACTTATATAGCGCTTTTCCCTGGTTTTTCACAGACCCAAAGCGCTTTACATTGTTTTGTACACATTCACCCAATCACACACACATAAATACACCGATAGCAGCAGCAGCTACCACGCAGGGTGCAAGCTAACTATCTGGAGCAATTCGGGGGTTCAGTGTCTCTTTGCCCAGGGACACTTCAACATGTGGCGGGGAATCGAACCACCGACCCTGCACTCCAGTGGCTGACCGCACTATCCGCTTAGCCGTGAGTGAGTGAGTGAGTGAGTGAGTGAGTGAGTGAGTGAGTGAGTGAGTGAGTGAGTGAGTGAGTGAGTGAGTGAGTGAGTGAGTGAGTGAGTGAGTGAGTGAGTGAGTGAGTGAGTGAGTGAGTGAGTGAGTGAGTGAGTCCAAAAGGGTTGTGGTGCACATTAAAGTAGCTATGAGGAACTTTTTAAAAAATATTTCTGAAAACCAGAGCATCAGTGCAAAGAATGCTATTTTTATATAGTTTTTCTTGATGCCTTTGTCATGGGTATACGCTCACCCAGGAACAACAGCTGGCGTGGTAAAACACTACCGCTGTTGTTCAAAGGGGGGCGCTAGAATGAACAAACACTGAAAGTTCCTCGGAGCACCTTTTATTTAAAGTAAAGATTTTTTTTTAAAGATTCTTGAAGAATACCTTGAATACCCTGACCTGGGAATGCCCCAGAAAGAGCTTGGGGAGTGTGTGTGTGTGTGTGTGTGTGTGTGTGTGTGTGTGTGTGTGTGTGTGTGTGTGTGTGTGTGTGTGTGTGTGTGTGTGTGTGTGTGTGTGTGTGTGTGTGTGTGTGTGTGTGTGTGTGTGTGTGTGTGTGTGTGTGTGTGTGTTTGACTGTTCAGTAGAAGCACATCTGGCAATTAGTTTAATTTGCTGTTACCATTACTTGCTTATTATATTCAAACCCGACAATTACTTCAATTTTTTTAATTATGGCGCAAGGCGTCAACACCAACATCTAGTCTTGATTAGCTTTTTGCAGGCGGAGACTTGAGAGTGTATGGATTGATTTTATGTTTTATATGATCGGTTCAAGCTAGTGGCTTACCATGATTCACTCTTTGTCAGGGTGTCCGCGGAAGTCTTAAAAGTCTTAAAAAGTCTTAAATTCATGTATCCAAAATTAAGGCCTTAAAAAGTCTTAAATTCATTATAAATGTGATATGCTGGTCTTAAATCCATTACTCAAAGGTCTTAAATTTGTCAGGGCAGGACTATTCTATGTTATATATATTTTTTCTTCCGCGACTTTCTGAGAAGGAGATGTAGAGAGGCTACTTTCTAACTAACTGCTCATATAAAAGTCCGACACTACGCTAGAGGCCGTGTGTGGCTGTGATCCGCATATAAACGTAGCATAGAAGAAGAATGTGTGTCCCCTGCCTCCGAATTTGAAGTCGGTCGCGTGAAAGCAAGAAAGGGGAGAACGACCCAGCGAAATGCATGCCCTGCTATTATAAATTCAGTGAGAGGTGGAGGGTGGATGACAAATATCATGGCTGGCTTTATTCACCCCGCGACCACACACTGCCGCTACTCCGTAGGTGTGCAACCACCCACCCGCTGGCGATGTAGGTAGGCTACTGACAAATCACACAGAAACAAACAGATTGATTGTGTTTAGTAAAATTTTTTATGTATCTATATTTATTAATTAATAGCTGCTCATTAGACAGTCATTCGGGTCCGTTGCCGTGAGCTCACAGAGTGAGATGCGAGTCGCTTCCTCTGTCTGTCGCTTTCTCTCTCCATTCTGCCCTCCCTCTCTGCCTAGTTAAGAACTATTGCCTATTGTCCCGTCAATCCAGACAGTAGCCTACATTTCCATCACCATTCGGTACAACCCTAATACCCGCGTTTATTAACCTGGCTGCCTGCAACAATATGAAGAAAATAAAACATTTCCAATTTACCATCCTCCAGTTATGCAAACCTGTATACAGTAGCCTATCTATTATTTCCCGATTTTGAAAGTGCAAAAACATTCACCTGTGGAACCAATTTTTAAATAGTTTCTGCCATAAGTTCGGAAAAATAAAATTAATGGACGAGTTTATTGTTTATTGAATAAGTAGGCTAATTAAAATTTGAAGGACATTCTTCCCCATAAATTACCAGATTTTTGTATTTCATTCTAAACGCTGCTGCAGCTAACACATTTTCTTTATTGATTAAACTGTTCTTGTGACTCGATTAATCAGAAAATGTCAATCAATTGATACAGCTCTAAAATAGGTTGAATAGGTGGTAATGATGGGTTTTCACGTTGCCTTTACAGTGATCTTATATTTATTTGATGGTAAATGGGGGGGACATTGTCTTCATTCAGACTGCTGAACATTTTTTATTTTCTGTAATTAGTGCATTGAATATTTGATATTCAAACTTAATAAACTTCCACAGAGCATACTGTAGTGTAGTTTGTAGATTTATGTTGCCAAGGTATTGGTGTTCATTAGAGGTCTTAAAATGTGCAGATACCCTGAGAGGGCTTCTTTTTTTTTAAATTTTAAAAAAAATGGGCGTCACTTTAAGTTCAATAAACAGTCAAAAAGTAAACTTGAATGTGTCTCATTGAGTGACACACAAGCTATGCTTTGGTTGTAATACAGCTGGACCCCCCAAATATCGCCTATATGTATTGTGTTTTAGGTCTTAAATTTCATTCAAGGTGGTATTAAAAAGGTCTTAAAAAGTCTTAAATTTGACATGCTGAAACCTGCAGATACCCTGTTTGTAAACGGATAGATAGATAGATGGATGGATGGATGGATGGATGGATGGATAGATAGATAGATAGATGGACGGACGGACGGACGGACGGACGGACGGACGGACGGACAGATAGATAGATAGATTTCAGTGAATGGCTTGTTAACACATCTTGTTTGCACACAGGCTAATGTATCTGGCAGGAAATTCAAATAAGGCCTTGGACAGATGGTACACATCAGACAAAAGCACAACCACAAATACACCTATTGTTCCTCAGAAAGGCTGCAGGCAAGCTGAGAGTATTGAGTGGGGTAGCAATGGGACAGTGCTTTGCGGTCGGGATGGGATGGGTAGCTAGCCAGGTATTTGGTTAGGTGTGGTGTAAAGTTCCCTTTCTGTGGTCTCAGTTATTCTTTTTAAGGGCAGACGGTAAGGCCGACGTCAGTAGCTCGCTAATGCTTTATTCATCATAGGCACCGCACGCACACACACGCACGCACACACGCACGCACACACACACACACACACACACACACACACACACACACACACACACACACACACACACACACACACAGTAAGCTACGCTAGCTAGACAGGGCCTTTCTTTTGTCTGGAGTCTCTTTATCACCTATTCTAGGATGGCCTCTCTCTCTCCCTCTCTCTCTCTCTGTCTCTCTCCCTCTTTGTCTCTCTCTCCCCTCTCTCTCCTCTCTCTCTGTCTCTGTCTCTCTCTCTCTCCCTCCCTCTCTCTCTCTCTCTCTCTCTCTCTCTCTCTCTCTCTCCCTCCCTCCCTCTCTCTCTCTCTCTGTCTCTCTCTCTCTCTCTCTCTCTCTGCCTTTGGTCAATATTTGAAAGCTTCATTCATTAGTAATGTACAACAGGACATCACTCCATTCCTTATCCTCAGCTCACCTCTCGTTGCTATGTCGCCATCTTGAATTATTTTTTAATTTATTTTTTTGATACTTTATTTTGGATAAACATCTATCATGGTTGGTGTGCTCTACTTAACAGGTTTCTAAGGACATTACCATCTTGAATGTCTCCTGATAGTTAGCTTGCACCCTGTGTGGTAGCTGCTGCTGCTGCTATCGGTGTATGAATGTGTGTGTGATTGGGTGAATGTGTACAAAACAATGTAAAGCACTTTAGGTCTGTGAAAAACCAGGGAAAAGTGCTATATAAGTGGAGTCCATTTACCATTTGAAGTGTAACTAAAGTAGGGCTGCAACTAACGATCATTTTGATAATCGATTAATCTGTCGATTATTTTCTTGATTAATTGATTATTAATCGATTAGTGTTTTGGTCCGTAAAATGTCAGAAAATGGTGAAAAATCTTGATACATTTTCCAAAGCCCATGTTGACGTCCTCAAATGTATTGTTATGTCCAAAACACACAGATATTTCAGTATACTGTCATAATAGGATTAAAGAAACCAGAAAATATTCACATTTGAGAAGCTGAAATCAGATAATCTGGACATTATTTATTTAAAAATTACTCGAAACGATTAATCGATTATCAAAATAGTTGGCGATTATTTTAATAATCGATTAATAATCGATTCATCGATTAATCGTTGCAGCTCTAAACTAAAGTAAGACGTCTAATACCTTTTGTGGTGTTGGCATTGTACAAAAACTAAGTTGGAATACTAACACGGCTGATTCAAAGCTTTAGTTACCGTCCGCTTGTGGAAGGCAGCCCCTGATTGGTTCATGTAGTCATCAATCTAGCCTCCAGTCAGACCGGACCCTCCCCACTTTCTGTCTGTTAGTGGAAGGCAGCCCCTGATTGGTTCATGTAGTCATCAATCTAGCCCCCAGTGAAACCGGACCCTCCCCACTTTCTGTCTGTTAGTGGAAGGCAGCCCCTGATTGGTTCATGTAGTCATCAATCTAGCCTCCAGTCAGACCGGACCCTCCCCACTTAATCTGTCTGTTAGTGGAAGGCAGCCCCTGATTGGTTCATGTAGTCATCAATCTAGCCTCCATTCAGACCGGACCCTCCCCACTTTCTGTCTGTTAGTGGAAGGCAGCCCCTGATTGGTTCATGTAGTCATCAATCTAGCCTCCAGTGAAACCGGACCCTCCCCACTTCCTGTCTGTTAGCCCCTGATTGGTTCATGTAGTCGTTGACGTCAACATGGATCGACGAATAAGCTCTATAGATACAGGTGGTCTCACGAGGCTTGATTGACAACTACGTGAACCAATCAGAAGCTGCCTTCCACAGTAAGGGACGAACATTAGGTCACAACATGGCTCCCGATTGGCCGGGTGATTTTTTTTTTTTTACCAGTTTTATTTTAACATGGGAGATGAAGCACAGTTTCCTAGTGTATTTACAACCTTAAATAGAAAACGTTAAGTGATTATTTTTTTTGCTCAAACGTACAGATGCACGTCATCTAGATAATATATTTGGTAACACATTGGGTCTTAATGTATCAGAATGGCTTTTAACAAACACATATAGTTTGTGTCTAGAACCTTTTCCCATTGTCGTTGTCACAATGTCTCTTTGAAGCTCTTTCCAGCTCTTTCTCTTTCCAGTGAATCTGTTCCAGAAATTGTCCTTGAGTGTCAGCTGTGTTTTTTACCACGCGTATTGTTTGTTTGCTCACTCTGTGTGTGTGTGTGTGTGTGTGTGTGTGTGTGTGTGTGTGTGTGTGTGTGTGTGTGTGTGTGTGTGTGTGTGTGTGTGT
Organism: Hyperoplus lanceolatus; assembly: GCA_026929865.2. NCBI lineage: Eukaryota > Metazoa > Chordata > Actinopteri > Uranoscopiformes > Ammodytidae > Hyperoplus > Hyperoplus lanceolatus. The sequence goes on from CM049407.1 coordinate 3,622,922, forward strand.
GTGTGTGTGTGTGTGTGTGTGTGTGTCCCACAGTTCTTCAGAAGAGAGCAAGGGGATTTCTTCATTGGCTGCTTGTTTCTGACAGAGCTCAGCACGCCCTTCGTCTCCATGGGGAAGATACTTATTCAGGTGAGAAATACAAGGACGCACGCATGCACGCACTCACTCACTCACTCACTCACTCACTCACTCACACACATACCTACTGTATGTGTATATTGGCAGATGTGTGGGTAGTTAAAGGAATACTTCACCCATACGGAACCAGCGTTCTATCATTATAAAATCACTATTATAATATAATGACTGAGGTTTTTCTTCCCTCAGTCTTCCCTCAGTCTTCCCTTGGCCCAGCTGTCCTGTTAATCCTAACCCTACATTTTTACTAGTGTGATGTCACACTAGTAAAATGTAGGGTTAAACAGTGAGACCATAAAACACTCTTTCTGCCTTTTCACAGGCTAGGATGAACCGATTTATAAAAAAAATTGCACATTTATACTACATAGGATCTCAGAGTTCAATACACCTTCATATGTCCACCGGTGAAGTAGGGCTTTAAGTTGCCCATATCATGACTCAGCATAACACCTTAGTATTCCAGCTGGTATGTATATAGTTGTTTTTGTGAGCTTGCTGTCCCTTTGTTATCTCACTGTCAAAGGTGAAAGGTTTTACGACAGTGTAAAGTAATAATATTTTTATGATATATTTTTTCCACACACACACACACACACACACACACACACAGTACGTACAGTTAGCGGGATAGTGATTGTGAGGAGTTATTCACTGATAACAAGCGTTCTCCAGAATCACTGACTCCAATTTCACAGTGTGTTTCTCAGCTTTTTACATAATCTGTGATATTTTTCATGTCTGGCTAACGGTAGCAATTTAGCATTACTTCCAAGCCAAAGGAGCATATTAATAAGTACTTCAGTAGTCCAAGGCTAGCACGTGTACTGTGTACTTTTTCCACCCACGTTAGTTTATACTCGAGCAACACACACACGCAGGCACGCACACACACACACACACGCACACGCACACGCACGCACCACACACGCACACACACACACACACACAGCATGACATTCGATAGACATTTTTTCAATAGACAATATTTTTTTCTTTTGTAACATTAAAAGTAAAACATATACAGCTATGACGCTTCCAACATGGATGCCTCCCTAAGACTTACCTGCTCAATGTACAAAATGTAATATTAATAATTGTAATTCTCCGCTCAGGAGGATAATTCAGATTATTGGCAGAGGTGATTTTACACCAATGAGGACATATTTATGAATGAGGATATTGATTTTAGCTAATACATTACTTAAAATGTTACACAGTGCCCCTTTAAATCGTAAAAGGCTGTCAGAGAAAGTGTTGCTGTATTGTCACATCCAGATTCATTTTAAAATCCATCAATGCAAATTACAGGAATGGATAATTGGCCTTTGGAACCATATTACACGCATCACTGCTACTGACTGAATTGACTGGTGTGTGTGTGTGTGTGTGTGTGTGTGTGTGTGTGTGTGTGTGTGTGTGTGTGTGTGTGTGTGTGTGTGTGTGTGTGTGTGTGTGTGTGTGTGTGTGTGTGTGTGTGACTGGAACCGAAAGTCATTCATCTATTGTCAGGTGATGTGCATTGCCGGCTTACATCATCACAAAACCTTAAGAGTATCACCATTACATTTTGGACGTACCTTGTCACAGTGACAATCAATAATTAAGGTGCTTGGCACACCAAAAAAAACACACACACACACTCACTCACTCACTCACTCACTCACTCACTCACTCACTCACACTCACACACTCACTCACTCACTCACTCACTCACTCACTCACTCACACTCACACACTCACTCACTCACTCACTCACTCACTCACTCACTCACTCACTCACTCACTCACTCACTCACTCACACTCACACACTCACTCACTCACTCACTCACTCACTCACTCACTCACTCACTCACTCACTCACTCACTCACTCACTCACTCACTCACTCACTCACTCACTCACTCACTCACTCACTCACTCACATCAGTCAATTCAGTCAGTAGCATTTAGCTAACATACTATTGTGCTTTTCACTGCTTTTCGTGCCTCTTACACATAGACTGTATACTCTTCAATCTTAACCCGCACGCACACACACGCACGCACGCACGCACACACACACACACACACACACACACACACACACACACTTAACCCATCCATCCACAGCATTTAATTCCTTCGTTAGTTCCGCCCGTAAAGCGAGAGAGCATGATGAGCACATAGGAGCCGCGTGTTCCAGAATAGCAGAAGTCTAAGAATAGAAAAGCTGTTCTCTGTATAGGCCTCCTTTCGAAAATAAATACACACAACAGTTTCCCTTGTGAAATCATTGGACCATGTTGGCTCTTTCTAGGTCTTCTAGGTCTTTGCTGACATCTGGTGTCAGCAAGGCAAACATACACGCACTTACACGCAAGCGCACACACACGCACTTACACACAAGCGCACACACACACACACACACACACACACACACACACACACACACACATTTTATTTAGTTTCTTGATCAACAAACAATTTGAACATAAACATATCTATCTATCTATCTATCTATCTATCTATCTATCTATCTATCTATCTATCTATCTATCTATCTATCTATCTATCTATCTATCCATCCATCCATCCATCCATCCATCCATCCATCCATCCATCCATCCATCCATCCATCCATCCATCCATCCATCCATCCATCCATCCATCCATCCATCCATCCATCCATCCATCCATCCATCCATCCATCCATCCATCCATGCTCTTTCTCCCTCCTGTCTTTTTACCAAACGTTGCCCCCTCTTCGGACTACCTCAGCACTAACGGGAACTCATTTTTACTGCACTCTAAAGCAGTGTTGATAGCTATTGATTTCTTGTTGTGTAGAGACCCACACAGTCTTTCACATCACAAGAGATAACCAAGGGGATGGTGACTGTGTTAAGAATTGCCAAAGAGGCATTAAGAAATGGTTTATGAAGCCAAGTGATATACAAGTAAAATACATAATTAATAATTATTATGTTAGATTCAATATTTTTTGGCATTTTCAAGCTTTATTAGACAGTACAGAGTTGAAATGGGGAGACGGGAGAGAGAGAGAGAGAGGGGGATGACCTGCAGTAAAGGTCCACGGGTCGGATTTGAACCCGCGACCACTGCAACGAAGGCCGGAGCCAATATGGTACGCGCTCTATCCACTACGCCACGGGAGCGCCCCCAAGGAATAAGTCTTATATAATAACTATTTGCATCTCAAAAATTAAGTAGACCATTTTTTTTTAATCCTAAACTCTGTTACATGGTCGAGGAAATAAAGTAGAGTTTTTTGTTATTCCATTTGTTTTCATCACTTTAAAATCCTGTCTCTCTTCACAACTCCACAGGGCTTGTGTGAAAGGGGGCTTATGTTTTTATGTTTTTCAAAAAATATCTTAACATTTCCAAGAAGAGGGAGTTTATGTTTTGTAAATACATTATAAAGTATAGTTCTTATTTCACTGTTTTCATGACTCTTAAAGCTGCAGTGTGTAGAATTTTGGGTTTTATTTCCTAGCAGATTTTGTAGAAAGTAATTATAATATCCATAAGTACATTTAATTTAGTGCACGATAGCTGAAAAAAATGTTTTGAATTATTATTTTTTCCCTTAGAAAGGGTCCCATATATGTCCATATTTGTGCATATTTTGGACCAAGGCCTAGTGCTGCCATCTTGAAAGTGTCATAGTTGGAATGTCATCAGGTGCATTGTTTAAAATGTAGAATTGTTCTTGTCCTTGAAGGCCACTGTAGCTTCTGTTATTATTCTAAAGGGTTGGGGTTACCCAGGGAGCGTTGCATTCTAGAACTTTGTAGAACTTTCTTGATGATGTCACATTACACACTGCACCTTTAAACCCTCTCGTCTTATGTGTACAATTTGTACACGTAGAAACAGTATTTATTTTATTAAATATTTAACCTTTCTTTATACTGGACATATCATTGAGGGGGTGACCCTCATTTGCAATGATTTCGAGAAACAAAAACAACGATACATACACAATATACAACGCAAACACATCAAGTACACAACAAGCTGCTAAAGAGAAACATTTTAGACAGAGGTGTAGAGAGGCTGGAGATGATATTAAATTCACTATATATAATATTAGATACAGTATAAAGTGTGTTTATTTCACTGTGTCTTTGTGGGACTTACTGTAAAATCCTCTATCTGTATCTCTCTCTCTCTCTCTCTCTCTCTCTCTCTCTCTGTCTCTCTCTCTCTCTCTGTCTCTCTCTCTCTCTGTCTCTCTCTCTCTCTCTCTCTCTCTCTCTCTCTCCCTCTCTCCCCCACTGTATAAAGTAAAGTTTTTATTTCACTGCTTTCATGACTCTAAAATCCTCTCTCTGTGTCCCCCCCCCCCCCCCCCCCCCCTCTTCTCTTATCTCCCCCCCCCAGCTGAGCCTGCAGGAATGCTGCCTTCACAAGGCCAACGGCGGGATGGTCCTGCTCACCTTCTTCATGTGTCGCATCGCGCTCTTCCCCTACATGTATTGGACCTACGGACAACACTACGGCATCCCCTTGTACAGCGTCCCCTTCCACCTCCCACTGTCCACAAACCTCGGAAGCTTTTGCATCCTGGCCCCTCAAGTCTACTGGTTTGTGCTGCTTTGCCGAAAAGGAATTCGTCTTTACAAGCGCAGTCGTCTGCCCGCGGAATCGACATCATCACCTTTACGCCCGTCGCCACCCCCCCAAGCCGCAGCAGCAGCAGCGGCGGCTTTGGCTGGCGGCATTGACAATCCCAAGGTCGATTGATATTACAAGAAGAAAGAAGTGGTCAACTACGATTTTTTTCTCAATGCTCAAAAAGCCGCACACTCGAAAAAGCTACTTACTAACGCAACTATACTTCTGCAAAATAAAGGCTGCACTAGTATTTGACCTTATTACACATTTCAACAACAAAAAAAAAAACTCCTCCTCCCCCTCCCCCTCCCCCTCCCCCCCCACCACCATCTGTACTGTAGTACACCAGGACTGCCTGCTCTCTTCTCGTCAACACAACTCCTGGGCATTTTTCCGCACACTTTTAACACCTCCTCCTCCTCCTCCTACGGTAACGAATCGGCTGCCTACGTTGGGACCTGTCCACCGATGATCCAAGTCTACTACTGAAGTTTCATGATTTTGGGGATTTTTTTTTTTTTTTTTTTTTTTTTTTTTTGGGTGGGGCGATTTAAAAAAAAAAATCTTGCCTGGATCTAGTTGAAGTGCAACACTGCTACGCCCGACTGACAACAATTTACAACACTGAAGAAAAGAGTAGAACTTTGGGGAGTATATACTATACAAGCACCAGAAAAACTGAAGAAGCAGAGCCTCCGATTTCGATTGGAGAGACTATATAACTTATCTTTAGCTCCCTACTGTTGTTTACAGCCCCTCTCTGCTGATTTTTTGGAAAGGTCTGTTACAGTGTGCGTGTGAGTGAGTGGCTGGTACGGCTAAGGTTGTATATTTATTTTGATTGATGCTTTTTTTGCTGTGACGTGTCGGATTAGTTGCGTTCTCCTCACACCCATCCATTCACTAATTTTTAAACACACTGAAAAACCAAGAATTTTTAGAATTAGTTTTTTGGGTGGGATGCGACTTTTCAGGCAGTATTAGCAAAGTAAAGAAAATGTGAAGAATTAACTTGATACTAATCACCTCATGTACATTTGAGAGCTTAAAACAGTTTCATTTGTGTTATAACTCCCCGTTTTAATGTGATAGGATCTGACTTTTTCATCCTTGTTCGTTTTTTTTTTGATTATACTTTCTCCCATACACCGTGTCACCATGGCAATCGCACCAGTTCCTCAATGCTACATAACAGCACACACTCAAACACATTCAAACGTGTATTCATCATCATTGCATGTCCTCCAACAATGAACGCTTTGCTCATATTCTTTGGGAGAAATTCATTTAAAAATGTTCAGTTTGGAGTATCATCCTCCAATGGTGGCACCGATATGGGATTTACCTCACTCTTGGGACGCATTATTATTACTATTATTAGTTTTAACAAAATGTAATGTAATAAAAGGAAAGATGGCAACAAAAAAAAACAGCTCCGTAATGATAGATATATTTTATTATTGGTTTGCATGATGGCAAAAAGTTTGGGTCAAGATTTAAAAAAAATATTTTAAACTTAGACTTAATGTTAATGTCTGAATAATAGGCCTACTGCTTAGCCATGATGCAATAAAATATGGCCCCTCTCCCCAAAAATATCCTGTTTTTCAAATTTCAAATATCCTACCCCATATGTGAAATGAGTGGCCAAATTCAAATTTCTCATGAATTTCTGCTATAGGTCTGTATCATTTGGTATGTGAGGGGGGTTTTACAGAGCATATGAAAAGTTAGTTTTCTTGCTACTGAGTGATACATCCCTTATTTGAGTACACAATCTCTTATGTTGATACACCCTGCGTTCCAATTCCAAATCTCATACTCTTTCTTTTTACTATACTACATACTAAAGTACAGAAGAGTTTTAGGGCCACAGGAGAGAGAAAAAAAATCAGATAAGGAAGATTTTTTTTTTCATTATGTCAAGAAATGTCAAGAATAAAGACGAAGACTCCAAAATCCTATTGGAGTTAGTGGGGCATTTATGTATTTTCAGCATACTACAATTGACCTGCATGTATTGGGACATCCTAAATCTGTTTCTGGCATACTAAATAGTAGGGAAGTATGGGGATTGGAACGCAGGGTTTATTTCCTCTTGGCAAAGAAAAGTTCTCATCAGACAACAGAATGGGGGGTGATGGGTGAGCTATGGTGTCCTAGTTGGGACAAAACACAGGGCCAAGGCCAGAGCAATAAGGTGGACAAAGGCAAACTTTATCACAGAGGAATGACTTGTCAGATCGACGAGCCAGTTTATATCAGGCGTGATTTTATCTGGAAATGGATCCATATCGAATTTTTATTTTAACTTGTTTGGTTTTATCCTTGGGAGATTTACAGCTCCGAAAAGAATGAAGAGACCAGTCTGGATTTTTCTTAAATCTTCATCTCTACATTACTTATTGAAAATGCTCTTAATGAGAATATTTTCATTGTGAATTTGGTAGAAATGTTGCCAGTAGTTTATATTATAACAATCAAAATGTTCATTCTACTCAAACATATAGCCTCTAAAGAGTAAAACGAGAGACACTGAACATTTGGAGTGGTCTCTTACATTTTTTTTCCAGAGCTGAATAAGCACTTGTGTCTGAGATGAGCTGTGTAGAATAGACCTAATGTTTTTAACACCATCATTTTAGTTTTGTCATAATCATAATAAAAAAATAAAAAAATAAAAAAAAGGTTTTAAATCTTAAAGCTATATCTAAATATCATAATCAGACCGAATGGAAGGACCTTTTTGTTTATAATATCATTTACAGTTGCATAAAGATATTTATCTTAAAGCTGGGGTATAATGATTTCTGATTGGTCAAAGTTAACATGAGCTGTACACTTTGACCAATCAGAGCGAGGCTCCGATTCTCTGTTCTTATTGGCTGTTGGGACTGTCCATTCACTTTGGCACGACTTTGTTGGTGTAGAGCGTGTCAGGGAGGGACCATAGGGGAGGGACCAAAGAGAACAAGTGGAGCGGTTGAGGTATTTGGATTCGAATCTCTATCCCTACTGCTATTTTCTCCCCAAATCCTCCACCCCAGCTTTAAAAGACATTTATGAGAGAAAATGAAGGTTGCGTGCTTCACTTTTGAGAGTATAACGTATCCATATCAGAGAATAAATAAAAAAATATTATTTTCAAAAGAGAATCCCCAGCGCTAGTTTCATACACAATTCCCAAGACCCTGGGGTTAGTATCCGTGGTCATTCAAGCTTTATAGTGAAACTACTGATAAAATAAACATTTATGGCCTTTTTTATGTCCTGCAATCTATGCAAAAAAAGAGGCTGCGATGCATGTATTCAACACTCATTTCAAAGTCATATTTGGGTTTATCCATTTTGTCATTTGTGTGTTTATGTTCGTTTGAAAAATGATAATCTTTCGGGACCATTTAATTTATTTCTACTTTACATTTCTTACTTGGGGAAATCCACAACCACAAGTTATGATGAGTTGATTTGAGAGAGTTTGGAAAAAATGATTTGCTTGTATTTTAAATTTTTACCTCAACCCTGTTTTGATTGATTGATAAGTTAATGTAATTGCTAAAAAAAAAAGAAGAAGAAAAAGTGTGTATATATTGATCCTTATTAAGTAACTATTTTACTGTAGCATACACAGTCAAGTTTACAACTGCGGCTCAAATAGACTTAATCGGTCGAGTTTTACCCTGTTTGCATAACTGACTTGATAGGGCTGTCGCTTTAAAAAAAATAAATTTAATCAAGTTCAAAAAACAACACTACTACTATGAAAATCGAAAACTTGCTTAGCCTAATTGTTAACATAGGATTTACTTGAATTTTTTTTTTTTGCGATTTTACTTTTTTTCTTCTGACAAAAAGATAATTCACTTTTGAGTAATTTTATCATTTTCATGTTTTGATTTTGCATCAAATTATGGACGGTAGTATCTATAAGAGTATGGATATATATGGTGGTATCAAGGAAAAAAATCTAGTAACACTTAACAATAAGGATACATTAATTAACTGTTAGTTAATGCTTAATTAAGGCTTAATACGCATTTACTAAGCATTACCTAACTGTTAATAAATGCTTAGTACATGGTTAATAAACATAAACTAAGACCCAAATAATTGTTATGCTAAGTGTATCCTTATCTTAGCGTTAATGAAGCATTTACTTACTCAATGCCTAATAGGCATTAACTATGTATTAACTAGCATTAACTTAGCATTAACTAAAAAGGTAATTAATGTACTTTTTTTTTTTTTTTTAGATTATTTTTGGGCATTTTCAAGCTTTATTAGATTGTACAAAGTTGAAATGGGGAGACAGAGAGACAGAGAGAGAGAGGGGGGGGATGACCTGCAGTAAAGGTCCACTGGTTGGATTTGAACCCGCGACCACTGCAACAAAGGCCGGAGCCAATATGGTACACACTCTATCCACTACACCATCGGAACACCCCAATTAATGTACTCTTATTGTAAAGTGCTACCAAACAAATCTTTTCAACAATTCCCGTCTAAATCACAAGTTAAACCGTCTTGATTTACCAAGGAGAACGATTGTTTTAGTTTACCGATGGGTAGAGAAATGGCCTGTTGATTTTACTGTATAAAAAACTTTGAATTATGGATTCAAAAAGCGACCCTGACATATCAAGCATGTTATATCCCATCTTCTAATGGAAAGTTTTTCGAAATTCTAATAAAAAGTGACAGCTCCACCATGGCTTGAGGACTCTTTCAATTCTCAAATTTTTTCTCCCCTAAATTTCCCCTTTCAAGCATTAAGACCTGTGTGTGTGTGTGTGTGTGTGTGTGTGTGTGTGTGTGTGTGTGTGTGTGTGTGTGTGTGTGTGTGTGTGTGGTGTGTGTGTGTGTGTGTGTGTGTGGGAAGGTCATTGTCCTGCTTAAAGGGACACTGTGTAACATTTTAAGTAATGTATTAGCTAAAATCAATATCCATCATTCATAAATATGTCCTCATTGGTGTAAAATCACCTCTGCCAAAAATCTGAATTATCCTCCTGAGCGGAGAATTACAAATATTAATATGACATTTTGTCCATTGAGCAGGCAAGTCTCATGGAGGAATCCATGTTTTTGGAATGTCATCAGGTGCATTGTTTAAAATTTAGAATTGTTCTTGTTCTTGAAGGCCACTGTAGCTTCTGTTATTATTCGAAAGGGTTGGGGTTACCCAGGGAGCGTTGCATTCTAGAACTTTCTTGATGATGTCATATTACACAGTGTCCCTTTAAAGTTCATACATAGAAAATGCATGTAAAATTTCCATGTTCAAAAATGTTAATTTGGACTTCTACTAAAAAACTGTTTTCCTGCTGTAGAGTCCATTTAAAAAAGACTTGTGACATCATATGGGGAGAGAAATCTAACTGGGGTTTTTAAACACACTTTGGGATTCTCTCTAGACCAGAAAAACTAACCCTGCGTTCCAAATCACATACTCGTTCTCTTTTACTACACTACATACTAAAGTACAGAAGAGTTTTAGGGCCACAGGAGAGAAAAAAAAAATCAGATAAGGAAGATTTTTTTTCCATTATGTCGAGAAATGTCGAGGATAGAGACAAATACTCCAAAATGCTATTAGAGTTAGTGGGGTATTTATGTATTTTCAGCATACTACAATTGACGTGCATGTATTGGGACATCCTAAATCTTTTTCTGGCGTACTAAATAGTAGGGAAGTATGGGGATTGGAACGCAGGGCTAGTGTCTGAGATATAGACAGACACACAAGCCAGGCATAAATGAACTATTAATTTAATTACCATTAATATTGACCATATTAAAGGTTTAAAATTCCTTCACATAGCCCTCCCTGCTGCCATCTGTCGCCAGCATAATCTGCTTGTCCACTCAGCAGTTTACAGGCTGTGCGTGTGTGTGTGTGTGTGTTGGGGTGGGGGGGTTAAGTACAGCAAGCGGGAGGGGGCAATATCTCTATATAAAAATACAAAAAATGCACATAGGGTGTTGTTTTAATGCTTTGGGGGTACAGTATGTTTTTAGAAAATGATACTGAATAATGGTGCAAAAGCTACTTTTTTTGTTTGTTTTTCAAGCTTTATTAGACAGTGCAGAGTTGAAATGGGGGGACAGACAGACAGAGAGAGAGGGGGGGGGGGGGTGACCCGCAGTAAAGGTCCACGGGTCGGATTTGAACCCGCGACCACTGCAACGAAGGCCTGAGCCAATATGGTACGCGCTCTATCCACTGCAACACCCCCCCTTAGTAACATGTTAACGGAAGGTTGACGGCATGCAGACTAGTGCACATATCTTTAAAAAATATACCTATTATTTATTACTTAATATAGATTCTTAATGCAGAAAGTCTTAAGTTCATCCAATTTGCTCAGAGTTTGGGGAAGTTGTGAGCGTGTGTGTGTGTCTGTCTGTCTGTCTGTCTGTCTGTATGTCTGTCTGTATGTCTGTCTGTCTGTCTGTATGTCTGTCTGTCTGTCTGTCTGTGTGTGTGCAGATGTTGATTGTACGATGGTGGAATTGTTAATCTAAAGATGCTCACACTGAGGATAGTGAAAAAACTACTTGTCTAGTGGCACCACAGTAACCGTAGTGACACGAAGGACGGTTCCATCTGTTTTTTTAAATTTTAAATATGTTGATTGTAGTTTTCAGTTTAAAGAACAGACAGTGAATACGAACACACATAACATACAGAACAAACACATCTAAATTAGCAGCCGCAGTCCACGGTCAAAACATAAATATTAAGGGGCCGCCCTTAGCTCAGTTGGTAGGGCGTCCCCCCTCCATGGGCCTCGGCCAGCAGCGGACCCGGGTTCGATTCCAGCCCGCGGTCATTCTCTGCATGTCACTCCCCTCTCTGCCCCATTTCAACTCTGTCTCTACACTATCAATAAAAGCATAAAAATGCCCCAAAAATATCTTTAAAACATAAATATTAAATAAAAAGATAAGATGTCTGGCGAAAAGACAAGTGAATGTCAGTTTACAATACAAAAGAATAATACACATAACCATACATTATGCACAGTAAAGCACTATAGGTTAGAGCAGCCTGCCCATCAAAGAATCTTATTACAGGGTCCCAAATCTAATCAAACCCGTCTCCTTTTTATCATCGTTGTAGTATCTCAGTCGCTCCAAATGCAGTGTGTTAGACATTCCATCTGTTTTTTAATATTTCAAGCATACTGTAGCTGCTGTAACCAACTCCTCGTTTAAAAATCATAATACGCTAAACCCAGAGATGATTACTACAGCTTTTACGGTTAATTTGAACGTTTCCTTAAAGCTGCAGTGTGTAGAATTTTGGGTTTTATTTCCTAGCTGATTTTGTAGAAAGTAATTATAATATCCATAAGTACATTTAATTTAGTGCATAATAGCTGAAAAAAATGTTCCCTTAGAAAGGGTCTCATATATGTCCATATTTCGGCATATTTTGGACCAAGGCCTAGTGCCGCCATCTTGAAAGTGTCATAGTTGGAATGTCATCAGGTGCATTGTTTAACATTTAGAATTGTTCTTGTCCTTGAAGGCCACTGTAGCTTCTGTTATTATTCTAAAGGGGTGGGGTTACCCAGGGAGCGTTGCATTCTAGGACTTTGTAGAACTTTCTTGATGATGTCATATTACACACTGCACCTTTAACTGAATCAATTCAGTGAAAAATGTAAAGAAGTCCGTTTAATCTACTCTGTATGGGGCAGAAGATGTCACATTATACTTATAATAATATACGCTTAGTATTCGTTGTACTTTTTTGTTGAATGGGAACATGGACAGGTTACAGAAACTTTCATCACATTTTTAAGATTAATTTTTGGCATTTTCAAGCTCTGTTAGACAGTACAGAGTTGAAATGGGGAGACAGAGAGAGAGGGGGGGGGGGGATGACCTGCAGTAAAGGTCCACGGGTCAGATTTGAACCCACGACCACTGCAACGAAGGCCGGAGCCAATATGGTACGCGCTCTATCCACTACGCCACCGGAGCACACAACATTTTATCACATTTTAGTCTTAAACGGTACAGTAAGCAACATATCGGTGGATATAGCATGTATGGGCTACCTTTCGTTTGCTCATTTATTTTTTGCACAATAGTTTTGGTGCCTATGTCCCCGGCATTTCAAAGCACGAGTCATCATCATATCCTGAAGGAGAATTTTCATTTTTTTTTTTGTCATTTTTGTGTTCATTGAAATCTCATTGTCTGTTCAAGAAGAAAAAAACATGTTTAAGTTTGAAGTTTTATTTTGAAACTGCAAATCGCTAATCGCTATATGCATTGACTAGAAAAATTGAGGATAAAAATGTCATTTTTGATCATGTTAAGATTAATTACTGCCTTTTCGTAGTATTTCATATTCATTTAATAGGATTTTAATTTTAATTTTCAAATGATCACGCAAATCCCATATGTTTATTTTATTTTTTATTCTAAATTGTTATGCATCATTTGAGGTTGAAACCAATTGAAATAATAAGACGTATTGTTAATGAATTGAATTTGTTTGCAGTGCTTCTGTTGTTGGATAACTTTCACCCATCAATCTGGTGGATGTTAAAGCTGGGGTATGTGATTTCTGATTGCTCAAAGTTAACATGAGCTGTACACTTTGACCAATCAGAGCGAGGCTCCGATTCTCTGTTCTAATTGGCTGTTGGGACTGTCCACACACTTTGGCACGACGTTGTTGGTGTAGAGAGCGTGTCAGGGAGGGACCATAGGGGAGGGACCAAAGAGAAACAAGTGGAGCGGTTGAGGTATTTGGATTTGAATCTCTATCCCAACATGCCATTTTCTCCCCAAATCCTCCACCCCAGCTTTAATATGTTTTGGGAGATTTTTGACCTGCTGTCCATATCCTTCAAGGTATTGTTGGTGTGTAAACGGATTTAAACGCAGCACCTTCACAGCATTTATATAACACTTCTCTGCCCCACATTATTTTTGATAGCATCACAATGTTTTCATACATATATAATCAGATTTGATTTGATGCTTCTGTCTTTTTTTTTTCCGTAGCGTGAATTCCTGTTTCTAGGAAAGAATGATCCTATCTGAAAAGAGTTGAGACGGTTTTATGAAAATAGCTTGAAAATGATTGGTTGATTGATTGGTTGGTTGATTGGTTGATTGATTGGTTGGTTGGTTGATGGATAGAAGGAACTGTTGCTGCAACTTGTGAATTCAGAGCACCCCCTTTAAACATTCAATAAATTTGATTTCATAGACTGTTTTGAACCGGCCTCTGTTTTCTTTTCACTTGTCTTGTCATCTGTGTCTGTCCCTGAAAACTTAGCTTCTCATCTTATTTATCTATCTATAGTATATGATAAGGAACCGGTTGAAAATGTGACAAAATGCTGAGTGCATGGGGCGCACCAGTGGCGTAGTCGTGGATAGAGCGCGTACCATATTGGCTCCGGCCTTCGTTGCAGTGGTTGCGGGTTCAAATCCGACCCGTGGACCTTTACTGCAGGTCATCCCCTCTCTCTCTCTGTCTGTCTGTGAATATTTTATTTTCATTATGTCGAGAAATGTCAAGAATAAAGACGAATACTCCAAAATGCTATCGGAGTTAGTGGGGGCATTTATGCACTTTCAGCATACTACAATTGACATGCATGTATTGGGACATCCTAAATCTTCTGGTGTACTAAATAGTAGGGAAGTATGGGGATTGGAAAGCAGGTTATATTCCTCATGGCCCCTTTAGGTCTTTCTTTAGAATTGTAATGTGAAGTCGTGGCCACACAGAGGCAGTGCTGGTTCAGGCCTGATCAGCTGCTGCAGTGAAGACAGATATGCCCTGCGTTCCAATCCCCATACTTCCCTACTATTTAGTATGCCAGGAAAAAGATTTAGGATGTCCCAATACATGCAGGTCAATTGTAGTATGCTGAAAATACATAAATGCCCCACTAACTCCAATAGCATTTTGGAGTATTCGTCTTTATTCTTGACATTTCTCGACATAATGAAAAAAAAAATTCCTTAAAACTCTTCTGTACTTTAGTATGTAGTGTAGTAAAAAGAAAGAGTATGTGATTTGGAACCCTGCCCAAATCTCTTCCAGACCACCATATTGTCTTTAATAAAACATTTTAGTAGGAATTAGAAATAATAGCCTGGTTTGATGTTGACATCAGCCAATGCAGGAATGTCCATGCATGGAAGCAAGCAGAAGTGTTACACAAATCAGTATACCTGCAACTTTTGAAATCTTGAAGGTAAGTATTAATCTGTTTGTCTGTAGCTGATTGGTGTTGTGTTATCCCAAACAGGTCTCTCTTGACAATGACAATGAGATTACCTGTATAAATAAATGTTAAAGGTGCAGTGTGTAATATGACATCATCAGGAAAGTTCTACAAAGTTCTAGAATGCAACGCTCCCTGGGTAACCCCACCCCTTTCGAATAATAACAGAAGCTACAGTGGCCTTCAAGGAAAAGAACAATTCTAAATTTTAAACAATGCACCTGATGACATTCCAACTATGACACTTTCAAGATGGCGGCACTAGGTCTTGGTCCAAAATATGCAGAAATATGGACATATATGAGACCCTTTCTAAGGGAAAAAATAATAATTCAAAACATTTTTTTCAGCTATTATGCACTAAATTAAATGTACTTATGGATATTATAATTTCTTTCTACAAAATCTGCTAGGAAATAAAACCCAAAATTCTACACACTGCAGGTTTAAACAAAATGGTTAAAAAAAAAATTGTTGTAGTTTAGACTATGGGTGGGGATTATCTGATTTGATCTGTAAGCCTTTATCACAAGAATCAAAATATGCTTCTCAGGGCTTTCTTTGGTTGGAAGATTCCCTGCGTTCCAATTCACATACTCTTTATTTTTACTACACTACATACTAAATAAAGTACAGAAGAGTTTTAGGGCCACAGGAGAGAAAGAAAAAATCAGATGAGGAAGATTTTTTTTCATTATGTCGAGAAATGTCAAGAATAAAGACGAATACTCCAAAATGCTATCGGAGTTAGTGGGGCGTTTATGTATTTTCAGCATACTACAATTGACGTGCATGTATTGGGACATCCTAAATCTTTTTTCTGGCACACTAAATAGTAGAGAAGTATGGGGATTGGAACGCAGGGTGTATGTTATTGGTAAATCCAGCCATTTCATTTTGATTAACAACATGACAAGAAACCAAAAATTTTGTAAAATGTAAAAAAATAAAAATAATTCACCTCAGACACAGAAAACAAGAACAATCTGCTACCAACAATGTTTACTTTAGATTTTACATTCTAACGTGTTTCTAATATTATTGGAAATATTGCTCAAGTAATATTGGAACATTGGCCGTTCTTTCAACTCAATTACCCCAACACAAAACGTCTTAAACCTGCAGTGTGTAGAATTTTGGGTTTTATTTCCTAGCAGATTTTGTAGAAATTAATTATAATATCCGTAAGTACATTTAATTTAGTGCATAATAGCTTAAACATTTTTTTTTTAATTATTATTTTTTCCCTTAGAAAGGGTCTCATATATGTCCATATTTCTGCATATTTTGGACCAAGGCCTAGTGCCGCCATCTTGAAAGTGTCATAGTTGGAATGTCATCAGGTGCATTGTTTAAAATTTAGAATTGTTCTTGTCCTTGAAGGCCACTGTAGCTTCTGTTATTATTCTAAAGGGTTGGGGTTACCCAGGGAGCGTTGCATTCTAGAACTTAGTAGAACTTACTTGATGATGTCATATTACACACTGCACCTTTAAGATCAATTTAAAACATTTAAAACATCTTAGAAATAGTATCACTCTTAAAATCGAAACTTTGAATGTAATATAACTTTATTTGAACAGGGACCATGTACAACAGAAACATTAACCTTGTTTAGAGCGAGAGGAGAGATGCATTGTACCAGGTTTTAGCAAACTGCTATTTTCCACCTGTAGTCCCAGAGCAGGTAAAAAGAATAAATACTACTAAACTAAACAAGACACAATAATATCTAGACATGGGATTAAACATTAAAGCTGCAGTGTGTAGAATTTTGGGTTTTATTTCCTAGCAGATTTTGTAGAAAGTAATTATAATATCCATAAGTACATTTAATTTAGTGCATAATAGCTCAATTTTTTTTTTAATTATTTATTTTTCCCTTAGAAAGGGTCTCATATATGTCCATATTTCTGCATATTTTAGACCAAGGCCTAGTGCCACCATCTTGAAAGTGTCATAGTTGGAATGTCATTAGGTGCATAGTCTCGCAAAGCCAGACCAAACTACAGCAAGTAGTATGGTCTGGAAGCACTCTGTTTAGAGCCGTCTATTCGGGTGGGGAAACCGGGGGAAACTGGGCTAGCCTGTTTGTATTTGTTTAAACCAATCACAATCATCTAGGGCGGGGCTAACCCCGGGAAGCAGCAGTGGTGTCCTGTAAAATAGTGCCGGGGGGGGACTTATTTTGATGGAACGTCTTCACGTCCAGAGACTGTCAGAGAAATGGCTAAACCCGCAAACGCCACACAAAAACTATTAAAGACAAAAGGAATATACATAGTGTGTTGCTTTCTAACCAGCATGTCAAGACACCATACATTTTAACCCCGAGGAGCTCACGGGATAACTTAACCGGAGTTAACTAGCCACGTAGTGTTATCTCTGGTAACATTATCATCGGTGGTTGAGAGGCAAGGCTACGGCGGTCGAGTAGAATTTTTAGCATTCGAGAACTTATGTCACCACCTCCTATCGCTGTAGTCAGAGCCGTAGTCCGTCTGTTTACCGGCAGAACAGGGTTTTGACGTTGTGAGCGCTACACCAACTGCAGCAAGTAGCCGTAAGAGTTGCTAGGTGATAGTGGAAGCCGTTGGAATCTTTCCCCGTCGCTAAAACACCGCTGCTTAGTCCCTAATTCACCAAAGAAAGGGAGCGGCGGATCTTAATCTAGCTGGTTATAAGGTCCGGTGCTCAATTCAAACCCCCACGCTTCATTTTCCAGAGTTTATGAGGGTATTTCTGCCCGGGGGTAGTTGTACAATGAAGTTGGACAGCTAGGCTCGGCTGCGTCCCGGACCGCCGCCGCCAATATTATTAAGTATCGCCACACTTTATTTCTGTCTACAGTAATGTGACTTCTCACACCCTGTGTGTGTGTGTGTGTGTGAGAGAGAGCGCTGCACATAAGCACACGGGTTGACTGTGAGCGAATTGTTTCCGAATTTGAGGGGGATCACAATAGGGGAAAGCCAGCAACCGGAAAAGGAGGGGGCTGCGTCAGGGCTGCGTAGCTTGCCGCCGCAAGCAAATAGACGCTGGCGGAAGTGGTCATGCCAGACTATTAGGTGCATTGTTTGAAATTTAGAATTGTCCTTGAAGGCCACTGTAGCTTCTGTTATTATTCGAAAGGGGTGGGGTTACCCAGGAAGCGTTGCATTCTAGAACTTTGTAGAACTTTCTTGATGATGTCACATTACACACTGCACCTTTAAGAGGATAACAAGATACAATGATATAAATGCATAGGTTAAAACAAGTTTACGAAAAGCACTACATTACATATTTTATCGAAATACTGCGGTCAAAAGTCTTGAAATTGACCCCCCAGCAAACTGCCGTCATCCTATCTAGTACCAAAGATTTACCAGTAGCCAAGAGAGAGAGCTAAACATTTGAATAATCTCGGGCCCCTCCCTTCTGACCCCCCCCCCCACCCCCCCTTTAACGTCCCAAAATACAAGAGTCGAACCTGTTGCTCCCAAAGCTTAGGGAGGCACAGATAGTTGATAGTTCAGACAACACACAGGGCTTTGGGGGCAGCAAGGGGCACACATCTCTATGGGACAAACTCCTAGTACATGCACTAGCACAGTAGGAAGCCCAAAGAAGATTGTGCACCACTGGACAACTGGCTCCTGTTGAAAGGTTAGTTTGATCATATAATCTCTATACAATCTATCTATACAATTGGCGATACTAAATTTGATATTTACAATTCATACATAATATACAATTTGATATACTATGATTTTTTATAAGGAATTCAAGAAGCTAATATAATAAATATTATTTTCTGAGCTGTGGAAAAGGGCGTTAGGATTAAATAAGTGTATACTTCTTCCTGCTCCTTTTCAGGCATATCATAACAATATATGTCATTTGTTTTATTTTTTATTTTAGAGAAATAATTCAAGCATAATTTTTGTTTATTGTATTTTTATCGCTTTTCATTTATTTTTTTTTATATGTCTGAAATAACTGCAATCAATCAGTCAATCATTCGTGAACTTCTTAAACGCATTCACATGAGAAGCTGATATCCGTTAGCTAGCACGCGCTGTACGTAATCTGTTTTCCCTTAAGATGTCATTGTGTGCATGAGTTTCTTTCCAAAGGGTTTATAAATAACAACTGCTCTTGCTTTTGAAACAGATGACAGGAGAGAGATCGAGAAAACACACAGCAGAGTTCAGACAAGTCCTCCATGGTGCTTGATGATGGAACTTTAATGAGTTGCTGCCATAGAAGGAATCCAACCCACAACCAACCCCTGGTCATCCTATAAAAAAGAAAACTGCTCCTGCATCTTTGTTTTGGCTGAGAACACCGCGGACATCTTTGAAGGTAAAAGAATCAGAAGAAAAAGCTAAATAATTTGGACAAGAACTCATTCAACAGCATTCTTAAGGACGTGAAGCGAAGAGAACAAATTGCTAAAAAGACATAAAGTAAGATAGAAGGTTTGGTTTCTGAAGTTCCATACCATCCATATATTTTTTTCCATAAACAATATTTTATTTAAATTGTTTTGAATTTTTAAACAAACAAACAATCACAACCCCCCACCCACCCCACACAATCCTTGGAAAGCCCATTACTCTTTTAACTTGAATCTTTAGGTGGGTGGTAAGGGGTCAGGAAAGTTAGCCATGGATGCAGCCTCAAAGCAGGGCGCTCAGGAGGTGATGGTAAGCGAGGCTCTGGTTCAATTTGAATCCACCTTGCAAGCAGCCGTGAGGGAGGTACACGTGGATGTAAGTGCCTTCAAGCAACGCATAGAGCAACGGATCGACGACTTATGCGTTACCAACGGACCCTTGACCGGGGCGGTTACCAGGCTGCAAGAGGAAAACCTGCAACTTCGGTCAAAACTCGAGGCCCTTAGCCGCCTTGTGGAGGGTCTCGCTGGGGTGCAGATCGAGAGAAGTTCCCCTGAAGTGAAGGGGAAAAGTCTGGAGAATAATAATCTAGAGAATGGATATGCAGATGGGGATGTGTCCAAGAGCCAGGAGGAAGAAAGAGGTCTGGTTATCTCTGGGAGATTGGAGAGCACTTGCCAGCAGTCAAGTGAAACCACTTTCACATACTCTGAACAATCGGGGTCAAGTTTAGGATCAAGCCACACGTCTGCTGCGGCTGCTGCGGCCGCTCTGGGCAGCACCTCCGCCCCCGCGCCCTGGAGGACGAGGAGACACGCTGAGACCAACGTGAGTAAACCATCCTGTTTTTTTTTTAAAGATTTTTTTTGGGGCATTTTCAAGCTTTATTTGATAGTACAGAGTTGAAATGGGGAGACAGAAAGAGAGAGAGAGAGAGGGGGGATGACCTGCAGTAAAGGTCCACGGGTCGGATTTGAACCCGCAACCACTGCAACGAGGCCTGAGCCAATATGGTACGCGCTCTATCCACTATGCCACCGGAGTGCCCCAACCATTCTGTTTTTATTAGATCTTTTACATTATACCGGCACTAAAAAAGGTACTGCAGTACTAACGTATTCAAAAAGGTATTGAGCATGGGGCAACTTTTCTACCATATTCCCACCAAAAATCTTGTCATTAAAGAGCAATTCCATTAAGTAAATGTAGAGATGAAGATTGAAGAAAAATCCAGACTGGTCTCTTAATTTTTCCAGAGCTATATTTGATTCAGAGTTGTGCAAGAATGGCTTTGAGCACATTGTGAATGACATATTTCATTGTATATTATCCTTGCTCATTACTTGGTTACTTACCACCTTAAAGTATTTGTAAACGTGCTTGAAAACTGCTGCTCCAGGCAAAGATGAGACACTGACATGCAAATACCAAAATAAGTCCAGTTTGTTATAGACCCATACGTATGAAAGGCTAGTCCGACATTGAAACTCTGCAAACCTAGACAGAATGTAATAGCTTTTGGTCCAGTTATAACTGTGCCAGTCTTTTCATATTCTATCACAACAATTGCAAGTTAAACCCTGTGTTCCAATCCCTATACTACCATACTATGATATCTTCTATTTAGTATGGTAGAAAAAAGATTTAGGATGTCCCGATTCTTGTGGCCAGATATAGGATGGTTAGAAAGACCCAGATGTCTACTACATCCGTCCGAGATTGTTAGTGTTGAAAACAGCATCCTATTTGGGCGATTCTGACCCATAATCCAGTGTGCACCTGAAGTGACTTCACATCAACGGAGCCTCCGTATGAAAACAAACGGGGATGCGACGGATATAAAAGCAAGAGGCAAGATCAAGGCACAATGCAATGATGTAATAAATAAGTAAAAGTATGTCCCAAGTGTATGCCTACTGCATCCTAACTAGATTATTTTTATGGTCAGATGTAGTAAGTAGAATAGAAAAAAGACAGAGTATGAGATTTGGAACACAGGGAAAGAGTTCACGTTACAGAGTCATGTATCAGGAATATGAGCTTGCATGTGTATTATTAACCAGTGTACCAACAATCGCGAGTTAAAGGAATACTTCAACCATAGGGAACCAGCGTTCTATCATTATAAAAAATCGCTATTATAATATAATGAATGAGGTTTTTCTTCCCTCAGTCTTCCCTTGGCCCAGTTGTCCTGTTAATCCTAACCCTACATTTTTACTAATGTGATGTCACACTAGTAAAATGTAGGGTTAGACAGTGAGACCATAAAACACTCTTTCTGCCTTTTCTCAGGCTAGAATGAACCGATTTCTAAAATGTTTTGCACACTTATACTACATAGGATCTCAGAGTTCAATGCACCTTCATATTTCCAACCGGTGAAGTAGGTGTTTAAAGAGTTCACGTTACAAAGTCATGTCCCAGGAATCTGAGCTCCCATGTGTATTATTAACCAGTGTAGAATTGAGTTGCCAGAAGATTCCACGTCGTGGTTAAGTAAGTCAAAATTTGTTTTGGCAGACAACCCTGAATTCCTTCGTGATTTTTCTCTACTTATGACATCTATTGCAGTATGTCCGTCCTGGGAGAGGGATCCTTCACTTTGTCGACTCTCCCTGAGATTTCTAAAAAATGTTATCCTGATAAAGGGTTTTTTACTGGGAGTTTTTTCTCAGCCGAGCTAAGGGTGTAAGGGCAGCGGGACAGATAGATAGATAGATAGATAGATAGATAGATAGATAGATAGATAGATAGATAGATAGATAGATAGATAGATAGATAGATAGATAGATAGATAGATAGATAGATAGATAGATAGATACACTCAACAAAAATATAAACGCAACACTTTTGTTTTTGCTCCCATTTTTCATGAGATGGACTTAAAGATCTAAAATTCATTCCAAATACACAATTGTACCATTTCTCTCAAACATTGTTCACAAATCTGTCTAAATGTGTGATAGTGAACACTTCTGCTTTGCTGAGGTAATCCATCCCACCTTACAGGTGTGCCTTACACTGTCCACAATAAAAGGCCACTCTGAAATGTGCATTTTTTTGCTTTATTGGGGGTCTGGGGACTCAGAACCAGTCAGTATCTGGTGTGACCACCATTTGCCTCATGCAGTGCAACACATCTTCTTCGCATAGAGTTTATCAGATTGTCAATTGTGGCCTGTGGAATGTTGTTCCACTCCTCTTCAATGGCTGTGCGAAGTTGCTGGAGACGGCTTATGGTGGAGAAATGAACATTCAATGCACGAGCAACAAATCTGGTTGACATTCCTGCTGTCAGCATGCCAATTGCACGCTCCCTCAATGCTTGTGGCATCTGTGGCATTTTGCTGTGAGACAAAACTGCACATTTCAGGGTGGCCTTTTATTGTGGACAGTCTAAGGCACACCTGTGCACTAATCATGATGTCAGATCAGCATCTTGATGTGGCACACCTGTGAGGTGGGATGGATTATCTCAGCAAAGCAGAAGTGCTCACTATCACACATTTAGACAGATCTGTGAACAATGTTTGAGAGAAATGGTACAATTGTGTATCTGGAATGAATTATAGATCTTTAAGTCCATCTCATGAAAAATGGGAGCAAAAACAAAAGTGTTGCGTTTATATTTTTGTTGAGTGTAGATATATAGATAGATAGATAAGGGCAGAGGGTGTCGTACTGTGTGGAATGTAAAGCCCACTGAGGCAAATGTCTATTTGTGATATTGGGCTCTATACAAATAAAACTGATTTGATTTGATTTAAATTTTATTTTCGCACAAGTCCTTTGGGTCGGTACCCCTCACATCCCGAGGCCTCATGCGAGATGTGTTTGTCATGCTGCGCTGTCCAAAATAACCCTCATGGTAACTGTAACACTTGGACCACACCTGACTCTTTCCGACATCCTGTCCTAAGCTAAAGGGGAAACTTCATTCGCCAAGTTGTCAGGTGTTTTACATTTTATCCAAGGACTATTATCAATTTGAGACACAGAAGGTTCAGGTCTAGAGATTATACTCAGTCCCTCAAATTAATTTAGGGAGCCCCCCAAAACACACACACACACACACACACACACACACACACAC
Source organism: Hyperoplus lanceolatus (assembly GCA_026929865.2). Classification (NCBI taxonomy): domain Eukaryota; kingdom Metazoa; phylum Chordata; class Actinopteri; order Uranoscopiformes; family Ammodytidae; genus Hyperoplus; species Hyperoplus lanceolatus. The sequence continues at coordinate 3,646,426 of CM049407.1, forward strand.
ACACACACACACACACACACACACACACACACACACACACACACACACACACACACACACAGTACAGACTTGCTCCCTTCCCTAACTCTCAACCCTCTTTCACTCATGACCCTCTTTCATGGCAGCAACAGGTCCTCCAAAGGGCAGATGTATTTTGGGGTCTGTGATTTGGGACCTAGCTGAAGCTCTTTGGAGCCTCTGCATTACCCTGGGGCAACTTCCGTACATACTGCACATTGCACATTTCATTTTAAATTATCTTCTTTTTACTGTCTATTCTATTTTATATATATACTGTTTTATATTGTACAGAAAATTCCTTGCACTACTTAAGTATTTAGAATTCTTTTATTTATTTTTTCATCATTCCTATTCCACCGTGGGTCAGAGATAAATGCCGTTTCAGTTCTGATGTATGTCTTGCCTAGCCTGGCACCGCCCCGCCTACTTCTTCCGCTCAATTTTCATTTCCCTTCAGTAGTCAGTCTGGGTGTGCGGTATATTCTTAGGTTTTCTCCGGACAGATTTCTGCCGGTCCAATCAGCGAACAGAAGGAGTGGCTCAGAAGCCGGCGCATGACATGATTGGTTTTGCAGATCCAGAGTGGCACTGGGCAGATACAATAGTTTTAAACTTCAACAGACACCCGCCTTCAAGTGAGTTAACGTTTGTCAATTGAGCGATTCCAGACCTTCTGTACAAATGAAATGAAGTACGATGGTCAGGTAGGACCAGTCTAAATGAAGTACGATGGTCTGGTAGGACCAGGCTAAATGAAGTACGATGGTCTGGTGGGACCAGGCTAAATGAAGTACGATGGTCTGGTAGGACCAGGCTAAATGAAGTACGATGGTCTGGTTGGACCAGGCTAAATGAAGTACGATGGTCTGGTGGGACCAGGCTAAATGAAGTACGATGGTCTGGTAGGACCAGGCTAAATGAAGTACGATGGTCTGGTTGGACCAGGCTAAATGAAGTACGATGGTCTGGTAGGACCAGGCTAAATGAAGTACGATGGTCTGGTGGGACCAGGCTAAATGAAGTACGATGGTCTGGTGGGACCAGGCTAAATGAAGTACGATGGTCTGGTGGGACCAGGCTAAATGAAGTACGATGGTCTGGTGGGACCAGGCTAAATGAAGTACGATGGTCTGGTGGGACCAGGCTAAATGAAGTACGATGGTCTGGTGGGACCAGGCTAAATGAAGTACGATGGTCTGGTGGGACCAGGCTAAATGAAGTACGATGGTCTGGTAGGACCAGGCTAAATGAAGTACGATGGTCTGGTGGGACCAGGCTAAATGAAGTACGATGGTCTGGTAGGACCAGGCTAAATGAAGTACGATGGTCTGGTGGGACCAGGCTAAATGAAGTACGATGGTCTGGTGGGACCAGGCTAAATGAAGTACGATGGTCTGGTGGGACCAGGCTAAATGAAGTACGATGGTCTGGTGGGACCAGGCTAAATGAAGTACGATGGTCTGGTGGGACCAGGCTAAATGAAGTACGATGGTCTGGTGGGACCAGGCTAAATGAAGTACGATGGTCTGGTGGGACCAGGCTATGTCTTGCATACATCAGAATTGACAATAAAAAACTTTGACTTTGACTTTGATACCTTAAATTTAAACAAACACTATCCACTCACTTCAATGCTAATATCGCCAGTTTGTAATCAAAAAAGTATTTGGTTAATAAAGCTTTAAAAGTTTGAATGTCAGCTTGAGGCCACAGTTAGGGATTCATGGACAACCTGACAAGCCAGTGCCTTTTTTTTTTTTTTTTTTTTTTTTTTTCAAGCTTTATTAGACAGTACAGAGTTAAAATGGAGAGACAGAGAGAGAGAGAGGGTATGACCCGCAGTAAAGGTCCACGGGCCGGATTTGAACCCGCGACCACTGCAACGAAGGCCGGAGCCAATATGGTATGCGCTCTATCCACTACGTCAACCGCAGCGCCCCACACTACATGCTTTTAACAGTGTCTACATTACACATATTGTGTTGCATTTCTGTGACGTAATTCACACGGACGCTCTGATGATGCCGGGTGTATAAATAAACCCCTGAATCCTAAAATCGTTTAGGAATCTTGCTCCCCAAGCCAATCCAAGTCTCAAATCTCTTAATGGAAAGTTGAATTGCTTCTACGTCCCAGGTCAATAATACCCCAAATCACTCACTCACTCACTCGCTCGCTCGCACGCACGCACGCACGCACGCACGCACGCTCGCTCACTCACTCACTCACTCACTCACTCATTCACTCACTCACTCACTCACTCACTCGCCCCCCCCCACACACACACACACACTCACTCACTCACTCACTCACTCACTCACTCACTCACTCACTCACTCACTCACTCACTCACTCACTCACTCACTCACTCACCACCACTCACTCCTCACTCACTCACTCACTCACCCCCCACTCACTCACTCACTCACTCACTCACTCACTCACTCACCACTCACTCACTCACTCCCCCCCTACCCCACCAGTATCCCCCAACCCCCCACACCCTCCACCCCCGAGCACACACACACACACACACACACACACACACACACACACACACACACACACACACACACACACACACACCCAGCTGTCCTGTCAAAAAGAAATGCACACCCTGCCAACATTCCTCTCTGGTGAAATCACCGGGGTCTTTTCCCAGCCCGTCAGCCCCTCAGTCTCTGACGTACCACAGCGCTGTGATTCATCCGAAACTGTTGATACGGTTATCCATCATTTTTTTTCAAATTCGACACCATTGACACCATCTTCCATCAGTATTTTTAAAATCTGTTGAGTTTATTTTAAACCTGCAGTGTGTAGAATTTTGGGTTTTATTTCCTAGCAGATTTTGTAGAAAGTAATTATAATATCTATAAGTACATTTAATTTAGTGCATAATAGCTGAATTTTTTTTTTTAATTATTATTTTTTCCCTTAGAAAGGGTCTCATATATGTCCATATTTCTGCATATCTTGGACCAAGGCCTAGTGCCACCATCTTGAAAGTGTCATAGTTGGAATGTCATCAGGTGCATTGTTTAACATTTAGAATTGTTCTTGTCCTTGAAGGCCACTGTAGCTTCTGTTATTATTCAAAAGGGGTGGGGTTACCCAGGGAGTGTTGCATTCTAGAACTTTGTAGAACTTTCTTGATGATGTCATATTACACACTGCACCTTTAAATGTTGAGTACTTTTACTTTTAACACGCTGAGTACCTTTTCTTGAATATATTTACAAACTTAGAGTAAAATGTTCAAAACGTAATACTTACCCTGCGTTCCAATACTTCCCTACTATTTAGTACGCCAGAAAAAGATTTAGGATGTCCCAATACATACACGTCAATTGTAGTATGCCAGAAATACTTATAGTAGATGCCCCACTAACTCCAATTGCATGTTGGAGTATTCGTCTTAATTCTTGACATATCTGGACATAATGAAAAAATAATATTCCTTGTCTGATTTTTTCTCTCTCTCCTGTGGCCCTTAAACTCTTCTGTACTTTAGTATGTAGTGTAATAAAAAGGAAGAGTATGTGGTTTGGAACGCAAGGAATATTTAAAATTTGACACCATTTTCCTTTAGTATTTTTAAATTCTGTTGGGTTCATAGTTTTTCTTTGAAGCTAAATCGATGGTACTATGAACCAAGGACCAATGTAACCTGCCCACGAATGCCTTTCAAGTAGGGGAGAGTGGGGTTATATGTCACAGGGGTTGGTTGTCACAATGTGTAAGGGTGTCTTTGATGATTAATTTCTTCATTACAATAAGTTAGAAAAAGTGAGGGGTACACATTTCAAGCCAACACCTTAAGCTTCGATTTCATGTAGGGATGACTATTGAAAGATGTGGTGATGAGCAATTCTCACTAGAGTTAAAAGTGTCCCTACTAACCCCGGTCTCCCCTAGATAATGTCCCCCCCCAAAGCGTGCGATATTATCTGTTTTATTTTTGCGTTGTGTCTCATGTTTCCACCAAGCAGAAGGCCAAGCTAAGTGCCTTTTGATATGATACCACTGAAGACCAGATAGATAGACGCTCTATAAATCACTGTTAACCACCAAAATACTTCTCTTTCAACGTAAGGCGTTTTTAGGACAGCGGGATCCATTTCAGAGTTCTAGAAATATCTCGAAGAACATCCAGTGTTATTGCATTTGCAGCAGATGGGACCTCAAACTATTACAGTTCTTAGAAGATTCAAGATTCATAATTCAAAGTGTTTTATTGTCATACGCACAATAAGAAACATGTTCTCAGTCATACAATGAAAATTCTTCCTTTGTTTTCCACAGACTGAATGCCAAGAAGGAAACATGAAAATATGCAATATACAAGTAAAGTTAAATTAAATTAACTTTTTTTTAGCTCCAACTCCAGAGTAGGTACTTTTGCAGCACCATTTAAGAAAAAATATATTTAACCTTTATTTATACTCCAGATATCATTGAGGGAGTGACCCTCATTTGCAATGATGTTGAGAAACAAAAACAACCATATATACACAATATACAACGCAAACACATCAAATACACAATAAGCTGGTTAAGAGAAACATTTTAGACAGAGGTGTAGAGAGGCTGGAAATAATATTAAATTGGTAAAAGTACAATTGAACTATTAGTGGCGAAATGTTGTGTTTTGATGTTCAGCTGCATAGTTTAAATGTTCTAGTCTTAGAAGCGTAAAATCCGCTACACTCAGCAAACGTACTGCTCCAATAGCTGCGTCCTACTTCTTGCTGTAGAGCTGTTAAGTGGAAGTGGTTTACTTCCGGGACATGGGACCTCTCGGCTCGAAAAATTACAACGGTAGTCAATGGAAAGAAATGTATTATTTTCTGGTCCCAGTCATGAAATGCCTTCGATTACACATATGTTTTGTATGGATTTAGATGGTGTTTTTTCGTGCAAAAAATGGAACAATTTACCGAGTAGAAGCTGGATACGGTCAGGTTTTGTGCAGAGCACTTTTGTGGACTACAGCTCTTCGCTGCTCTTGACACTTATGATATACGTCACCACCACTCGCACCCGCTTAGCTCAGAAACATGGCTGTGTCTTTAATGCACTTTACCGCCTTCTTTCAATGACAAGACTAAAGTCTTCAGCGTGGCGAAAACCACTACACAAGTGGACATGTGGAGAGTTTCAATTTCTCGAGTGGGGAGATTGTTGGCGTTGTCCACGCCAGCCATTAGCATTAGCATTAGCACTGTCAGTCGAGAAGTGGAGGGAATGTGTTGAGGTGACGTCACAGGCGACAAGACTTGTAGTTGTTCTCGTAACATTTTTTCAAAAGCCGTTAGACGAATAATCATACAACATACCGTCAAACTCTTCACATGAAAAATGATCATTTAGACCCATACAAAACATATATGTAATCCAAGGCATTTAATGACTGGGACCAGAAAATAGTAGATTACTTTCCATAGACTCCCATTCATTTTTTTTCATCCGAGAGGTCCCATGCCCCGTAATTCCGCCACTTCCGCTTAACAGCTCCATAGTTGTTTTTCTCATATGTCGCCTAAAAGCAACGTGGTAAGTCGCGGAAATGTGACGTATGAATGAGGTGTGAATTCCAACAGAAAGAAAGCCTTTCAAAGCATTTAGTTCCCCAGGAAGCAAATCATACAAGTTGTACAACCGTAAAGTAGGAAACAGCTAAAAGATGCTTGAGTACTCTGTAGAACCAAGGACTTGCATTGCACCGACTAGTTCAACTGTATTTACTTGAATTTTTTTCTCAGACTTGGTTAATTCAATTACAGAATGTACCTCTTCACATGTGTGTTTCTGTTATACATTTTTCTTCTTCTAAATTGCATTGTTGAGAGGATCCTGGGACTATAGGCCAATGACTGCTGCTGTAATTGTTGTGCAGGTGACAAATAAACCATGGGGTTTACCTTTTATTTCTATGTGGCTTTAAGAATCAGGATAACTCGACAGAGAGAGAGTGATGTGAGGTAAACCCAGGCAGAGGTTGAAGAGGATTATTCAGGGCAGACGGAGTGAGACTGTGATATCCGTCAGGGGGCTACTGTCGAGCGCACACATCAGCCTAGTGCTAATATCCCACAGGTGTGTGTGTGTGTGTGTGTGTGTGTGTGTGTGTGTGTGTGTGTGTGTGTGTGTGTGTGTGTGTGTGTGTGTGTGTGTGTGTGTGTGTGTGTGTGTGTGTGTGTGTGTGTGTGTGTGTGTGTGTGTGTGTGTGTGTGTGTGTGTGTGTGTGTGTGTGTAGTGGTGCTAATCCCCCTCCTGACGACCAGTTGATGGGCCGCGTGAAATGACTCTGTTACATGACATGACACATGCCATATCACCGCCTGTCTCTGGAAAGCACAAGGCGTGTGTGTGTGTGTGTGTGTGTGTGTGTGTGTGTGTGTGTGTGTGTGTGTGTGAGTGTGAGTGTGAGTGAGTGAGTGAGTGAGTGAGTGAGTGAGTGCGTGCGTGTGTGTGCGTGTCTGATCATTTCTTTTTCAAAGGGCTGTTTGAGGGTTAAGACTAGGTTAGTGCAAGGGTTAGGGTTAGGCATTTAGTTTTAATGGTTTAAGGGAATGCATTATGTCAGTGTGTGTGTGTGTGTGTGTGTGTGTGTGTGTGCGTGCGTGTGTGTGTGTGTGTGCGTGCCTGCTTGCGTGCGTGCGTATCTGTGTGTGCGTATCTCGTGTGTGTGTTTGAGAGGGGGCAAACTCAGGCCAAGCTTTTGGACTGATAAACGTGGGCCCTCTTTGAACCGCTCAGGCCAACACCCCTGATTTTCCAAAGCGTCCCGTTTGGGTCTATATCGGGACGTAAGAAGAGTAGAGCGCGGAAACTCTCGCAAAGGAACCGATTACAGAATCTAAAATAGCCTTTCTCTGGGAACATAGATTTGTGTGTCGGGCCACAGCTGAAGATGGTTTTAGCAGTTAACAGCTGAAGATCAGACATTTTCAGAGAAGTGAGCAGACAGACAGACAGACACACATGCACTTATACAGACACACGCACGCATACAGACACACGCACACGCATAGAGAGACAGACAGACAGACACACACATATGCACGCACACACACACACAGACACACATGCACTTATACAGACACACGCACGCATACAGACACACGCACACGCACAGAGAGACAGACAGACATACAGACAGATACACATGCACGCACACACAAACATGCACACAATGACACACAAAGACACAAACACACACACACACACAAACACACAAACACACACACACACACACACACACACACACACAAACACTCATACAGTACACAAACACAAACAGAGCGAGAGAGAGAGAGACACACAGACATTCACGAAGACACACACACACACATACACACACACCCCCAACACACACACACACACACACACACACACACACACACACACACACACACACACAAACATACACGGATAGATTTATCTCAGCTGATAAAAGGTCTGCGACTAATTTTAGCTCCGCAGCACACAGCAGACTGAAAGACAAAAGAGTTATTAGTGTTTGTTGTGAGACGTGAGTTATGTTACTAAGGCCAAGACACAAATAGACACAGACGCTTCGCTGCGTGTCTTACATAACTCATAACTCAGCAAAGCTCAGACCCTCAAATGTCAAAGACCATTTTCGGTTAGCTTGTTAACTAACCCCCCCAGCCGATCCCATGATGCTCTAACTTCAGGTCGTTAATGGAGGAAAAAGTACAAGATTTTTACTTGGTGTCGAGTTTGTGTGTGTGTTTGTGTGTGTGTGTGTGTGTGTGTGTCTGTGTGTGTGTGTGTGTGTGTGTGTGTGTGTGTGTGTGTAGGTGTGTGTGTGTGTGTGTGTGTGTGTGTGTGTCTGGGGGTCTTTCGGTGTGATCTTGCAGGATTGTATGGAGACACACATACACACACAATTTCATTGTACACTGTACAATTTCAATAAAGGATTCTGATTCTGAGATTTTTACTTAAAGGTGTAGTCAGTGATTCTGGAGAACGCTTGTTGTCAAAATCACTTTTTGTAAAAATCAGTGAATATCTCCTCATGACCAGCTAGCTACCTGTCTGTACTGTGTGTGAGCTGAAAAAGAAATCTGGTGTTAATATTACACAGCCTAGGCTCTGTAAACTGGTGTGTAAACAAAGGGAGCTGCACCGATCCACCAACCAACTAGCTATATATACTTTGGCTTTGATAAGAATTTGGCCTCAACACCTTTTTAAATACTGACAGGCTTATCTTCAACCTTTCTACAGTACTGAGAAAAACACGTGCTATCTGTGTTGTCACAGAGATAAATCGTGGCCCTTGTCGATAGCATTGTTGGGGGGACTGTGGCTCAGGTGGTAGAGCGGGTCGGCCAATGATTGAAGGGTTGGCGGATCGATTCCCGCCCATGCCACTTGTGTCATGGTTGTTGTGTCCTTTGGTAAGACACTTCACCCACCTTGCCTCGTGTGAATGTTGATAGTAAGCCTGCTATCGGTGTATGAATATGTGTATGAATATGTGTGTGAATGGTAACGTGGGAATGGGAGCAGGTCTCCCTTGAAATAGAGTCTCCGGTCTCAATGGGATTTATCTGTATATATAAAGGTTAAAAAAAACTGTTGCTTGCTATGGTGGGTTAGTCTTAGCCACTTTGTTTACATGCCATTTTACACACACACACACACACACACACACACACACACACACACACACACACACACACACACACACACACACACATCAAACATATGAAATATTCATAAACAAAAGACTTAAACGTTTCTAATCCGTGTAGTGTTCCTTCTTTGAACATTTCGATTTAAAACCAAATCAGAAAAACCAAATAACAAAGAACGAACACTACACGGATTGTTCTTGTATGTATGTATTGTTATTTAAATTAATATATTTCATTTCTGTTTTCTCTGCTCATTATATGTAATCCTTGTGATTGTGTTTATTGTGTGTGGTCGTAGTCACTGTGAATAAGGGAAACCTCAGTGTCTTTTGTGTGAAAATAAAGGTTATTGATTGATTGATTGGTTGGTTGATTGATCGTTCAAAAAAAAAATCACCTAAATAATTCAATGGTTTGTTATTGTCATTTTGTCTTTTCTGAACAGGGCTCTGAAGCAAAAGGAGAGAAAAATGTTGCCACGACTTCACAGGAGAACGGGAGCCCAGGTAGGCAGATCATCTGAGCAGCTCAACACATGCAGAATCTCACCAGTTGACCTCGCCATGTGGTTGGGAGAGTGTCTATATTTTTTCCACAATAAAAAAAAATAATAATAATTTAAAAAAAAATTGTTATTTATTATTATTATTTTAAATAAAAACAAATTAAGAACATTTTGTTCCCACAGCCCTGTATGTTCCCACATCTCTAAGAAATCTAACTACTATACATACTACTGAGTATGTCTCTAAAAGTACGTCTGTCTGTCTGTGACTCATTCAACTTCCCCCTGCCTTCTTACCCTGACCCTAACCACCCAGCTGTGATGCCTGAACTTAATCACCAATTACAGGACATAGGGCTGTGGGAACATAGGGCCTAATTTTATTTATTTATTTTCACAATAGATTTATTGAAAGTTGTTCCTTTTTCTCCACACACACACACACACACACACACACACACACACACACACACACACACACACACACACACACACACACACACACACACACACACACACACACACACACACACACACACACAATAAAACATCTTAGACATGTGGGTACCTGTAGGAATGACCCTATTCTGTTGTGTGTCCTCCTCAGTCTCCGTGGTGCAGTGTGAGGGACCCCAGCCCACTGAAGCTGCTCCTCACTGCCCTCTCACCGCCGTCCTGAAACCAAACCCTGAGACCTCTACCATCACCAGCCCAAAGCAGTCCCATGGTCAGTGGATTTATACAGTATAACAATTCTCTATCAAACTATCAATGTGTGTGTGTGTGTGTGTGTGTGTGTGTGTGTGTGTGTGTGTGTGTGTGTGTGTGTGTGTGCGTGTGTGTGTGTGTGTGTGCGTGTGTGTGTGTGTGTGTGTGTGTGTGTGTGTGTGTGTGTGTGTGTGTGTGTGTGTGTGTGTGTGTGTGTGTGTGTGTGTGTGTGTGTGTGTGTGTGTGTGTGTGTGTGTGTGTGTGTGTGTGTGTGTGTGTGTGTGTGTGTGTGTGTGTGTGTGTGTGTGTGTGTGTGTGTGTGTGTATGCAGTCCCACTGTTAGTGGATTTATATAACACTTTTCTATCTACCAAAAGCCCTGGAAAACATTAAGAGACCAGTCTGGATTTTTCTTAAATCTTTATCTCTATATTATATTGTAAAATGCTCTAAATGACAATATTTTTATTGTGAATTTGGTAGAAATGTTGTCAGTAGTTTATATTATAAAACCAAAATGTTCATTCTACTCAAACATATGCCTATAAATAGTAAAACAAGAGACACTGAATATTTGGAGTGGTCTCTTAATTTTTCCCAGAGCTGTAGGGCTATATCAACTATGCTTTTAAGGGTAGAGTCAGCGATTCTGGAGAGTATTTTTTTATTTTTTTTTTAAGATATTTTTTTGGCATTTTTTATGCTTTTATTGATAGTGTAGAGACAGAGTTGAAATGTGGCAGAGAGGGGGAGTGGCATGCAGAGAACGACCGCGGGCTGGAATCGAACCCGGGTCTGCTGCTGGCCGAGGCCCATGGGGGGGGGGACGCCCTACCAACTGAGCTAAGGGCGCCCCCCCCTGGAGAGTATTTCTTGTCAAAATCACTTTCTGTTAAACTCTGTGAATATCTCCTCACAATCTGCTACCTGTATGTACTGTGTGTGTGCACGAAAAAAAGTGTTACTGTAATAGACATCTAGCCTCTGTACAACGGCATGTTGCTAGCTGTTGTGGACAGGAAGCGGATCATGAGGAGATATTCACTGATTTAGACAAAAAGTGATTTTGACAACAAGCGTTCTCCAGAATCACTGACTTCACCTTTAATGATTGGAGGTATATATTGAGTTGATCTTTCTTCTCCAGCTGCTCCTCAATCTGCTGCGACCAAAGAAAGTCCAGTCAAGTCAGTGACAAGTGGTGAGTAGAACATTTAATATATTTATCTGTTTATACATAACGAGCTGTGTGTTGACCAAACTACTTACATTAAAGCTGCAGTGTGTAATAAAATTGTATTTCAGACACATACACACACACACACACAAACAGACAGAGAGAGAGAGAGAGGGAGAGAGAGAGAGAGAGACACACACAAACAAACACACACACCCACACACACACAAACCGAGAGAGAGAGAGAGAGAGAGAGAGACACACACACACACACAAACACTTATACAGTCCACACACACACACACACACACACACACAAACACACACACACACACACACACACAGCCATTCACAAAGAAAACTTAACAGACACTTTGTTATTATACCTGTCTTTCTCAGATGCTTATGAGCCCCTGCCCCATCTCCCCGTCACTGCCATGTTAACCAAACCCGGTCCAGAGGGTCTGACTCAGCCTCCAGTCTCGGGGCCCAAAACAGCGGACCCTCCTCCAGCCGAATATCCCTTCACCAGAGGTCAGTTAGTAGCCTGGTCCAACCAGACCATCGTACTTAATTTCATTTGTACAGAAGGTCTGGAATCGCTCAATTGACAAACGTTAACTCACTTGGAGGCGGGTGTCTGTTGAAGTTTTAAAACTATTGGATCTGCCCAGTGCCACTCTGGATCAGCCAACCAATCGCATAACGTTTGGTTGCGACGTATGTCATGCAAATTTTCAGGATCAAGAAAAGCAAGGCAAGTTTATTTATTTTAGCACAATTCAGAAACAAGGCCACTCAGTGCTTTACAGGATTAAAATAATATATTAGAAAAGTGAATGAGAAATAAAACATTTAAATAAAATAAAGAAAAGAAAGACATTTTCCTTTTAAGAAAATCTTTAATTATTTTATGGTTTTTTAATTCCTGATTCTTCCCAGTCATGATCCCATCCCATGTCCCCTTGTACAGGCCCTGTGGTGAAGGACCAGCCAGGCCCAGCGTCCCACCAGGCTATGCCCCATCTCCCCCTCACATCTGGGGGTCCGGCCTCCACGCTCACTCCCTCCAAACCAGAATCACCCCCCACGGCAAAGCACGGAGAATATGCATTTAAACACGGTCAGTATGATGCTGCTGTATTGTTTTGATCTATACTAGTGCAGTGCCCGTCCAAAAAACTTCAAAATCAATCAAAGATGCACACCTTCGTGCCGTGCGCAAGCCATATCCGGAAGCTCAGGCCGATCTGACTCAAACTCTAAAACTCAGAGAGATATGCGAGTCACAGACAGACAGACAGACACACACACACACACACACACACACACACACACACACACACACACACGTTTCTTGCTTTACAGATAGATTTATGTTGTTCTATTCTCAAATGTCTTACAATATACCAAATGGTGTAAGAAGTGAAATAAATAAATAAAGAGTAAATAGTGTAAAGGATTAAAGGTGATAGTCATCTATCTATCTATCTATCTATCTATCTATCTATCTATCTATCTATCTATCTATCTATCTATCTATCTATCTATCTATCTATCTATCTATCTATCTATCTATCTATCTATCTATCTATCTATCTATCCATCCATCCATCCATCCATCCATCCATCCATCCATCCATCCATCCATCCATGAAGCAACCCTATTTAAGCAGTGACGGCCATAGTTTTATGTGTATTTATTTCTGTCTTGCTCAGACGTCCCTCAACCCAAACCAATGATGGCTCCTGCTGCCATGACGACAACAACAAAGACAGAATCTTCATCATCATCTGCTGTCACGGCAACCACTCAGTCCTCAAGTCTGTCCTCATCACAGGAGTCAGTCAAACCAGGAGAATATCCCTTTAAACGGGGTGAGTCACCCAAAGCAGCCATACAAGGATACTGAGGGCCTATCCGAAAACTTTTTTTTGCATAGGAAATTTCCTTTCCTATCGAGATGAACCGGAAGTACTCGGCGGATAGGTGATCCGAATTCCCAAAATGCTTAGGAAAGGCATAGGAAAGGAGCCTCGATTCATCCTTTAACCCTCCTTTAGCATAGGTTACTCCTGACCAACCTATGCTAAAGGAAAGGAGATAGTGGTATCCCATAATCCTTTACGGCGGAAATATTTAAAGCAACAAGCCACCGCCGGAGTTTACCGACTCTACACGAATACGAACGGGAGGCAAAACAGAAGAGAGGAGAGGAGAAGAGAAGAGAAGAGAGGAAGATTTAACTCAGCGAAAACAAAATACCCCCCCCCCCCCATTAAGATAATAAAGAACTCATAAAAGACCAATCATAATTTAGTTATTTTCGTAGCACATAATTTACACCATAAGAAAATAAAATACCAACTTCACATTTAATGAAGTTACTGGGGGCAGTTCATTTCAACATTAACACAAGTGTAGCCTCTTTTTATTCCACATGTGAATTGGGATATAAGGGAGTGATTCTCACTCTGTTGGCGACAACCTGATTAAAATCAATTTGAAAAGAACACATGGATCAAACGAGCGCTTGTTGTAGTCAATTTTCGGAGAATAGTGAAGTTTCACGCTACTGACTCACGTCAGCAATACTCGCCGTCGCGCAATGACGTCGGTTAGGAAAAGTGGAGTCGAATTCATTTGAAACAGCGCTGTCCTTTCCTATGTTCGATAGGAAGCACCTTTCATCTCTCGTTAACCCCGATGACGTTTAGGGGTTAAGGCATAGGAAAGGAGGCTTATAGGTTAGGAGATTGGACTTTTCGGTATGTAGGCTAGTTGATGTTTACTATGAACAAGTACGCCTTTCCTGGACCATATAGCAGTGCTGAAGTGACCTTCATGACATCTTTTTGACTTTTAATTTTTTGCTTAACATACTCTATACCTTTAATAAAGATATCTTTATATTATATTCTTTATTCATTATTTTCCTTTTTCAAAATTCTCCACTTTTCCCCTCAGTACCAATTCTGAAGACTCCCAGCCCCAGTCTAAAGAGGAGTGTGAGCTTCCCCCAGCCTGCAGGTAAACTATAAACAACCCTTAATAGGCCACAAAAGACATCAAAATGAAACTTTTCCAAATATTCAAGTCCAGGCAAACTAACTCTTTTTTTTTCTCCTACAGAAAAGTTACTTCCCTCCAAATCAATCATAAAATCTGGCGGTTTCTCCTCTAATGTTGACAAGTAAGTCTGTGTACACCTAGTTAAAGCTGGGGTATATGATTTCTGATTGGTCAAAGTTAACATGAGCATGTACACTTTGACCAATCAGAGTGAGGCTCCGATTCTCTGTTCTTATTGGCTGTTGGGACTGTCCATTCACTTTGGCACCGACGTTGTTGGTGTAGAGCGTGTCAGGGAGGGACCATAGGGGAGGGACCAAAGAGAACAAGTGGAGCGGTTGAGGTATTTGGATTCGAATCTCTATCCCAACTGCTATTTTCTCCCCAAATCATATACCCCAGCTTTAACCTACTGTTGACTATTGAAAATGTTATGTTGTGTATGTATCCGTGTGTATTTGGGGCAGCTCTGGTGAAGTGTGTAGGGCGGTCATCCACTGGGTTGCAGGGTGGGTGGTTCGATCCCCTGTCTCCCCCGGCCACATGTCTTAAATTGTCATTTGTCCCAGCCTCCATTAAACTGACGAACAATGTGCAATAGAATAATGTGCAATAAATAGGTTAGCACTTTAGCACATAGTACTTTAGCACATAGCACTTTAGAACTGCACTTTAGCACATAGCACTTTATCCATGAGCTCTAGTGCAATGCACACTAGTACTCTAGCTCCACACTGTAGATTTCTATGCTTCACATCAAAGTGCCATTTAAAGTATATCAAGCTCCATGTTCTCAATGTTTAAATGGTAGTGTGTCTGGTTGTGTTTGTGTCTGTGGTTGTGTTTTGTTCTGTTGTACTCTATGTTTCAGAAAGCAATGATGCACTGTGCCCAAGACAAATTTCCCCACAGGGACAATAAAGTTTAACCTAACCTAACAAGTGTCCCTGAGCAAGAAACTGAACCATAAATGTCTCCCGATAGTTAGCCTGCTTCTATCGGTGTATCGTGTGTGAATGGTAATGTGGGAATGGGAACACTTGAAGAAAAGAGTCTCCGGTCTCAATGGGATTTACCTGTATAAATAAAAGGTTAAAAAAAGAAATAATTAATTAATATCCACCGCCCACTATTCTGATAAACTGATTATGGTTAAATCACTTAGGGGTGAGATTAAATAAGTTTTTCCTCTCCTCACCCCTTTTCGGACGAGTAAAGCAAAGTGTTAGTGACAGTTTATTTTCATTTCTGGTTTTCATTGTGCAAATATCACTTTACTGTAACTGCGTCCACTTACTTCATCATTTCCTTTATTGTTTATTATTGCTTTTTTTTTTCTTTTTCTTTACTTGTTCGAAATAAAAAAAAATTCAATTCAATCCACTGTCCCGTCCATAGGAAAGCAAACAAGGGGCTAGCGGTCGACTTCAAGCAGGATTTGATGAAGTCCAACTCACTCACACGCTCCACCGGTGCTCAGGCCAAACGGGCCATGTTCGAGAGGATGAACTCAGATCCCATAAAGTAAGTCTGGATTTTAATGTGTGCTGTTGTATTTTAATTTATGTATTTTATGTAAAGCACTTTGGTGAATTTAGGTTCTTATAAGGTGCTATATAAATAAAAGTGACCTTGACCTTGACCTTAAACATTTTACATGTTCTGTATCTTCATTCCCAGATAGCGACCATGTTTTGCCATTCATTCCCCTCTCTCTTACATACTAAAGTACAGAAGAGTTTTAGGGCCACAGGAGAGAAAAAAGTATCAGAAAAGAAAGATTTTTTTTTTCATTATGTCGAGAAATGTCAAGAATAAAGACGAATACTCCAAGATGCTATTGGATTTAGCGCGGCATTTATGTATTTTCAGCATACTACAATTGACGTGCATGTATTGGGACGTCCTAAATCTTTTTTACTGGCGTACTAAATAGTAGGGAAGTATGGGGATTGGAACACAGGGATAGTATTATTATTATTCATTGAGCTGATTTTCCCCTTGATTTTCAGACCGAAGGATTCCAAGCCCAAATTGAAGCGCTCTCAGAGCTTTGGCCCGTCCAGTGCGAGCGGTATAAAGGCCGTCCTGTTGGAATGGTGCCGCTCAAAAACCATAGGCTATCAGGTACAACAGTGAGATATCTGATCATGACTCTGCTTGTGTTTAAAATGCTCTTTAGTCATTTATACTGTGTACTGTACTGTATGCATATTCACATATTTCACTACACTGTAAAAAGGAAAAAGTTAGGAAAACTCAGAATTTCAAGGCAGCTGTCTTTACAATTTTTTCTTTTGTTTTGAGGCAACTTAAACTCTTAAGTTTTAAGGAAAGCTTTTTTTTTAGTTATACATACTTAATCTCCCCATGGTAAAAGTTGTGTCAACTTATTATTTTCTTCACTCCCTCTCTCTCTCTCTCTCTCTCTCTCTCTCTATCTATCTATCTCTCCCTCTCTCACTCTTTCTCTCACTCTCTCTCTCTCCCTCCCTCTCTCCGTCCCTCTCTCTCCCTCTCCCTCCCTCTCCCTCTCCCTCCCTCTCTCACCCTCTCTCCCTCCCTCTCTCTCCCTCTCCCTCTTCCCCTCTCTCTCTCCCTCTCCCTCTCCCTCTCCCTCTCCCTCTCCCTCTCCCTCTCCCTCTCCCTCTCCCTCCCTCTCTCTCTCTCTCCCTCTTCCCCTCTCTCTCTCCCTCTCCCCCTCTCCCTCTCCCTCCCTCTCTCTCCCTCTCCCCCTCTCCCTCTCCCTCTCCCTCTCCCTCTCCCTCTCCCTCCCTCTCTCTCTCTCTCTCTCCCTCCCTCTATCACTCTTTCTCTCTCCTTCCCTCCCTCCCTCCCTCCCTCCCGCTCTCTCTCTTCCTCCCCCTCCCTCTCTCTCTCTCTCTCTCTCCCTCCCTCCCTCTCTTTCTCTAGAACATAGACCTACAGAACTTCTCTTCCAGTTGGAGTGATGGCATGGCCTTCTGTGCTCTGGTTCACTCTTTCTTCCCTCTGGAGTTTGAGTATCATGAACTGAACCCTGCCAACCGCAAACACAACCTGCAACTGGCCTTCACTACCGCAGAGTGAGCTGTGTGTGTGTGTGCGTGTACGTGTGTCTCTGTGTGTGTGTGTGTGTGTGTGTGTGTGTGTGTGTGTGTGTGTCTGTGCGTGTAAGTGTGTGTGTGTGTTGTGTGTGTGTCTGTGTGCGTTTGTGTGCGTGTACGTGTGTCTGTGTTTCTGTCTATGTGTCTGTCTGTCTGTCTGTCTGTCTTTGTGTGTGTATTCGTCTGTCTCTGTGTGTTTGTGTCTGTGTGCGCGTGTCCTTGTGTCCGTGTGTACGTGTGGCTGTGTGTCTGTGTGTCTGTGTGTCTGTCTGTCTGTCTGTCTTTGTGTGTGTGTATTCGTCTGTCTCTGTGTGTTTGTGTCTGTGTCCGTGTGTCTGTGTGTCTGTCTGTCTGTCTGTCTTTGTGTGTATTCGTCTGTCTCTGTCTCTGTGTGCGTGTGTGCGTGTGTCTGTGTGTCTGTCTGTTTGTCTGTGTGTGTCCTCTGTGTGTGTGTGTGTGTTTGTGTCCGTGTGTGTGCAAATTCAATACTGTTTTTTTATTAAGTTATTTTTCCTTTTGATATTACTTGGATCATAACAGAAACTTCCTTGAGCCTTTGCTAGGTGCCTGCCTGCGTGATAGCACCTGACCTATCATAAACCCAGAAATAAACCAGCTAACCCCTGCGAAACGGTGACATGTACTGATTAAGCAAACTTGATACACCGTGTTAATTTGTGAGCTTAAGAAGTGAAGCTAAAGGTGGATTTAGTTACCTTCAGGGCGGAGCCAGGAAACTGTGCTAATTGTGCTAAGCTAGTTATGCTAAGCTAAGCTAATACTTCACACACAGAAACGAGTGTCGTCAGATTTCTTATTCCACGCCAAGTGTTGAAAGAAATTAATGACTGATTGTCTAAATAAAAGTTATCTCTCTCTCTCTCTCTCTCTATCCATCCATCCACCTATCTATCTATCTATCTATCTATCTATCTATCTATCTATCTATCTATCTATCTATCTATCTATCTATTTATCTATCTATCTATCTATCTATCTATCTATCTATCTATCTATCTATCTATCTATCTATCTATCTATCTATTTATCTATCTATCTATCTATCTATCTATCTATCTATCTATCCTTTCTCACTACTTTATTCTTTGTGTGTTTCAGGGTGCAGGCTGACTGTCTTCGTCTGATTGAGGTTCAGGATATGTTGGATATGGGAGACAAACCGGACCCCATGTGTGTGTTCACATACGTCCAGTCTCTCTACAGCCACCTCAAGCCCTTTGAGTAACTCTCCCTGCGTTCCAATCCCCATACTATCCGATACGATTTAGTATGGTAGAAAAAAAAGATTTAGGATGTCCCGATTTTTAGTATTGAAAACAGCATCCTTTTTTGGGCGATTCTGACCCACAATCCAGTGTGCCACAGGAAGTGACGTCACACAGACAGAGCCTCCATATGAAAACAAACAGGGATGTGACGGATATAAAAGCAAGAGGCAAGATCAAGGCGCAATATTATGATGAAATAAATAAGTATGTCCTAATAGTATGCTATACTGCATCCTAACTAGATTATTTTTATGGTCAGATGTAGTATGTAGAATAGAAAAAAGAAAGAGTATGCGATTCGGAACGCAGGGTCTGTATTCAATCACCATACTTCCCTTGCTATTTAGTATGGTAGAAAAAAGATTAAGGATGTTCAAATTCTTGTGGTCAGATGGAGTATGCTTGAAAAATACTCCCGGATGCCCTCCCCTCCCTCTACATCCGGTCGTGATTTTTAGTGTGGAAATCAGCATACTAATTTTGGGCGATTCTGACCCACAATCCAGTGCACAGCAGAAGTGACGTCATATCGACGGAGCCTCCTAGTGAAAACAAACAGCGATGAGAGTGAGACAGATATATAAAAGCAAGAGGCAAGTTGAAGGCACGATGGTATGATGAAATAAATAAGTAAAAGTATGTCCCAGTTGTATGCATTGCCTACTGCATCCTAATTTAACTACTGTACGTACTTTTTATGATCGGCTGTTGAATGTAGTATAGAATAAAAGAAAGAGTATGCGATTTGGAACGCAGCCACAGTTTGTCATTAGGGACTGTAAGCAACGACGGTTGAGAGGACGGCTACGGCGGTCTAGTAGAATTTTTAGCATTTGAGAACTTGTGTCATCACCTCCTATCGCTGTAGTCAGAGCGAGTCAGAGCTGTAGTCCGTCTGTTTACAACGGCAGAACGGGGTTTTGACGTTGTGAGCGCTACACCAACTGCAGCAAGTAGCCATTCTAAGAGTTGCTAGGCGATAGTGGAAGCCGTTGGAATCTTTCGCCGCAGACGCCGTAGCCGTCGCTAAAACACCGCTGCTTAAAGTCCCTACTAGCACTGTGAGGTAGTCCACAAGGAAGAATATTGGAATTGTGACATTGTCTGAATGAATCACATAAAACAATCACTTGAGTGTTAAGAAAAGTCATAAATAGTAAATACTGTATGTTTTATACTGCATGTGTGTGTTCACCAGTTTCAATGACTTAGAATGGACTGATTCTTAAAGGAATACTTCACCCATACGGAACCGGCATTCTATCTATCTATCTATCTATCTATCTATCTATCTATCTATCTATCTATCTATCTATCTATCTATCTATCTATCTATCTATCTATCTATCTATCTATCTATCTATCTATCTATCTATCTATCTATCTATCTATCTATCTATCTATCGATCTATCTATCTATCTATTATAAAATCGCTAGTATAATATAATGAATGAGATTTTTCTTCCCTCAGTCTTTCCTCAGTCTTCCCTTGGCCCAGCTGTCCTGTTAACCCTACATTTTTACTAGTGTGATGATGTCACACTAGTAAAATGTAGGGTTAGACAGTGAGACCATAAAACACTCTTTCTGCCTTTTCTCAGGCTAGGATGATCCGATTTAAAAAATGTTTGCACATTTATACTACATAAGTTCTCAGAGTTCAGTACACCTTCATATTTCCACCGGTAAAGTAGGTCTTTAAGATGCAGATTTCTTGTCTGGATATACATTTGCTGTACTTACACAAAGTTAGGTTGGTTTCTGTGTAGTTTTCGAAATCCATAACAAAGAAAGGAAGAGTGATTGTTTGTATTCAGAGTTTGGGAACATGAGAAGTGTTACAAAGCAAAGAGTGCCTGAGTTGAGTCATGTAATAAAGGTGAAATAAAGCATTTTTTTTTAAATATCTTTCATTTTCAGAGTGAATTTATTTTAAACGTTGAGTACTTTTTGTTGGAGCCAAATTGCTGTTTATGTTTGTTTTGTTTTGTTTATTTAATTAATGATTGAGAGGTGTGGCCTTGATGTCTGCGGCGGGTGGATAGCATAAATACTTGGCAACCTGGGATTAGATTCAGGTGTGTAAGGCCACAAAGGTTGCGTTCCGAATCGCATACTTTCTACTATATAGTATGTAGAAAAAAGATTTAGGATGTCCCGATTCTTGTGGCCAGATTTAGGATGGTTAGAAGTACCCGGATGTCCTACTTCATGCGGCCAAGATTGTTAGTGTTGAAAAGTGCATCCTATTTGGGGCGATTCTGACCCACAATCCAGTGTGCACGTGAAGTGACGTAACATCGACGAAGCCTCCATATGAAAACAAACGGGGATGCGACGGATATAAAAGCAAGAGGCAAGATCAAGGCGCAATGTTATGATGAAATAAGAGAGAAAAGTATGTCCCAATAGTATGCCTACTGCATCCTAACTAGATTATTTTTATCGTCGGATGTGGTATGTAGAATAGAAAAAAGAAAGAGTATGCGATTCGGAACGCAACCACAGTTTTCGACCGTGCTTGTGCAAATGTTTGTTTATTGGAAAGAGCCTATTTTGTGTTTATACGAAAGAGCAATAACCTTTGGAACAGTAAAAGGATTGACATATCCAACTATACGCATCTTTTGGACGTTGTATTAATCCACACGAGTCAGACTTCCGTCTAACCCTTACCCCTCGGAGTAATGCTACAGGAAAAGCCATTACACTTTTAATACACTGTGTACACTTTCCTGAATATACTAACACACTTTCATTTAAAGGTCCCCAACAAACAATTCTAATTTTAAACAATCACCTATGACATCCAACTATGCACTTTCAAGATGGCGGCACTAGGCCTTGGTCCAAAATATGCAGAAATATGGACATATGTGAGACCCTTTCTAAGGGAAAAAATAATAATTCAAAGCATTTTTTTCAGCTATTATGCACTAAATGAAATGTACTTATGGATATTATAATTTCTTTCTACAAAATCTGCTAGGAAATAAAACACAAAATTCTACACACTGCAGGTTTAAAGCTGGGGTATATGATTTCTGATTAGTCAAAGTGAACATGAGCGGTACACTTTGACCTATCAGAGCGAGGCTCCGATTCTAAAAAAAAAAAAAAAAAAATCTGATTCTCTGTTCTTATTGGCTGTTGGGACTGTCCATTCACTTTGGCACCGACTTTGTTGGTGTAGAGCGTGTCAGGGAGGGACCATAGGGGGAGGGACCAAAGAGAACAAGTGGAGCGGTTGAGGTATTTGGATTCGAATCTCTATCCCAACTGCCATTTTCTCCCCAAATCATAAACCCCAGCTTTAAGTAAAATGTTCAAAACTTTACTTCAAAGTATTTTTACATGTATGTAGACTATGTTTGCCACTGCAAACTATAACTTCCAAAATATAGTTCCTTCCAGAAAACAAAATCTATCTACTGAAAATCTATCTCTTAATGTATTAATCAAAATGAAAGATGTTAGGCACATGTTTATGCAATTGTTTAATTCAAGGGATCCACCATGACACGTTTGAGAACATGTGATAAAAAGGTTTTTGTCACGATGAATTTAGCATTTAGCTTTTATTTGTCGTGATGGGAAATCAAGCAAATAAAAATAATCTAAAAAGTGTCCCTGCCTACCAGTTCCCATACTTCCCTACTATTTAGTATGCCAAAAAAAGATTTAGGATGTCCGAATACATGCATGTCAATTATAGTATATGCTGAAAATAGATAAATGCCCCAATAACTCCAATAGCATTTTGGAGTATTCCTCTTTATTCTTGACATTTCTCGACATAATGAAAAAAAAACTTCCTTATCTGATTTTTTTTTCTCTCCTGTGGCCCTAAAACTCTTCTGTACTTTAGTATGTAGTGTAGTAAAAAGACTTAAACTCTTCTGTACTTTAGTATGTAGTGTAGTAAAAAGACTAAAACTCTTCTGTACTTTAGTATGTAGTGTAGTAAAAAGACTAAATCTCTTCTGTCCTTTAGTATGTAGTGTAGTAAAAAGAAAGAGTATGTGATTTGCAACGCATGGAGAGTGTTTCTCGGCAAACTGTTTTCAGAAAAGTATTCATTAAATGTAGTAGACATTGCCATCCACTGGAAAACACGTGTAGTGCACGAGGACCACTTGACCTATACTACAATTTTTTTAAATTATTTATTTATCTTTACCAAGTAGATGCATGAAGACAACCCTAGAGAGAAATTTAAAACATTTGGAGAAAGATATTTTTTTTAACTCATCACTTTCACGTGAAATATTATGTTCCAACCAATAATTAAACTTTACTTTTTAACATTACCTAGTTGATTCCTGATCAAATTGACTTGCACTTCATTTATTATAAGATAACTTAAGGACTTTATAGTCACAAAAAGATTTAAAAAAAAAAAATTAAAAGAAAAAGATTATTTTCTCAAATCTGCAGAAAAGTTTAATTCTGGTGCATTCAACGTATATGGAAAATAATCTCTGAGCAACTATATTGGTTGCTTTGCGCTATAACATAATTATAAGTTATTCCTTGATATTCCAATAGTTTCTGGTAGTAGACTAGGTGATTAAAAGGCATGCTCAATAAACAAAATGTTGAGTCATCAAAAAGGGTTGTAATTTAAAAAGAAACAGAAGATTTTTAGAAGTCGTATGTACAGGTTTTTTTCTAAGGGACGTGAACGCAGCGTTTCCCATTGACCAGGCATCCCTTCCGGTAGATGAGGTCAAATTTTCCCCCAGATCCGCCATTTCAGCCCGGGAGTTTCTTGTTGCACATTACTTTTTTACTTTATTTGTTTGTCTTTTAAAGTCTCAAACTGCTTCGTGTTGTGTTTTTAAGGTGTTGCAACAGACGAACACGCCCTGTAATTTGTCGTGGAAGTTGCTGAAAAATTGCGTTGTAGTTTTTTTCCTTCTTTCTTTCCCTCCCTAGAAGCAGAGAGAGCGGTTAGTCACCCAAAGTTTTTTGCATGAGTTGCGGATAGGGAGAGGCCTCTCAAGCCTCGAGAGTTTGGATTTTTTTACAGCCATGGCGGGTCATTTTGACGCCGAAGACCGTGCTAGCTGGTACTGGGAGAGGTTGAGTCGCCAGGAAGCCGTCTCCCTACTACAGGGGCAGAGACACGGCGTTTTCCTAGTGCGGGACTCGATAACCAGCCCCGGAGACTACGTGCTGTCCGTTTCAGAAAACTCAAAAGTTTCCCATTATATCATCAACAGCATCAGCAACAACCGGCAATCTGGCTCAGGTAATGTTAAACTGTGTGTCGCCTTGGTGATTTTGCTTCAACGACCCCTTGTTGCCAACGTTACAAACACGTTAATCGTGAGGTTCCACATTCGAATCAATCGGGGCTTGCACTGATTTTTTTTTTAGCCACACCACTCCAGACTCCCGTTATGAAGTTTCTGATTTAACATATTCTTATCTTAACTTGGAATATGGCTCTATTGTCACATATATTTATACATTTAATGCGATTTCCACATGTTCTCTCATAATCGGCGTCTACGTATTATCACAATATTCGCTCATGTTTTAGATAAACCTAGTCATTTTATGAAAATCAGAGGAAAGCTAATGTTGCTTAACCGAGCAGCGTAAAGTAAAAATGACCACTCTTTTAATTGAGTTTGGTGGGTAGCATCATCAACATGCTCAGACAGGTAAAATTAATCTGGTTGCTGCTACTTTGGTGATTTACTTCAGCGACCCTGTTACCAAGGTTTTGAACACGTATTTATAATGGTATAATCATGGAATGCACTGATTTAGCCACTCCAAATTCCCTTTATGAAAACAAAAACACTTCTAGTATCACAGATATGTTTATGTTTCCCCTAATATCAAAACGTACTCTCACAATCGGCACCTATATAATTTCACGGACCCTGTTGCCAACGTTACAAACACGTTTTTGCAATGTTCGAAACGTGGAATGCACTGATTTAGCCAAGCCACGCCAGACTCCATTTATGAACTGTCCGATTCGTCTCGTTCCTTGCTAATCTACAAATATACCTGTATAATCACAGATATTCATCCATTTTCTGTTTTCTCAACGCATACTCTCAAAATCGGCCAGTTTATTATACCGTAATGTACACTAATGTGTCAGATAAAACATGGTAGTGTATAGGAAATCATAAGTAACAATGTTCAACAAATTAGTAACGTGAAGTTAAAAATGGCCTACTTTTGAATTGAGTTTGGTTGGAAGCATCATCATCAACAGTCATATCAACATTAAGCTGTTTGTCACCTTGGTGATTAATTAATGTGTCCTACTCTGTTACCAACGTTACAAACAAATAATTGTAATATAAGAACCATTGATAGAACTGCTTTAGCCAAGCCAGACTCCCTTTACAAATTGCTGGATTTAAGTTTCCTTGTATATCCACAAATACGCCATTTATTATCACATATATTAAACCTACAGTGTGTAGAATATTGGGTTATATTTCCCAGCAGATTTTGTAGAAAATAATTATAATATCCATAAGTACGTTAATTTAGTGCATAATAGCTGAAACATTTTTTTGAATAATTTTTTTTCCCCCTTAGAAAGGGTCTCATATATGTCCATATTTCTGCACATTTTGGACCAAGGCCTAGTGCCACCACCTTGAAAGTGTCATAGTTGGAATGTCATCAGGTGCATTGTTTAAAATGTTGAATTGTTCTTGTCCTTGAAGGCCACTGTAGCTTTTGTTATTAATTGAAAGGGTTGGGGTTACCCAGGGAGTGTTGCATTTTAGAACTTTGTAGAACTTTCTTGATGATGTCATATTACACACTGTACCTTTAATATGTATTTACTGTTTGTCAACACATACTCGAATAATCAGCAGAAACATCGCTTCACAATTTCTTTCATGTTTTAGATAAACCTGGTCATTTTAAAGGTGCAGTGTGTAATATGACATCATCAAGAAAGTTCTAGAAAATTCTAGAAAGTTCTAGAATCCTGGGTAACCCCACCCCTTTTGAATAATAACTAGGGCTGTCAAGCGATTAAAAAATGAATCTAATTAATTAAGGCTCTGTGATTAATTAATCTAAAATTCATGACACTTTTATACCTGTTTATAAACAGCTGTGTCATTTGTCTAAACAACAGACAGCCTGCACTGCCACAGATGCTTATGGATTAATCCCATGTACCATAACAAAAATGAGACACAAGAACACACACACACCCACACACACACACACACACACACACGCACACACATTTACGCGGACGACGAGACAGCTAGCAAACAAAATTGAGACACGGGGCAGAAAGATTGAGAGATACTGTTTTAGAACCTAGCCTACATTGTTGCACCCACTAAATCAATAATGCACAGACACTGGCTGCGGAGAATAAAGTAAGATGTCTTCCTACCTTCATGCTTATTAAACCCCCTATAGAGCCCTCGGCCCCCCCCTTCCCACCCGTGCGCTGTGTCTGCTTCAGGTGCAGCTCGGTGCACAGCACCACTTCCGGGGCAAAGGGCATTATAGAAGGGCGATTAATCTGCGTTAATTTTTTTAATCGCGTTAATTTTTCTGTGATTAATTAATCGAAATTAACGCGTTAATTTGACAGCCCTAATAATAACATAAGCTACAGTGGCCTTCAAGGACAAGAACAATTATAAATTCTAAACAATGCACCTGATGACATTCCAACCATGGCGCTTCCAACATGGCAGCGCCAATGCCTTGGTCCAAGGTATGGAGAAATATGGACATATATGAGAACCTTTCTAAGCGAAAAAATAATAATTCTTAAAAAAAAAATCAGCTATTATGCACTAAATTAAACGTACTTAAGGATATTATAATTATTTTCTACCACGTCTGCTAGGAAATAAAACCCAAAATTCTACACACTGCAGGTTTAAAATAAATCACAAGTAGCGCTTATGTTGCTCCAATTAGCAAAGGAAAGTAAAAATGGCTACTTTTTGATTTGAGTTTGGTAGGTCCTACTGTCCTAGCATCACCAAAAATCAATCTGATTTCATTTATTCCATGACCATTCTTGGGCTAACTTAAGTATATTTGCTGGCTAAGGGTTGAGGCAGTGAGTGTGTTTAGTCCTTTAGTAGCCTCGAGAGGCTAGTTTGCTTCTGTAGGGTTTGAATGGAGCCGGGCTGTCACTATTGGGGGATGACTATTGGGGGATGACTCAAGATTGGCGTTTCAGGAATGTGTGTGATCCTGCCCTGTTTTACACACACTCACACACACAGCCCCAACCAGGTCTTTGTCCCTTCTACGTTTCCTCAGAATTGACTAATTTTCATGTCTGTGCTTCTATGACTGTTATGCCGCCAATGATCGAAGGGTTGGCGGTTCGATCCCCGCCCTGCCACTTTTGTCATGGTTGTTGTGTCCTTGGGCAAGACACTTCACCCGCCTTGCCTCGTGTGAATGTCGACAGTTAGCCTGCTATCGGTGTATGAATGTATATGTGAATGGTAGCAGGTCTCCCTTGAAAAAGAGTCTCCGGTCTCAATGGGATTTACTTGTATAAATAAAGGTTAAAAAACATATGCTCTAAACTGCTATAACAGCCTGACAGAGGATTTGAAAAGAGTAAAAAAAAAAAACCTTTTTAAACCTAAACCTTTAATAAACAATTCTATTATTTTGAATTTTTTCACCACAGTCTCTCAGTCCATATTAACAAAGTTAATTCATTCTTATCAGCGTATCTCATTCACTAAAATACTTAAATCACTAAAAATTTGTTTAACTAATGAATGGTTTCCTCACTTGAATTTCCTAAATACTGTATCTACTACATGGTTATAAAATTACAAAGTGCAGCTGAATGTTAATAATTGTGGGCCCTTGTTCAATCTTGACATCAGTATTAATTTGTTTTGTTCATTTACGTAACATTTACCATTTTAAATAATAATAACCACACCTGTCCCCCCCTTTCTCCCTGGTAGGTTTGGCCCCCCCTCCTCGGTTTCGTATCGGGGACCAGGAGTTCGATGCTTTACCGTCGCTTCTGGAGTTCTATAAGATCCACTACCTGGACACAACCACGCTTATCGAACCCACGAGCAGAGCCAAGAACTCGGGCTTCGTGAGCTCGGTCGGCGCCCCCCAGCCTCCGTCGGACGAGGCAGAATTCGTCCGTGCGTTGTTCGATTTCCCCGGCAACGATGACGAGGACCTTCCCTTCCGCAGAGGGGACATCCTACGCGTGTTGGAGAAGCCCGAAGACCAATGGTGGAACGCGGCTAATCAAGAGGGCCGAGCGGGCATGATCCCTGTGCCCTATGTGGAGAAATACAGGCCCGCATCGCCCACTAACGCGTCCGGGCTTGGTGCACCGGCTGTGGGCACAGGACAGGGGGTAGGGGGGGTAGGTGGTAGTCCAGATGGATCGACAGCCCCTCAGATTAGCCCTTTGGGGGACCCGGGGCAGTACGCCCAGCCGGTGGTTAACGCACAGCTGCCCAATCTACAGAACGGACCAGTGTTCGCCCGAGCCATTCAGAAGAGGGTTCCCAACGCATACGACAAGACGGCACTCGCTCTGGAGGTAATAATAATAATTATCTATCTATCTATCTATCTATCCATCTATCCATCTATCCATCTATCCATCTATCCATCTATCCATCTATCCATCTATCTATCTATCTATCTAGCAAGAAACGTCTGTCTGTCTCTGTCTGTCTGTCTGTCTGTCTGTCTGTGGCTCGCATATCTCTCTCACTGTTAGTCAGATCGGCCTGAGCTTCCGGATATGGCTTGCGCACGGCAGGAAGGTGTTCATCCTTGATTGATTATGAAGTTTTGGACCAAATAAGTAGAAGTTATCATATTTATATCATGCTGGCGGCGAATACATGCGCACACTGAAGGCCACAGTAACGACGGGCATGAAGCGGCATGAATTAGTCTCCGGCTAAACCCCGCCTCCCTCTGATTTGATTGGCTGCTGCGACCAAAGCTTGAAATGAGTGACGAGCCGGACACATACAGCAGACCTGCTTCATACGGGCAATGCACTAAGAAAAGAAAAACAGGAAAACAAGATACAAAACAGATTCAACATGAGGGTTGGAATAGAGTCAGTTGTGGTATGGGTGTGGTGAGGGCCCGAGGTGTGTGTGTGTATATTCTACGATAATATCTTAAAGGTAGAGCGATTCTGGATAACACTTGTTGTCAAAATCAGTGAATATCTCCTCACAATCCGCTACCTGTCTGTACTGTGTGTGCGCTGACAAAAAAAAATCTGGTGTGAATACACAGCCTAGGCTCTGTAAACTGGTATGAAGCAAACTGCATGAAAATAAAGGGGGCTCACCGTCGATAGCAACATGCACGTTTACAGAGCCTAGGCTGGGTATGAAACACTGAGGGCCATGTTTGTTCAGCCTCCTGACTAAATGGAATTTTGAATGGAGATTGTCCATTGAAAGTACAATTTAGTCAATACTAGGCTTAATGTTGTCGAAGTATAGTTTCAGCTCACAATATTGTCAACAATCGTTACAAAATATCAATATATAATGTTGTCGATATAGCACACCTGTAACATTAATCTGTCTTTCAATTCACTGTCACCCATACGGAAACGGCGTTCTATCATTATGAAATCGCTATTATAATATAATGAATGAGGTTTTTCTTCCCTCAGTCTTCTGTTGGCCCAGCTGTCCTGTTAATCCTAACCCTACATTTTACCATGCCTGATGTCACACATGGGGAAAATGTAGGGGTTAGACAGTGAGACCATAAAACACTCTTTCCGTCTTTTCTCAGGCTAGGATGAACCGAGTTCTAAAATGTTTGCACATTTATACTACATAGGATCTCAGAGTTCAATACACCTTCATATTTCCACCAGTGAAGTAGGTCTTAAACCTCTTCTAGCTATGCTTTCTCTTATTGACGCTGTATGTTGTATATTGTCCTGATTGTTAATGGCTTACTCATGCATTTGAGCATACACACAAAGTATCTTTACAAACGCGAGCTGACCGCACACATGAAGACACACACAGTAGAGAAAGACACACACACACACACACACACACACACACACACACACACACACACACACACACACACACACACACACACACACACACACACACACACACACACAGATCCTTAACAGTGTCTTCTCTCTTTACTTAAACATCGTAGCTCATTGGAGTAATGTGAGCGTTGTGTTGTACATTCATTACCAATGGAGCCAAGACACACACACACACACACACACACACACACAGAGCACGTTGTCTCGTTGTCTTAAGTTGGTTTTCTTGGGTCAGATAAATAAACAGTGTTTTCTCTTCCCTAGTAAAATGCTCAGAATCCGTTATTGTCATTGTGCAGTGTACAACGAACTTGTAGCAGCATCCCAGTATACACACAAACACAAAATATAAAAATAGTTTAAAAAAAAATAGTGCAGGGCAAGAATGAAGGAAGTAGAACACAGAACGTTCTGGTTTTAATGAGATTGAGGAGTCAAGCTGAACCACAAATAAATCAATTGAAGCGGACCTATGATGCTTTTTGACTTTTATGACCTATAAACGTTGTTATGATGATTTATAGTCATGCTTAACCATACTAAATTATCAAATAATGACTTACATGCATTTCGACGTATTCCCTGCTGACCGTCTGGGGTGTCTGTGCAGAGCACTAGACACTATTCTAGCCAGTCGAGAAGTCACGTGTTCAAAGCGGCTTGACGCTTTGTAACTTCGTGACGTCGCATGTAACTTCGTGAAGTCACCACGCGGATGTTTCCATGTATGGTAATGCTGTCACTTCCCTGTTCGCGTCTGCCTCGCGCCCTTATAGGTCCATGCTCGCGCTTCCCGCCACTGAAAGTGTTCCGGAAGGAAGGTAACCAATCACAACGGAGTGGGGTTTGCAGGAGGGGGGGGGGGGAGCGGAGATGGCCGAAGCACAGGCGGAGGGAGCGGAGATGCACACACACACTCAAGTGTTGACAGGACGTGCTGGATCGCCAAAATAAGAGAAAGAGCTTCCCGAAAATCTACATAGTTTTTTGTGATGTGATTGGTGTCAGGTTGCTCTATAGCAGTGTAAAACAAGAAATTAAGACCAGAACAGTAGCATAATAGGTCCTCTTTAACAGCTCAAAACAAATATAATTATTTTTTGAACGTTGTTGTATCTTTTGGACAATTCTGATTTGGCACTAATATAAAGACAAGGCAAGTTTATTTCTATAGCACAATTCAGACACGAGGCCATTCAAAGAAGCGCTTCACAGGGGTGGGCATGAAATACATCAAGATTAAAATACATGATCAAGTATAGAATTAGATTGAGAATTGGAAAAGCGAGTTTAAAAATAGAAATAGAAATAAAACATTTAAATAAAATAAAAATTGCCATTCAACACGGCCAGCTATTGACTGTCTTCCTCAACTGTCGGTAGTTGGGGCGTGTTCTATGTGCACCAATCAAGAAGAAGCACAGACAGATCCAATGGCATTTTATCTTAAACAACGAGAGAGAGAGAGAGTGTGTGTGTGTGTGTGTGTGTGTGTGTGTGTGTGTGTGTGTGTGTGTGTGTGTGTGTGTGTGTGTGTGTGTGTGTGTGCTCCTGTGTCAGTGTGTTTGAAGCTGCATCATGGACATCCTAAATCCCACAGCCGCACAGATTCGATAATAGTATAGAACATAGTTTCAATTGTGATATTGATTTGAAGTCGATACATTTTTCAGCCCTATTTCTTTTGTGTCATTGTCTCGGTCAACCGAACTGAGCGTGGCAAGTCCTATATAGCTGTCAATCAATGAAATATAGCGAAAGAAAAAAATCTGTAAATATGATGGTGGAAGTGGGTAGGGCGGTCGTCCACTGGGTTGCAGGGTCGGTGGTTCGATTCCCCGTCTCCCCGCCACATGTCGAAGTGTCCCTGGGCAAAGAGACACTGAACCCCGAATTGCTCCCGATAGTTAGCTTGCACCCTGTGTGGTAGCTGCTGCTGCTATCGGTGTACGAATGTGTGTGTGATTGGCTGAATGTGTACAAAACAATGTAAAGTGCTTTGACTCTGTGGAAAAACCAGGGAAGAGAGCTATATAAGTGGAGTCCATTTACCATTCAAAGGAAACAGTGGCTACCACTGCTTCTGTCTTCACATTGGAGGTCAATAGATGATTCAAAGGTTGATTTGATAAGGGCAAAACAAAAGCATATATATTGACATGGTTCCTTCCTGTGTATTAGTCAAACTGGGGTGTGTGTGTGTGTGTGTGTGTGTGTGTGGGGGGGGGGCGTGGGGGGCTTTCCTGTTATGAAGATGGGTCAATCAATGTTATGTCAATACTGTTCTTCCAGCAGCTTTGATGGTAGATATTGAACATTTATCGATAGATTATTTCAAACTAATGCAATTGCTTCGAGCTGCCAGTTAAAGGCTGGTACGTAAACAAATGGGGCGACCGTAGCTACTAGCAACATGCAGCCCAGTTTACAGAGTCTAGGCTGTGTATTAACACTGGATTTATTTCAGCACACAACAGTACAGGTAGCGGATCGTGAGGAGATATTCACTGACTTTGTACAAAAAGTGATTTCTTTTAATTTTTTAATCCAAAGACATGTTTTTAAAGACCTACTTCAACTGTGTAATATGAAGGTGTGTTGAACTCTGAGATGTAATATAAATGTGCAAACATTTTTTAAATCGGTTCATCCTAGCCTTGAGAAAAGGCAGAAAGAGTGTTTTATGGTCTCACTGTCTAACCCTACATTTTACTAGTGTGACATCACACTAGTAAAAATGTAGGGTTAGGATTAACAGGACAGCTGGGCCAAGGGAAGACTGAGGGAAGAAAAACCTCATTCATTATATTATAATAGCGATTTTATTATGACAGAACACCGGTTCCGTATGGGTGAAGTATTCCTTTTAATTGTGTATATACCTGGATTTCTATACATAATGAATCTATCTTTTTTTCATTTAATTTGACAGGTTGGCGACATGGTAAAAGTGACCAAGATCAACGTTAACGGCCAGTGGGAGGGTGAGTGTAAGGGCAAGCGAGGCCATTTCCCCTTCACACACGTTCGACTGTTGGAGAATCAACATCAGGACGATGAGAGCTGAGAAACACACACACACACACACACACACACACACAGTCTGTCACAGTCTCCAGCACACACCCCACCCCCAATAACCCTCCTCTGGCCGCCATTTTGAAAGAAAAAGATTTCTACTACAAGCACACAGTGAATGGACCTTTGAGCTAAGCTAAGTCGGGCTAACGCAAGACTGTGACTGTGTTGGCGTCATCGTAACCTATGACGTCATGCTATAGAGTTTACACCGTGGTCAGACTGATATCGGTTCAGCTGGATTTCTTCTAATGTTTGAGTGTTACATTTTAAAAAGGAACGCATTACAACCGAGCGCCTCAGAGCCGAGGAGTGAGCGCTGCCGTGCCGTCTCCTCCTCCTCCTCCTCACACTAGAGATAGACTCGTGCTGCAAGGCTCATCGACAAAGCTGGGTCCGGCCTCGTACTTAGACGGGATTCTGTAGGAGTCGTAGCGGTGAATTTCCTGGCCTTCGTCGTCGCTGTATGCGCGGCGGGGAGATGGCGGATAGCTCGAAAGCGAACGGGGCAGCGGCACAGCAACGCGACTTACTACACCGGCCCATAGACCGTATATAAAGCACAAGCAACGTCTGTATCGCTGTTTTTCACATAAACATTTGACCCCTTTCTTTTATCTTATTGGAATCAGAATTGGGAACCGCTAAGAACCGGAATCGATTGTCAGAATCGGAATTGGAACCGGAATTTGGTCAAAACTCAAACGATACCCATCCCTACGCCTGGTCCTACCAGACCTTCATACTTCATTTAGCCTGGTCCTGCCAGACCTTCATACTTCATTTAGCCTGGTCCTACCAGACCATCGTACTTCATTTAGCCTGGTCCTACCAGACCATCGTACTTCATTTAGCCTGGTCCTACCAGACCATCGTACTTCATTTAGCCTGGTCCTACCAGACCATCGTACTTCATTTAGCCTGGTCCTACCAGACCTTCATACTTCATTTATTTTGTACAGAAGGTCTGGAATCGCTCAATTGACAAACGTTAACTCACTTAAAGGCGGGGTGTCTGTTGAAGTTTTAAAACTATTGGATCTGCCCAGTGCCACTCTGGATCTGCCAAACCATCGCATAACGTTCTAATCTTGGCAAAAAAGTATTTTGTCAGTATTATTAGGTGCCTGCTGTAAACCGATATCAGTCAAACCATAGTTTACACACCTCCAGCCCAGTATTGAAGCCTACACACACACACACACACACACTGCTTTTCATTCACACACACCACACACACACACACACACACACACACACACACACACACACACACACTGCTTTTCATTCACACACACACACACACACACACTGCTTTTCATTCACACACACACACACACACACACACACACACACACACACACACACACACACACACACACACACACACACACACACACACACACTGCTTTTCATTCACACACACAAGGGAACAGAGATGGATTGCACACAGGAGACTAAATGCTTCTGATTCATTGAGTGTCAGTTGGTGTTGGACTGTGAACCTCGGAGCCAAACCATCAAAAGACTTTTTTCCGGATGACGTCATCACCAACAACCTATTACATCACACACTACAAACCCAAGTCCTCTTTCTTTTTGTACTAAAAGTGGAAAATATTATGAAATAATTGACTATATATATACACACACCTTACATGCTAAACTAATACTGTAAACAGCCTTTTCCTTCCTTTTTTATATGTTTGAGATGTCTTTTTACATAATTTTTATTTTTTTTGTGACCAGAGTCTGTGTACAACTATTATTCCTTTTTACGTTCCTCTTGGAAAACATTCCCTGCGTTCCAAATCACATACTCTTTCTTTTTACTACACTACATACTAAAGTACAGAAGAGTTTTTTAGGGCCACAGGAGAGAGAAAAAAAACAGAAAAGGAAGATTTTTTTTTTTTTTGTTATGTCGAGAAATGTCAAGAATAAAGACGAATACTCCAAAATGCTATTGGAGTTAGTGGAGTTAGCATTTATGTATTTTCAGCATACTACAATTGACGTGCATGTATTTGGGACGTCCTAAATCTTGTCCTGGCATACTAAACGGTAGGGAAGTATGAGGATTGGAACGCAGGGATTATTCAGAGCCAAAATGAGCGTCTTCAAACAGCAGCAGCCAACGAACAAAATAAGCGCCCTGTCATTCAAAGCGGCCAGCACAGTCCCCCCCTGAGGCTTCTTAACAAGATGAAAGGCATTTTATTTCAGTCTGTCAGCTAGGGTTTTTAAGACGTGGTCGGGTCAGAGATGCTTATTAGATAAAAAAAAAAATCCACCCCAAAACACTGATGCCATTGCATTTGTACTGTATGTAATAGCTGGTAAAATAGACCTTATCGCTGGGTTCCAATCCCCATACTTCCCTTGCTATTTAGTATGGTAGAAAAAGATTTAGGATGTCCCCAATACATGTGGTTAAATGCAGCGTGCTGAAAAATACCTGGATACCCTGCTATCTTTTTTTGTGTGGCACCAGGTTGCTTTTTTTGGCTATTCTGAGTTCTGAACCACAATCCACTGCACAACTGCAATGTGACAGATATGTAAGCAAGAGGCTAGTTCAAGGCCCGACGTTATGATGTAATACATAAGTAAAAGTATGTCCCAATTGTGTGCCTACTACTACATGCAAACTACATGCTTTTAATGTGGTCAACGGTATTACAATACGTAATATAGTAAAAAAAAAAAAAAGAAGTATGCGATTTGGAACGTAGGGCGAGTCAGTTCATGTAATTCCCTGTGCCATTTAAGATGCCGTCATTCGCTCTAGGCTTACTGTTTCTCATCTATGGTATTACCACACATACAGCCACACCAAGCTTAAAGCTGGGGTATATGATTTGGGGAGAAAATAGCAGTTAGGATAGAGATTCGAATCCAAATACCTCAACCGCTCCACTTGTTCTCTTTGGTCCCTCCCCTATGGTCCCTCCCTGACACGCTCTACACCAACAAAGTCGTGCCAAAGTGAATGGACAGTCCCAACAGTCAATAAGAACAGATAATCGGAGCCTCACTCTGATTGGTCAAAGTGTACAGCTCATGTTAACTTTGACCAATCAGAAATCACATACCCCAGCTTTAACATCCAGTTTAATAACGCGCCTTAAGACCCCTTTCCCTAAAGCAGGCAGAGAAATCACCAACTTTGGGATGTCTTTTTTAACATTACCTCACTGTTACTATGGGTAACTAAGTGAACACTAATTACGTGGGTTGCAAATAGTTTTTAAATACCGTAAACAGCAATGAGGCTGATGTAACTGTTTTTTTAAGACAAAAAAATACGTAAAATACATTTTATCCAAAACATATATACACATAAAAGCAAGAATTAAAATTAAATTAAAACACAAAACAATAATTAAAACAGTTTAAACTACGTGAGGAGCATGAGAGAGGGAGCAGTGATTCAACAGGGAGGGGTCCTCTCTCTCTCTCTCTCTCTCTCTCTCTCTCTCTCTCTCTCTCTCTCTCTCATGTCTACTGTAGGAAAATATGAGGAGTGTTCGTAGGAACTTACTCTGGCCTGGAATACAAACCTTACTCAGTCACTTAGTCAGTGTTGTTTTCATGGACAGTTAACATGGACAAACACGCAGCAAAATTGTTAACATGCAAATATTTTATGCAACTTTGGGTATAACCATGCCATGGGGTTAGATTTAAAACAATAACTACCTATAATGCACCACAATCATTCATGTCAATTCCCCATACTAATATAGTTAAAGGAATACTTCACCCATACGGAACCGGCATGATGTCACACTAGTAAAATGTAGGGTTAGACAGTGAGACCATAAAACACTCTTTCTGCCTTTTCTCAGGCTAGGAAGAACCGATTTAAAAAATGTTTGCACATTTATACTACATAGGATCTCAGAGTTCAATACACCTTCATATTCCCACTGGTGAAGTAGGTCTTTAAGGCTGTTTGCTGAGAAGGTTTAATCACACTATTTATAATGTTAGAATAAAGACGGTATGCCGAGAAGGTTAAAAACACATATTCTTAAAACAATATTTTTGAAAGGACAGAATCTAATAAGCAGCATCGTTTTTAGGTTAAAATTACAATCCACTTTCACCCAAGTGCGAATAACATTTTATGGTTTAAAAAGCTATTGTGTCTGTATCGTATAAATAAAGGTTAAAAATTAAATGTATTATAGATGCAATCAAGGGCACATGCATTCATATTTGCCCTGCTTTCCAAATCACATACTTTTTCTTTTTACTACACTACATACTAAAGTACAGAAGAGTTTTGGGGCCACAGGAGACAGAAAAAATCAGATAAGGAAGTTTTTTTTTTTTCATTATGTCGAGAAATGTCAAGAATAAAGAGGAATACTCAAAAATGCTATTGGAGTTAGTGGGGGCATTTATGTATTTTCAGCATACTACAATTGACGTGCATGTATTGGGACATCCTAAATCTTTTTCTGGCATACTAAATAGTAGGGAAGTATGGGGATTGGAACGCAGGGTTGATTTGTTTCATTTTAAATTGTCCCGTTCAAAGCAAAGAGAGAAATTTAGAGAAATTTTCAAATACACATGGTATTTGGTGAAACTGCTTTGTTGCCTTTCTCCTGTCTGTCAATGGTGTGTGGGCATTTGAAATTAGTCGAGGCTACGTCTATATTTGTACAGAATACAATTTTTTTTTTTTTTTTAATCAATGCAAAAATAATAATAATTGGACACCCGAAGTCTTGAAATGTATCTTGAGTTTACAGTGTGTTTTTATAAATTGTGGGAAAAAAACTTCCCTCCATTTCTTGTTATTGAGACTCAAATTGTAATGAAATTATTTTTTGCACGCTACATTAATGCCATATTTTTATTACAGTGATATGTTAAATATGAATTTTGAGCCCCATTTGTTGTGGGTCACATATAGCCCTCTGTATATCAATAAATGTATTAATTTGAATAAAAGACCCCATATACTACGATTCTTTAAGGTGAAATATTTGAACTCAGCAAAAATATATTTTTTTTTTATTAAGCACATTCGTATGCTGATGTGTGTGTGTGTGTGTAGGAACTTACATGGGTTAAAAGGTGACCAATTAACACTAAGTGACAGTCCAATGGTTGTGAATTATGTCGCTGCAAATGTGGTGTGTGTGTGTTGCTGATTTTTGGGGTAAGCGGAATGCCTTTATAAAAAGTGTTAA
Source organism: Hyperoplus lanceolatus (assembly GCA_026929865.2). Classification (NCBI taxonomy): domain Eukaryota; kingdom Metazoa; phylum Chordata; class Actinopteri; order Uranoscopiformes; family Ammodytidae; genus Hyperoplus; species Hyperoplus lanceolatus. Next base: position 3,684,323 of record CM049407.1, read on the forward strand.
ATCTGGTGTAGAATTTGTCATTTGAAAATTACAAAAAATGTTAAATGAAAAATGGGACGTCAAAGTGTAAATGATGTTTCACTGTTGGTTGTTGCTCCTGCCTCGTTGCTCCTGCCTCGTTTCCATTCTGACCATTGTGCATTTTATTTTATAAAAGTCTTTTGAAACCTATCTTCTTTTTTTCTTTCTTTTTTTTTTTTGTAATGTCTTCTATATGCAAAGTGTTAATCGGGGTATTGCATCCACACGCATGGCACTGAACTCCCACTAGAATTGGGGTGATAGGATGCCCGACCAGTAACCATGAGGTCTCTGGTTCGATCCCCGGCACCGGACAGGAGGGTGTTAGTTATAAAACTAGAAGAGGCTGGTATTAAGGTGCCCACCATCTCTACCATTGTGTCCTTGAGCAAGACACTTAACCCCAAAATTACTCCAGGGGCGCTGTACTATGGCTGACCCTGCGCTCTGACCCCCTCTGGAGTGAGGTAACTTGAGAGGGCAGATGAGAAAAGACAAATTTCAATGTAACCAACCATTGACTAATAAAGTAACTAACTAGTAGTTGCCTCTGAGAGAACGTACAGTATTTCTCATTTCATAGTGAGTTGTGACATTGTTAAAATTGCAGCTGAGTTTAATTACAGACCATTGAATAGATAAAAAGAAAATACCACTGATGCTCCTTCAACATGCACCTTATCTGGACTGCACAAGAACAAATGCAAGTCTCATCATGCCAAATAATGTTTCATTTGTTATTTTTTTTAATTTTTTTAATTTTGCAATGATTATATATAATTCTTGCTTTTTTTTGCCATTTCACCCCGACTTCGAAGAGAACCAGTCACTCAGAACAGGCAAAAAATTAGATTTTCTTTCTTATTTTTTTTTCAAAGATTGTACATTGTGTCAAAGTATCATGAAAATATATTATTTTGAAGTTAAAATGTACCTTTTTTTTAATTTCCTGTAGCATGTAATGTGTTAATATACCTAGTCAATAAAAATATACCAAATTGTAAGTTTGAGCTTCACATTACTGTCTACAATATGGTGTGTTAAAAGTTATTCCATCTACTTTAAAATACAGTGTTAATGATGAGTGGGAGTTAACTTTTTTTTCTTTTTTATATATATATATATATATATATATATATTTTTAATTTTTTTTTTATTATTCTTTTTATTTTTATTTTTTTTTAAATGGGAGTTTACTTTTCATTGTGCTAATATTTAACTTTCAAAAGTCAATATTCCAATACTTAACATGTTTTGTAATGAACTCACAAAACTGATTTATATCACAACCGAAAATTGAAATCTGCATTTGTATCAATTTTTATTTGAAAATGGTAAAGGTTGAGTCAAAGTCAAACTTATTTCTATAGCACATTTCAAAACAACATCAGTTGACCAAAGTGCTGAACAAGATACAATACAAAACAACATGTAAGCTACATGAGAAAAAAAGTTAGGCGTGTCTAAGTGTCAACTTGTTTTAAAGGGACACTGTGTAACATTTTAAGTAATTTATTAGCTAAAATCAATATCCTCATTCATAAATATGTCCTCATTGGTGTGATATCACCTCTGCCAAAAATCTGAATTATCCTCCTGAGTGGAGAATTATAAATATTAATATGACATTTTGTCCATTGAGCAGGCAAGTCTCATGGAGGAATCCATGTTTTTGGAATGACATCAGGTGCATTGTTTAAAATTTAGAATTGTTCTTGTCCTTGAAGGCCACTGTAGCTTCTGTTATTATTCGAAAGGGTTGGGGTTAACCAGGGAGCGTTGCATTCTGGAACTTTCTAGAACTTTCTTGATGATGTCACATTACACAGTGTCCCTTTAAAGGCCAGTGCAACAAAAGCGAGTCTTCAGCAACGTCTTAAACTGTTCAACTTTAGAGGGATCCAGGTTCTATTCATTCACACACACAGTCATACTGGTGTGAGTGGTATTACATTAAATAGTGTGCACATTATCAAATACCACATTACGAGTAAAATATGTTTTTGGTGAGAAGATAAGTATATTGGTAAGAAATACTAAATTATTATTCAGGCATGTAGCCTACAATTATAAACTAATTTATCACATAATTAAGACAAGTAGTTCATAGCTGTTGGATGTCACCATAATTTTGCTTGTTGATGTAGCATTTCTAAACTAATGTGTATTCATTGTATTTGTATGTTGAATGAAGAAGTTACAACTGAATACAAATAACTCAATAGTTGAGGTAAAGTGTTTAGCACGTCGAAAGATAAACTACATTTTAACATGTTTGAATTCAATGTGGTGGAAAAAATATTAGAGGGGTTAATTTCAGGACTTTTAAATACTGTGTGTGTGTGTGTGTGTGTGTGTCTGTCTGTCTGTCTGTCTGTCTGTCTGTGTGTGTGTGTGTGTGTGTGTGAATTGAGTTTGGTGGTGGAATCATCCCTAGTTTGTCCTCCATACTGTTTGAATAGTTTACTTTGTTGTGCTTTTGGATAGTGATTTAGGAGATGTGTGTGAATATAGTAGGCTACTTACTTACAATGTTCAAATAAATGTGCAAAAAAAATGCCGGATGGAAAAGTTACTTCAACTGAATAAAAAACGCACTCCAAAGTAGAGGGATTCAATTTGAGGATATAGAGTAAATACAAATGTAGTTTGCAGATTCAGATTTGAATTTAGTGGAATCAATCATCCCTGGTTTATTTTGGGACTTTCTTGGCATGGTGTGTGTGTGTGTGTGTGTGTGTGTGTGTGGGGCGTAGCAGCAGCAATGGAGACGGGGCTGCCGCTATGTGCGTGTGTTTCCCGGATGGAGCAACGACGCCATCTTTAATAACGGCAGTGCTACTATCCACCAACCAACCGGTGGGTCTTCGTCGGTTCAGCTCAAGCGGTCGCTGTGGAAGCTGATCCAGCCCCCCCTTGATCATAATAATCCTCCCTCTTTTCTTTCCCCCCCGTCCAACCCAACAACCGGGGACTCCTACGAACTTTCTCCCCACAAACACCCGGAGAAGCTAGCACCATGACGGAAAGGGAAAACCAAGTATACCAGGCCAAACTGGCGGAACAAGCGGAGCGATATGACGGTAAGTAAATGGGGGCTCCTTTAAAGTTAGCGGTCATTGCTGGACGCCTCAACCCCGCTTTCCCCCCTCTGTAACCCGGCGTAGGGGGCTCCGGGAGACGCAGGTAAAGCGATTCACATGGAGCAAACAAGATGGCGGAGATTTTCACCCCATCAGAAATAAGACAAAAATCAACCAGTAAACGTTTAAATTTGATTGTTAACTGCCAGGTAGAAAATCGTGCTTTGTCGCGGTTGCTGCTGGTTAGCCGTTCTTCTAACAGCCCAAACTCATAGCAGGATATTTAAAAAGACAAACGCGCACAATAAGTCAAATATTACTAGCAGCACCCCCCTATGTGAATCAGCTATAGGCTTTTTTGAAGCCTCTTTATAAAAGGTCCTTGGCTGAAACCGTCTGAATCGATCTGGTTCCAACAACAAGCAAGCAGTAATTAAAGCAGGAAAAATAGATCCGAAAATTGCCATAGTTACTGTTGCAAACCTACCGCCCCTAGCAACTGTTTTGATGAGCGAAGATAGCAAATAATTTACAGCAACTAGCCTAAATGGGAAAACAATTTGATTAACTGCAGTGCTTCATATCATGTTGTTTGGCTGAATTTAACTGTGACATTTAGTTTTTAACGGCTTCTGTTGTGCCGTTTTAAAGTGACAAAACTGTAAAGTATATTAAACGTAGGTTATAACTATATGGCCTGGGGGGTCAATTGATTGATTGTATGATAGGTGTGGTCGTTCACCGATTCTCTATATAGAAATGGGCGGGGCATGTAGAATTAGCAACAATCGCTAGCTACATTACATTGTATTTAGCTGACGCTTTTATCCAAAGCGACTTCCATTAAGTGCATTCAACCATGAAGGTACAAACTCAGAACAACAAGAATCTACAATAGCCTACAATAGCTTCAAATAAACCAAACTACAGTGCTCAAAAGTAGTTCAATGTTAGCCAACTTTTCTTTGTAGGCAAGTGGGTGGAAGTCCTTCTAAAAGCAAAGTTTATGTACAGTAGTGGTAGGTGGTATACAAACTTAGCTTATAATAACTTAGCCTATATCACGGTATTGTGATTTTGTTGGCAGTTTGGGTTTTTGTAAAAATAGATCTTTAAGCCATAATGCGTAACTTTTTCATAAAAATATAAGCTCAGTTACATTCAAGCCATCGACAAATGAGTTGACACAAAGTTGATTAAGCCTATCAGCTCCACAAAACTCTCATGTAATTCTCAGTATGGCAGCGTTACGCACTATAGCTTTAACCTGTGGGGAACCCTGAGTTTAGCATGCTTTTTACTTGGCTCAATAGTTTGTTAGATAAATTATCTTTACTGCAGAGACAATGACATGTTACTATTCAGTGTCTGTGAAATCCTGAAACTAGATCGAGCGAAATTGGACACTGCACCATAAACATAATCAAACATTTCAGTAACAACAGAGTGCCTCCATGTTGCATTAAACATACCCTGAGTTCCAATCCCCATACTTACATACTATTTAGTATGCCAGAAAAAGATTTAGGATGTCCCAATACATGCAAGTCAATTGTAGTATGCTGAAAATACATAAATGCCCCCACTAACTCCAATTACATTTTGGAGTATTTGTCTTTATTGTTGACATTTCTCGACATAATGAAGAAGAAAAAAACTTCCTTATCTGATTTTTTTTTTCTCTCCTGTGGCCCTAAAACACTTCTGTACTTTAGTATGTAGTGTAGTAAAAAGAAACAGTATGTGATCTGGAACGCAGGGAAACTTGTAATAAAGGAGCTAGCTTAAGCCACTACATGCTTTGACACCTTTTGGCACCTGCTCACAACACAACAGCACATCCTTTTATTTTTTTCATTTTTTTTTCATTTTCCTTTATTTATTCTCGAAAGATCAATTGAGGTTACCCTCTTTTACAATGACGTCGAGACAGATACACAATATACAATGAGAATACACAACAAGCTTACAAAGAGACAACAATTAAAACATTCAGATCAATTGAATAAAATAGAACAATTGCCTAATTAATTGACTAACATGACACAGCAACACACACACACACACACACACACACACACACACTGCGTCAATTTCTACTCAAAACACACACATTGGAAGAATGAACTAGTTGACTCTTGAGGAACAATATCTTTAACTTCCTGTTTGCATTTTTTTCTCCCTTTTCAGTTACATATTTAAATGTTATTTTTAAAGATTTTTTTTTTTGGCATTTTCAAGCTTTATTAGACAGTACAGAGTTGAAATAGGGAGACAGAGAGAGAGGGGGGGGGGGGGGGATGACGACCTGCAGTAAAGGCCCACGGGTCGGATTTGAACCCACAACCACTGACACTGACTACGCCACCGGAGCGCCCCACATATTTAAATGTTAATGATAATTTGAATGGCCTACCAATTGTTTTCACTACATGGAATATTTACATGATGATAAATACCCATCAAAAGGCACCATAACCAAATGTTCCTGAGATTGTACTAAATCTAACCTGCAGCCGGAAAAATTTAAGCATTGCGCTTTTTTAAAAACTTTTAGTCAGCTATATTTTCATGTAGAAATGTACTTAAAGAAACGGAACCGGCGTTCTATCATTATAAAATCGCTATTATAATATAATGAATGAGGTTTTTCTTCCCTCAGTCTTCCCTTGGCCCAGCTGTCCTGTTAATCTTAACCCTACATTTTCCCATGTGTGACGTCACACATGGGAAAATGTAGGGCGAGACAGTGAGACCATAAAACACTCTTTCTGCCTTTTCTCAGGCTAGGATGAACCGATTTCTAAAAATGTTGCACATTTGAAGTGAACTACATTAGGATCTCAGAGTTCAATACACCTTCATATTTTCACCGGTGAAGTAGGTCTTAAAATAATGAATAAATCTCTGTCAATAAGTTGCATCTGTTACTGCAGTGTAATGGTTTGTGAGCTATACTTGTGCGATGTTGGAAGGTAAGGTCACATACTTTTTATGTTTTACTACACTACATACTAAAGTACAGAATAGTTGTAGGGCCACAGGAGAGAGAAAAAAAATCAGATAAGGAAGATTTTTTTTCATTTTGTCAAGAAATGTCAAGAATAAAGACGAATACTCAAACTACTTAATTAGTGGGGCATTAATCTAATTTCAGCATACTATGACATGCATGTATTGGGACATCCTAAATCTTTTTCTGGTATACTAAATAGTAGGGAAGTATGCGAATTGGAACGCAGGGTTTATCTCAGCTTTTCAAGAGGTTTCTACTCCACCTATTTATCCTATCCTTCTGTTTGCCTTGCAGCCTCTCCCCAAGCACACAGCTGTAAAAAAACAGCCAGTGACAGTTGTATGAACAGTCAACAGTGTGTCAACCTGTCCATACCAGACTAGGTTGTTCTCACGGCGATAAGATTTCACCAAAACAGGAAGTCATTGGAGTTGTATTTGGTGGAATAGTAATTTATGATTCATGAACAACCCTGTCAAGTTTTATTGTGCTATGCACATTAGCACCTTGCCCCGTGTGAATGTGTATGACTGCTGTATGTTTGAGGTGGTGGTCGGAGGGGCCGTAGGCACTGAATGGCAGCCACGCTTCCGTCAGTCTGCCCCAGGTCAGCTGTGGCTACTATGGTAGTTTACCACCACCAGTATGCCTGTGTGTGAATGAATGGAACTTGGAACCCTGTAAAGCGTCTTTCAGTGCCTTGAAAAGCGCTACATAAATCCAATCCATTATTATTATGGATGGTATACAGGCCTGAAAGACCTACTTCACCGGTGGACATATGAAGGTGTATTGAACTCTGAGATCCTATGTAGTATACATTTGTAAACATTTTAGAAATCAGTTCATCCTAGCCTGAGAAAAGGCAGAAAGAGTGTTTTATGGTCTCACTGTCTAACCCTACCAGGGCTCCAGAGTGCGCCTAATTTGGGCGCACGTGCGCCCAAAAATCTGGTGAGTGCACCCAGATATTTTCACTGGTCGCACCAGTGCACCTGAAATTTTTCACGTCATATTATGTAATATTGGTGCTGTGCTGCACGATTCATCTAATCACGATGTGAGCTAGAGCAATTACATTTCTCACAAATGGCTGCGATTGCGATTTAATGTAATAAATATGTGCGCGCGTGTGTCTAAACGTTCCAACCGCTCCTCTTGTCTTTTTGGTAGCGCCCCTCGGCTCCTCTGACAGTGTGTGTGTGTAGCTGCGCGCGCACCTACACGGCGTGCAAGACAGATGCAGACAGCAGAGTAAACGTCTGCTATATGGGGATTTTTAGGATTCAGTAAGGTGACGTTGAACACATTCAACTGCTGTCTAAAACTTGGAAAGTATGTCGCGTGGCAACCGGTGGCAACTCGCCCCGTCTATCAATTCAGTGCGGAGAAAAGTCGAATGCATGAGAGTGAAGGGCCACGTAAGTTTCAGTAAGTTGATAGAGACTATTGTCTTGAGGAATGCCTTTATTTTCATGGGGAAATTATGATTATTTTTTAATTAAGTGTTTTATTATTTTGAAAACAGTGTGGGTAAGGGGTGTGCACGAGTACACGTGTACTCGTTTGGTAAATCATAAACGTTTCAGAAAAAAATCAATAAATGAAAATCGTTTTTTTTTGGGAAATGATTATATTTCCAGGAGTGGAGGGCGATGTGATTTACTGTACTAAAGCAGATAACACAACACATTATTGTGTTTGGTTACAATATTTATTAATTTAAATATTTACCTCCACCTTCAGTTTCACTTTTGTTTTCATCTCGTCTCAAACAGCTGATCCGATCAGCTTTCGGCTCGCAAGCCCAACGGCCCCGACAGCGGGAGTCTAATGACAGATGATCACTAGGCAGTTATGATCACTTAAGTCAAAAAGCAAAATCATGAAATTACTGCCTCTCTCTGTCTGTCTGTCTGCTTGTCTTTCTCACTGCACACTGTCACTCCAACAGCCTCGGCAAAAAAAGTGACGTTGACCCCCCCCCCCCCCCCATATTACAGTTAAATGTGTACACACAAAATTTGCAGACTGTAACCATTTAGACATTTTTGTAAACATTCACACCCTTAGTGTAGGCTGCTAGCCTAGTACAAGCTTTATTTTCTATATATTTTCAATTATTCTTAATATCTGTTTGTTTTAAATTGAGATCAAGTTTCAAAACTATCAGTAATCTCAAATTTTCCTTGAAAACCAAGAATCATAATACCATTTATTTATTATATTGCATCGCAAATCGCAATATTAGCCACTATAATCGCAATCGCACAATTTCTCTAAAATGTGCAGCACTAATTTGGTGCACCCAAAATATATGCTGGTGCACCTAGATGAAAAAGTTAGGCGCACCGGTGCACCCAATGAAAAAGTTAGTCTGGAGCCCTGCCTACATTTTCCCATGTGTGACATCACACTAGTACAAATGTAGGGTCAGGATTAACAGGACAGCTGGGCCAAGGGAAGACAGAGGAAAGACAGAGGGAAGAAAAACCTCATTCATTATATTATGATAGCGATTTTATAATGGTTTCGTATGTGTGAAGTATTCCTTTAATCCTAGTATCTACTAGACATTGCTGCATTGTGTTTTTGGCTTGCATCAGATCTGCTATCTCTCCCCAAAAATAACACAAATACCATCTTCTAGCTCTGAGCGGTGATTAAATGAGTATATGCCACAGTTACTGACGCTCAATGTGTCACGTAGAGAGATGCTTTTTATAGCACACAGAGACTTCACAAAGTATAGATTTAAAGACAGACTCACATCCTTTTGTAGAAACCCTAGAAGTTGGGATCCAAATGGTGGGGTTATAGGCAAGGCAAGTTTATTTCTATAGCACAATTCAGATACAAGGCCATTCAAAGTGCTTTACAGGGGCAAGGTTAAAACACACAATACACATTAGAAAAGCGAATGAATAAAATATTTAAAAGCGAATGAATACAAATAGAACATTTAAATAAAACAAAAATTTCAGGTTAAAATGGAAACAGAAAAGTCTTCAGACTTGATTTAAAGGAGCCGAGAGTTGCAGCAGACCTCAAGTTTTCTGGGAGTTTGTTCCAGAGATTTGGTGCATAAAAACTATATAGTGTTGCGAAGTGGAAGGAGATATTTTTGGGGTGAATCTGGTTGAGGAAGCTGAAGTCCCATTCATTTTCCCCCTAGAAGACTATCTGTTACATACAGTTAAAGTCTAAAATAGTAACAAATCAATATATGATATCAGAGGTGGGTGTCTCAACTTTCTCTGAGCGTTTACTGTCTAGACTGTTGGACAGGACTGTGTGGGCGTGGCCGTATCGAAAGGATCTCCATGGCAACAGCCTTTGTTATTATAGAATGTTCGGGAGGAGAACTGCTGTGATTGGTTCAAAATACTTATTGTGTCATAAGAACCAGAGCTTAGACCATAGCCTCGTCAAAACTGAATTTTTGTAACGTTTATCAAACTTAGATATCAATATCTTTCATTTGGAATCTTGGATTGATAAATATGCCTATAACTATTTTCAGATGCTTTACTATCACGCAACTAACTATCTCCCCATTATATGTGAATCCCCATGGAAACAGCTTGTGGTGTGGAGTAGACTTGGGCCTTCAGAACAATGTTAAATAGTTTTTATTGCCATTTCATCCCTGCTCTGGAATAAATTAAGAGACCACTCCAAATGTTCAGTGTCTCTCGTTTTACTATGTTTAGGCATATGTTTGAGTAGAATGAACATTTTGGTTTTATAATATAAACTACTGACAACATTTCTACTAAATTCCCCCAAAAAATTGTCATTAAGAGCATTTTCAATAAGATATGTAGAGATGAAGAAGATTTAAGAAAACAATCCAGACTGGTCTCTTTAATTTTTTCCAGAGCTGTATATTAATTTTTCGCACCATACTCCTTAATCACCTTGAAGATGTAAAATGTGAAAGTATCCCTGCGTTCCAATACTACTTCCCTACTATTTAGTATGCCAGAAAAAGATTTCGGATGTCCCAGTACATGCACCTCAATTGTAGTATGCTGTGCCCAGTTTCCCACAAAATGTGTCCGTCCATAGGTGGTGCATCTGGGCATTAGTGATGGGTAAGACTTGGGCAGTGTCCCAGGCACTCCATTAATTCAATACAGTGGATAACATACACCTTTCATAGCCCTGCACTGTGGTTTAAGGTCTTTGTTAATGGAAGGAGAGTGGGTGTGGGGGGAGGGCTCATTTTCAATTAAGAAGATGGATGTGCTGTTACCTCTGTCCCCCCCCCTAAAAATGTTAATACTTTTATTGGAAGACACAGTTTTTAATATTCATCCAAATTACAAGAACCGAACGTACTGTCACATGTACATCTTAAGATATTGAACCATGTGTATAGATGGATTTGGTCCCTAAAGACCGACTTCACCGGTGGAAATATGAAGGTGTATTGAACTCTGAGATCCTCATGTAGTATAAATCTGCAAACAACATTTTCAAAATGTTCATTCTAGTCCAACATAAACACATAAATAGTAAAACGAGAGCCACTGAATATTTGGAGTGGTCTCTTAAAGCTGCAGTGTGTAGAATTTTGGGTTTTATTTCCTAGCAGATTTTGTAGAAAGTAATTATAATATCCATAAGTACATTTACTTTAGTCCATAATAGCTGAAAAACATGTTTTGAACTATTTATTTTTCCCTTAGAAAGGGTCTCATATATGTCCATATTTCTGCATATTTTGGACCAAGGCCTAGTGCCGCCATCTTGAAAGTGTCATAGTTGGAATGTCATCAGGTGCATTGTTTAAAATTTAGAATTGTTCTTGTCCTTGAAGGCCACTGTAGCTTCTGTTATTATTCTAAAGGGGTGGGGTTACCCAGGGAGCGTTGCATTCTAGAACTTTCTAGAACTTTCTTGATGATGTCATATTAAACACTGCACCTTTAATTTTTTTCCAGAGCTGTATTTTGAGGTGGCACAGACTAAATTCTGGTCGCATATGCTGCTCTCCAAACGGTCACACATTTGAGCCCTGTTGTGTGTATTTATACAAGGCCTGGTCAATATGTCAAGCCTCTGCTCTTTGCCTGTGGGTGAGGAGGAGTGAGGACATGATTTAAAGGTAGATTGCGGTACATTTGGTCAGGAGATAGGAATGGAGACACCTGTCAGACTGGCTGTGTAGATTTATGACAGTACAGCCTGATCCCCCGCTACAGGGCTGCTGTGACAGAGGTCTTAGCAGGACAGATAGTCCCTGCGTTCCAAATCACATACTCTTTCTTTTTACTACACTACATACTAAAGTACAGAAGAGTTTTAGGGCCACAGGAGAGAGAGAAAAATCAGATAAGGAAGATTTATTTTCATTATGTCGAAAAATGTCAAGAATAAAGACGAATACTCCAAAATGCTATTGGAGTTAGTGGGGCATCTAGGTATTTTCAGCATACTACAATTGACGTGCATGTACTGGGACATCCTAAATCTTTTTCTGGCATACTAAGTAGAAGGGAAGTATGGGGATTGGAACGCAGGGAGTATATTTTTGACTGACACCATATACGACCTGTGAAATGCCTACTCAAGCCTGATATGCATAGACAATAATAATAATCCAAACGGGAGCCAAAAAGAATTAGACAAATCTTATTATAATGTGTGTAAACCTTCAGAACTACAATAGGTCTCCCGGGCATTTTCACCGTCACAGCGCTCCACTTGCTGCTTTGTGTGAAGGTGGTTTAACATCACGGTCGTAGACGAATGTTATAACTTTATGCTGCATATTTTGCACTGCACTGGTGATGACCCACACCGGACATTTTAATGCGCAAACATTGCAGAAAATAAGAATGTTTTGTAATGTAACCATTGACTAATAAAGTAACTTAACATCTTTATTTTCCCCCGTGTCTTGTAGAGATGGTAGAGTCCATGAAGAAGGTAGCCAGTATGGACTATAGTAACTTAAAGGAATACTTCACCCTTCCCTTGGCCCAGCTGCCCTGTTAATACTAACCCTACATTTTCCGAAAATGTAGGGTTAGACAGTGACACTTTTTCTGCCTTTTCTCAGGCCAGGATGAACCGATTTCATACATTTTTGCACATTTATACTACATAGGATCTCAGAGTTCAATACACCTTCATATTTCCCCCTGTGTCTTGTAGAGATGGTTGAGTCCATGAAGAAGGTAGCCAGTATGGATGCAGAGATGACTAAATGTTTGAGAACCTGTTTTTTAATGTAACCATTGACTAATAAAGTAACATCTCTATTCCCCCCCCCGTGTCATGTAGAAATGGTAGAGTCCATGAAGAAGGTAGCCAGTATGGACGTGGAGCTGACGGTGGAGGAGCGGAACCTTCTGTCCGTGGCCTATAAGAACGTGATCGGAGCGCGTAGAGCCTCGTGGAGGATCATCAGCTCCTTGGAACAGAAGGAGGAGAACAAGGGAGGGGAGGACAAGCTAAAGATGATCAGAGAATACAGAAAAACGGTCAGTAACAAACCCAAACCCTACTGGTGGCTTTCACAGTAACACCAAACAGGGTAACACTTTACAATAAGGGTAGATTAATTGAATGCTTAAAGCTGCAGTGTGTAGAATTTTGGGTTTTATTTCCTAGCAGATTTTGTAGAAAGTAATTATAATATCCATAAGTACATTTAATTTAGTGCATACTAAATACAGGAAAACGGTCAGTCAATTCAATTCAATTCAAATCACTTTATTCTTCCCCGAGGGGCAATTTAAAGGAGGCACATGACAGTATAGTAGTTTAAAGGGGCACTGTGTAACATTTTTAGTAATTTATTAGCTAAAATCAATATCCTCATTCATAAATATGTCCTCATTGGTGTAAAATCACCTCTGCCAATAATCTGAATTATCCTCCTGAGCGGAGAATTACAAATATTAATATTACATTTTGTACATTGAGAGGGTAAGTCTTATGGAGGAATCCATGTTGGTTGGAATGTCATCAGGTGCATTGTTTAAAATTTTGAATTGTTCTTGTCCTTGAAGGCCACTGTAGCTTCTGTTATTATTCAAAAGAGTTGGGGTTACCCAGGGAGCGTTGCATTCTAGAACTTTGTAGAACTTTCTTGATGATGTCATATTACACAGTGTCCCTTTAAAAACACAAGACACAATCAACAGACATAATCAGCGCACACACTGTATAATCAACAACACACACATCAAACTCACACACATTACACAATCAAGCAGCACACACATTTGCGACCACAACATTTAAACCTGCAGTGTGTAGAATTTTGGGTTTTATTTTGTGGAAAGTAATTATAATATCCATAAGTATGTTTAATTTAGTGCATAGTAGCTGAAGACATTTTTTTGATTTTTTTTTCCCCTTAGAAAGGGTCTCGTATATGTCCATATTTCTGCATATTTTGGACCAAGGCCTAGTGCCGCCATCTTGAAAGTGTCATAGTTGGAATGTCATCAGGTGCATTGTTTAAAATTTAGAATTGTTCTTGTCCTTGAAGGCCACTGTAGCTTCTGTTATTATTCAAAAGGGTTGGGGTTACCCTGGGAGCGTTGCATTCTAGAACGTTGTAGAACTTTCTTGATGATGTCATATTACACACTGCACCTTTAACACACAAGTAATACAGTAATGGTTTATGAAGTGCTTTGGGAGGTGCTTGAATTATGAAGTGCATAGCAGACAGTGTATTGTAATAAAGTGCATTCAGTTTAGAAATATACCTATTGCTCTCTGTCACATTGTAAACACTGTGTGATTGTATCTTTTACAAGGTTTTTAAATCATGAATTCATATATTTAATAATTTCAAACATTAACTTAAGCAGGGATGAAATGCACAGCTTGTAAAACAGACTGTGGTTGTATGTTTGTACTGCTACTAGCGACTGTGGCTCAGTTGGTAGAGCGGGTCGGCCGATGATCAAAGGGTTGGAGGTTCGATCCCCGCCCTGCCAGCTGTGTCATATTTGTTGTGTCCTTGGGCAAGACACTTCACCCACCTTGCCTCGTGTGAATGTCGATAGTTAGCCTGCTGCTATCGGTGTGTGAATGGTAACGTGTAAATGGGCACAGGTCTCCCTTGCAAAAGAGTCTTTGGACTCAATGGGATATACCTGTATAAATAAAGGTTAAAAAAATAAAAATAAAAATATATATATATATATTTTTAATCATGAAAGTTCAGATTTTTTTTATGTAACATTTTGACGTGTGTGTGTGTGTGTCTTCAGGTTGAGAAAGAGCTGAAATCAATCTGTAACGACATTCTGGATGTACTGGACAAGCACCTCATCTTAGCAGCAACCACGGGAGAGTCTAAGGTTTTCTACTACAAAATGTACGTATCCTGTGTGTGTGTGTGTGTGTGTGTGTGTGTGTGTGTGCCCGTATCACAGTATCAAAGTCAGTTGATTTGACTCAGTAATAGTCAAAACGGTATCGGAATTATTTTTATACTATTTTATTCCCCTCTGGTATTAACATTACGATGCAAATAAATGCAAAACTAAATTCATTGCTTGTAACCTTGACATACACTCACTCTGGCATGGATTTGATTTAATACATTACGAGAGGGTTTAGCAAGTAGCAAGGGAGCGTTGCAATCTAGAACTTTCACCACAAGGTGGCGCCAAAATATTTCACACTGTAGCTGTAAGAGCAAATTTGATGTAAACACTAATTCATTTTGGCAGGCAACCCCAAATATTGTGTGTGATGCCTGTGAGAGTGTGTGTGTGTGTGTGTGTGTGTGTGTGTGTGAGAGTGAGAGAGTGTGTGTGAGAGAGAGAGAGAGAGAGAGAGAGAGAGAGAGAGAGAGAGAGAGAGAGAGAGAGAGAGAGAGAGAGAGAGAGAATGATGAGAGAGTTTCCTAAAGAGAGAAAAACAGCACTGAGAGATGAGAGAGGAAGAGACAGAGGAGAGAGAAGGTTTAAATAGAAAAGTTCCTCAGGGATTTAACCCCAAATATTGTGTGTGATGCCATGCCCGAGAGAGAGATGCCCGTGTGTGTTAAAACTTATATCCGTGTGTGTCCCACGTTTCAGGAAGGGAGATTACCACCGGTACCTGGCGGAGTTTGCGACGGGTAACGACAGGAAGGAGGCGGCAGAGAACAGTTTGGTGGCGTATAAAGCTGCTAGTGACATCGCTATGATAGAACTCCCTCCGACGCACCCCATCCGCCTCGGCCTGGCACTAAACTTCTCCGTTTTCTATTATGAAATACTCAACTCGCCAGACCGGGCATGCAGGTATAAATGCTGCTGTTTTTAAATTATTTTATGCTGTTGTATTGTTTAAACTGGTAATTATTACTTTAAAGCTATAGTGTGTAACTTCTGTTGGTCTGGACACTCTCCATTCAAGCTCATTAAATATGTCAAGAAATCCGGACTCACGTTTCAATTGGTTCTTCTATCTAATATGGGCGCGCCAGAGCCCTTTGTATGGTGCTCTGGGGAGGACGTAACCGGATGACGACAGTGCTTTGCATGTGCCGTTGAAGCCGTGATAGTAAACATCAAAGATGGCTGTGGATATGTTGTGTGAGTTTGAGACTGTTTTGGCCTCGACCCTTAACGATTTGGAAGACGGCACTCAAATCTTTCATTAGCAAGTAAGAGGAATGTTCTGTTTTGCCGACCGACCACGGTAAACGTTTAATTTAACAGTTTAACAGCTGTTCGCTAGACGAACAGGGCTTAATACAGTACGTCGCCTTGTGCATCGCTCCGATTGGTCGTAGTGCTATCCAATTGCGTGCAGTGGCATTTGAAATGCATGAGTACTAGGAGCCGCCCCTTGAGTTGGGAAGGTCTATTGATCGTGGCCAGACCCTCTATCGTTCGAGATATGGGTCTGGATTTCCAGGCTAGGAGATAGCAGAAAATCCCAAATATATTTTTAAAAACCTACTTCACCAGTGGGAATATGAAGGTGTATTGAACTCTGAGATCCTATGTAGTATAAATGTGCAAACATTTTAGAAATCGGTTCATCCTAGCCTGAGAAAAGGCATGAAGAGTGTTTTATGGCCTCACTGTCTAACCCTACATTTTACAGATGTGACATCACTTCTGTAAAAATGTAGGGTTAGGATTAACAGGACAGCTGGGCCAAGGGAAGACTGAGGGAAGAAAAACCTCATTCATTATATTATAATAGTGATTTTATAATGATAGAATGCCAGTTCCGTATGTGTGAAGTATTCCTTTAAGGTCGCACAGATTAAATACTGGTCGCATATGCACCCCAAACGGTCCACTATCGTGTGTGTGTAACTGTGTTTTCCCACGTTTTCTACAGGTTGGCGAAGGTAGCGTTTGATAATGCCATCGCAGAGCTGGACACACTGAGCGAGGAAAGCTATAAGGACTCAACACTTATCATGCAGCTGCTACGTGACAACTTGACACTATGGACCTCAGACGTGCAGGGAGACGGTGAGACAGACAGACAGACAGACAGACAGACAGACAGACAGACAGCCATTCCATTATTTAGTTGATTGAATAAACTGCTACATTTTTCTTATTTTCCTAGAGGGAACATTTTTATTTTTATTTATTTTTTCGGCTGACAAATTAGGCCTCCATCACTTACAATTCTGTCAACATCACTTTTATATCATCTCCATACACAGGTATTGGTCCTGCTTCTGCACACACACTGACTCTCTCACTCACTCACTGACTGACTGACTCACTCTCTCTCACACTCACTCTCACACACACACACACACACACACTAAATGTATAATTTATTGATAAAAACTTTGAGGGAATATATAGATAGTTTTTGTCCTTTTAAAGATGGAGTCAGTGATTCTGGAGAATGCTTATGTTGTCAGAATCACTTTATGTTCAAATCATTGACTATGTGTTATTGATAAAGACTGGACTGCTAGCGATGGTGGGGTCCCCTAGCGATGGTGGGGTCCCCTTTGTTTTCATACCAAATATTCTGTCTTTTGACAACAACCTTTCTCCAAAATCTCTGACTCCACCTTTAACGTAAAGGAGTTTTATCTATTTATTTTTTAAGACTGAAAATTCTTGCTGTTCCTTCACATTACACGTTGGCCCCACTTAAAGGTGAAGTAAGCGATTTATTTATGTTAATATACGTGTTAAATCGCTCTATTTTCATACAGTGATCACTTATGGAGAGAGAGAGAGAGAGAGCTTACTGAACCTTTAAGACCAGTTTGTAAACCTGTCAACTTTCACTTATTAAAGTTAGTGAAATAACGTCCAATCCAAACTACTGCTGCTATATCTCCCGTGGTGTTTTTATATATCACGTTAGCCACGGAGCTAACGAAGCAATGCTACGCTTTTCTATTTCACCCTGATGGATTCTCCAGCCCTTTTGTCATTGGCGCCTCTTAATTCTTCATTACACGGATGGCTGTGCTGTCTCTATGGTAACCTTACCTAGCAACCAGTGGCGCTACAGGTTCACAAGGCATTTCTAAAAAAAACCCTCACTCAATCTGAACCGTGGCAGCTCACAGTCAGTGTTCGAAAAGCCCTACTAACGTCCTCCCGCCTACATACTCAACAAGCATATACTAAATACTGTCTACTTAACAATCAATTTTATAGGCGAGGTTCGTCGGACTGTTTTGCACTGACGTACACAGAAGCAATAAAGAATTAAAAAAATTAAAAATAAAATCCATGTTGTTTGAAAATTTGCCATGCATTGTGGTAGCCTGGCTGCGCCCGCCTTTCTACTTCCGGCCAAATTTCATTTTCCCTTCAGTAGTCAGTCTGGTGACGGGGCGTATTAGAGGGATTCTGCTCCAACAAATTTCTGTGTGTCCAATCAGCGAAGAGAGCAAGTGGCTGAGAACAATGACGTCGAAGTCGTGCTCCAGTTTCAGTTGCCAGAAGCCGGCTCATGACACACGTGACGACCAAACGTTATGCGATTGGTTGGCTAATCCAGAGTGGCACTGGGCAGATCCAATAGTTTTAAACTTCAACAGACACCCGCCTCCAAGTGAGTGAACGTTTTGCCAATTACAGCACTTCCAGACCTTCTGTACAAATGAAATGCAGTACGATGGTCTGGTTGCACCAGGCTAGCATTGTGGGGCGGTTGAGTATGAAAAGTAACCTATCGATCCATACACAAAATCTTCAGGAAGTTAGGATAAATCTTCCCGGAAGTTAGTTCTCATCTGGGCATTTCTCGCCTATACAAACTCACATACACAACCGTCACATACTCAAATTGAAGTCAAAATTAGTATGAGTAGGATGTTAGTAGGGCTTTTCAAACACAGCCACAGTCTGTGGAAAACACACACACACACACACACACACACACACACACACACACACACACACACACACACACACACACACACACAGAGTTAATAACATCTTCTTCATGTTTGTGTGTTTCTCTGATCAGGTGAAGAACAGAACAAAGAAGCAGCGACACTGCAGGACGCAGAGGAGGAGCCCCCGGCAGAATGAACAACTACACCTTCCCTCCTCTTCCTCCCATACCTCCATACTTCTCTGCTACTAGCCACAGTCTCTCTCTCTCTCCCTGTCTCTCTCTCTCTCTATCTGTATGTCTCTCTATCTGTATGTCTCTGTCTCTCTATCTGTATGTCTCTCTCTCTCGCTCTCTCTCTCTGTCTGTCTCTCTCCCTGCGTTGCAATCCCCATACTTCCCTACTATTTAGTATGCCAGAAAAAGATTTAGGATGTCCCAATACATGAACGTCAATTGTAGTATGCTGAAAATACATAATTGCCCGCACTAACTCCAATAGCATTTTGGAGTATTCCTCTTTATTCTTTACGTTTCTCAACACAACGAAGAAAAAAAATCTTCCTTATCTGATTTTTTTTTTTTCTCTCCTGTGGCCCTAAAACTCTTCTGTACTTTAGTATGTAGTGTAGTAAAAAGAAAAAGTATGTGATTTGGAATGCAGGGTCTGTCTCTTCTCTCTCTCTCTGTCTCTCTCTCTCTCTCTCTCTCTCTCTCTGACTCTCTCTATCCGTATGTCCAATTCTTTCTCATATGCACGTCATCTCCCAAGTTTTCATTTCGACTGTCCCGGGGCGTTTTACATTATTTCTATCATGACTCATTTTGCAAAGCCTGTACGTATCATTAAAAAGGTTCACATCAAAATATCCTCTTATCACTTTGACTGTTTTTACTTTGCTGCTGTATCATGTATTGCCCATCAGTAGCAGACAGACAGACAGACAGACAGAACTCTTGCCTGTATTTGTAACATTAACACAAGAGTTTATTTAAAAATACTTTGCGGTTCAACTCTTTTCATGTGTGTACGTGTGTTTATGAACAATATATAATGTGTCCATATCCAGTCAAATCAGTTCGAAATCATTTCATCTTTTTTGCAAAAACAAATTGAGGAACAATCCAGCAGTGTTGGAAGGTTTAAAAGGGATGCGTTACAGGAAGAACAAAGTGCCCTGTTTACTTTGCGGTGACCAAACCTGCTCCTGAACATATCGTTAGGTTTATTTTTGATTTTAAGTCATACAAACAGCTGAATGTCTTGCGGTTTTTCTCCTAGCGTCACTCAACTTCTAGTCTTTGTCCAAGTCTCAAACCAAGTATTGTGTTGGGAGGCTGTAGCGCTTTTTGCTAATAGATTTGTTAGGTAATGGCTTTTTAGCAGAGCAAAGTGTGTGTGTGTGTGTGTGTGTGTGTGTGTGTGTGTGTGTGTGTGTGTGTGTGTGTGTGTGTGTGTGTGTGTGTGTGTGAGAGAGGAGAATGGAATATAATGCTCAACACTCTGATTGTAATAATGTGATGCAAGTTTTTTGCATTGGCTCTATACTATGAAAGATAAAAAAAAAAAATAAGTTTGGGATCTTAGAGGCTGCTGTAACTTTTACTTCCTGGTTTTTCCCTTGTCCATATTTCCCCCCTTTCATTTATCTTAGGCTGTGTTTGGAAAAGTCCTACTGACGTCCTACTCATACTTAAAGCCCTACTAACCTCCTACTCGTACTCATTTTGACTTCAATTTGAGAATGTAACGTTTGTGTATGCGAGTTTGGGTAGGCGAGAAATGCCCCGGATGAGTACTTAGATTTTGAGTATGGATCAATTTTGTGTATGGATAGACCCAAAATGCATTGCTTCCTTTCGGCATGGGGATGTTTTTTTTTTAAATTCTTTATTGCTTCTGTATACTTCAGTGTAAAACAGTCCGACCAACCTCGCATACCCAATCGATGGTTAAGTAGACAGTATGTAGTATATACATTGTTGAGTATGTAGGAGGGGGAGGACGTTAGTAGGGCTTTTACAACACAGCCATATTCTCTCTCTCTATCCTTTTGTTCAGTGTGTAAAACGTGAATCTGATTTGTAATACTGGATTATTCTCACTGGAGCCACGAGTACCATCGTATTCTTACTGAAGCGCAGCATGGCATTAATAACATTAAACTTCCGAGTTGAAAAAAAAAAGTTAAATTCATTTGTGTGTAAGATGTTGTCTCTTCATTTTACTGTGGCAAGGCAAGTTTATTTCTATAGCACAATTCAGACACAAGGCCATTCAAAGTGCTTTACAGAGGCAAGATTAAAATGCACAATACACATTAGAAAGGCGAATTTTGGAGTTGTAATATGATGTTAAAATCACTAGAGGGCTGCATGAGCTACATAGTTATGCATTGCCTGCTCTGCGTTCCAAACAAACAATCTATATGGTTCCAAATCACATACTCTTTCTTTTTACTACACGGTACATACTAAAGTACAGAAGAGTTTTAGGGCCACAGGAGAGAGAGAAAAAAATCATATGTGTTTTTCTTTTTCATTATGTCGAGAAATGTCAAGAATAAAGACGAATACTCCAAAATGCTATTGGAGTTAGTGGGGCATTTATGTATTTTCAGCATACTACAATTGACATGCATGTATTAGGACATCCTAAATCTTTTTCTGGCATACTAAATAGAAGGGAAGTATGGGGATTGGAACGCAGGGCTAGTCTCGCACAGCCAGACCAAACTACAGCTAGTAGTATGACGCATTACCTACATAGGTTTTTTTTAGTAGCTAGCCTACTACATACCGTAGGCTTCTAGTGAAAAAACGCCAGTGTAACCTATGTGGTTTACAAGTTAAAGTTTTCATATATTGCCTTATAGCGGTGTTAACATGTTACTGCAAACATTCAAATTTCCCTGAAGGAACAACATTCCCAAGGGATCAATAAAGTATCTATCTATCTATCTATCTATCTGTCTATCTATCTATCTATCTATCTATCTATCTATCTATCTATCTATCTATCTATCTATCTATCTATCTATCTATAAAATAGCCTGAACTTTAACTCCATGGTATTTTTTTATTTGGTATGTTATGACATGTTAAACTGTATCCGGTGAATGACACATTTTTATGGATGGTTTCCGCTCACACAAAATACAAACATAAAATATGTATTTTGACTCGTTCCTCAGTGTGCTTTTACTTTGAAGGCATCAAAACACGCCCAACTTCCATCCTTCCTTTTCAAACGAATGTAGTTTTTCCTCCCCCCGGTTCCAAAGCGACACACTTTAGTCCAAAAACAGCCAAACAAACTGATATTCCCGTTAAATAACCGGACCAGGAGGCAGGTACGGTGACTATGGCAGCCGGGAGAGACGTTAACAAACCGGGGCCTCACCACTGGACTTGAACGGAAGGTTTTTATCGAGTGCGGAAGTGGATTTTTTAACCAAAACACACGTCACTTTTCGGTGTGTGTGCGTGTGCGTGCGTGCGTGCGTGCGTGTGTGTGTGCGTGTGTGTGGGGCTGTTCGCTGTAGTGAGAAGACTTCTGCTGCGTTTGTGGACATAATTCAACACGCACTTCAAGCTAAAAGGTAAAACAAATAGTTAAAATTGTTATATTTACACACACACACACACAATGCACACACAAGTTACTGCAGTAGGCTATGTAAACAGATCCCGCTAACTTACTTACCTTACCCGGGACGCTAAATATACATGGGTGGGGGTAAAACAAAACATGCACCCATATCTTATCCATATCACTTCACTTTAAACACACACACACACACACACACACACACACACACACACACACACACACACACACACACACACACACACACACACACACACACACAGAAGATACATTTTTTGTTTACTTATACAGCCCGGATAAAAATAAAATACCAGTCTGGATTTTTCTTAAATCTTCATCTCTACATTACTCATTGAAAATGCTCTTAATGACAATAATTGTATTGTGAATTTGGTAGAAATGTTGTCAGTAGTTTATGGAATAAAACCAAAATGTTCATTCTACTCAAACATATGCCTCTAAAGAATAAAACAAGAGACACTGAACATTTTGGAGCGGTCTCTTCATTTTTTCCCGAAGCTGTAGATATCATCTTGAAACTTTGTCAGTTAATCACTCACATTAAAATTAAAACAATAATTATTTGCATTACATTTTTTTCCCTCACGTACGTGCATCCAGGCGTACATGAGAGTACATGTGAGCAAGCATATGATCGTGCACGCCAGAAAATGTGCCACTTAAAATATTTATTTTTTTGATATTTCCTTATAATATCCTAAACAACCCCAATCTAGGATTTCACAACAATATGCTATAGATACCCTGATGCTTAAGATGATACATTTAATCAGGGGGGTCATATTTCGACTCGTGGGATTTTTTTTCTTTTAAAATCTTATGCATTGTCTCCAAAACAACCCCCACTTCAAGGGGTGACTCAGGATTTCACACCGACATGCTATCTTTCTGTTCACGGATGCTTTAGGTCAGGGGTGGCCAACCCGCGGCTCGCGAGCCGCATGCGGCTCTTTGCCCAGCTTCGTGCGGCTCTTCAGTTCATATCAAATTATGTGATTATAATTTTTTTTTTTTTTATACTTTTTTTTTGTGTGGGCCTATGTGTGTGCATGTTCGCAAACGTTTCATGCGGCTCTTACGTTCGTTTTACATGTTGTCTATTATTTCATTTTTTATTTTATTAATGTGTAGGCCCTATGTGTATGCCTGTTCACAAATGTTTAATTGAGGACGCAACATAACGTTCGCAAACGTTTGGTGCGGACGCAACATAAAACTGCCCGCTCAGCTTGGAGGGAGGTTTTCCGTGAGTAAACTATTTGTGTCAAGTTCGCTCCGAAACAGAGTGGGAGAGTTCATATTTATTGTTGAACGTTATGCCAAGCCATTCTGCCTTATTGCCAGGTGTCATTTGCGCATTTCAAGGCTTCAAATCTTCAGCGCCACTTCAGCTCTCTCCATGCTAAAAGTAAGTCCCACAAAGCAACATGCATAGCAAGAGAAAAACGCTATTTTAAATTGTTATATTTTTGTTTGTGGACTTGGTTGAACTGAGAGTTTGTGTGTGAGGCAGTGCACACGATGTTCATTGTTGAAAATGACTGCCCTGTCGTCTTTAGTCCAGTCCTGTCATTATCACAGGGGCGGCCTTAACGATATGGGGGCCCGTTTCAAGTCCTAGTGTGGGGCCCCCCTTTTTTTTTTTTTTTTTTTTTTTTTTTTAATAAATAATGCTTGTGCATGCATGTGCAAGCTCCCCGCGAAAATAAAAACGCCCCCTCCCTGAAATCTTACTGGCTACCCCAGTGCCCCCCCCCCAGTTCAAATGTTATTTTTAATTTTAATTTTATTTTTTTAATTAAATTTTTTTCCTGATATGCATCCTAGTTCAGAGATGATATGTATTTTTTTTCTTTCTTAACTTTTTTTGATAGGTAGTTGCCAAGTTCATCACACAAGCACTCCAATCCACTGATATGAGATCAGTTTGCAATTTTCAATTACTAAATTAATGGTAGGACTGTGGCCACTAGAACTGGTCTCTGGTCAGCAAAGGTCTTGAAAACAGCATAAGTGTGCTTGTGACATGCGTGCCACCCATGCATGTGTATAGGCACGTGTCCCAGCAGATTTTTGAAATCTGAATAAAAAAATTAAAGTTTGTAGTTAGCGAGTGTAACATGTTCTTAGCAAGGGCAGACTTTCATAAATAAAGGTTTATTTTTTTAGCAAGACATTTGGTCAAAAGCTAGTGGTCATCCGTCCCTCTGTCCAGTTGTTAGGCATCTGGCTGCTAGCAAGTTATGTTGTCTTGCTAATTTTACTATTCATCTGAGCTGAAATAAATATTGACTTTTTCCTTTATTATCTTTGCGAGAATGCACCAGAATGCTTAGATTACATGTTAAAAACACAAAAAAATCTTCTGGGGGAGATGCCCCCAGACCTCCCTTCAGGGGTTTTGTTTTCTGACAAACATTACAATGGATACTAACATGATTTGGGCATTTGGGATAATAAATCATCTTAGAATTGGTTGTACAGCATATCACATGCTATTCATTCAGGGGTGCGATGGCCACCCCTCTCTAACTCTATGGCCCACCTTGGCCACCCCAGTCAAAATTTCCTGGAATCGCCACTGTGTGTACCCGTGTGTACGATGTGGCTCTTTGCAGTAACACAGTAAAAAATGTGGCTCTTTGTCTCTGACTGGTTGGCCACCCCTGCTTTAGGTGATACATTTAATCAGGGGGGAGGAGGGGGGGGGGGTTATCCATGGGCGTAAAACTGCATATGGACGGTGTGGACATGTCCATACCAATATTCAAATGTGCTGAAATTGTCCACACCAATATGAGAAGGATATGCCAACGACGAGAAAGGGTTAATGCGTTGCCTCTTTATAGTCCCGCCTTATGTATTTTGTGATTGGCTTTGCCTGCTGTTGGTTGTCGTTGGTTGTGTTTCAGTCAGCGGTGATTGGTTGCTTGATTTGAGAGCGGTAAAACAGCTACTGCTGTCATTTCGGAATCAATCAGCTCAGCTGCTGCGCTGTGAATGTGGCTGCAGTTTGACGTCAACTGAGTTTATCCTCATCTGGATCACGAATTACAGTGTTATTTAGACACTGGTTGCGTTCCGAATCGCATACTCTTTCTTTTTTCTATTCTACATACTACATCCGATGATAAAAATTATCTAGTTAGGATGCAGTAGGCATACTATTGGGACATACTTTTCTCTCTTATTTCATCATAACATTGCGCCTTGATCTTGCCTCTTGCTTTTATGTCCGTCGCATCCCCGTTTGTTTTCATATGGAGGCTTCGTCGATGTGACGTCACTTCACGTGCGCACTGGATTGTGGGTCAGAATCGCCCAAATAGGATGCACTTTTCAACACTAACAATCTTGGCCACAAGAATCGGGACATCCTAAATCTTTTTTCTACATACTGTACAGTAGAAAGTATGCGATTCGGAACGCAAACTTCGTCTGAAAAAGATTCATCAGTCATCAGGGCCCTGGGTACCAGATGATGATATTTCTGTCTCAACTCGATAGGTTTCACCAGACTCGATCCATTCCACTGCTCAGCGTGAAGTCCTGTTGATCTGTGGAGCTCTTTAGTCTCTACTCTAGCGGAAGAACGTATATGCGGCGTGATACTCGGTAAAAACTGTTCATTGACTTCCCTGGTGTACTGTATAGGTGAACCATTCCTTGGTCAAAGAAATATCCATGGGTGCGCCCTTAGCTCAGTTGGTAGGACGTCCCCCCCCCATGGGCCTCGGCCAGCAGCGGACCCGGGTTCGATTCCAGCCCGCGGTCGTTCTCTGCATGTCACTCCCCTCTCTGCCCCATTTCAACTCTAAAAAATATATATATATCCATATACCCTGAATTCTTCCACATGCCATTTGTACAATGGTGACCATGCATTTTGGTCAAAGAAATCAATCAGCCAGAGTTTTAGGGTCGCTCTTTTTAGTTCTAGGAGCTAAGAGCATCTCAGCTTCATCGATGTATAAATACGCCGTTTAGGAGTTACAAAAGCAGGATTTATACATGTATCTTCCATGGTGAGGATTGTCGCACAGATGCAGAAAGAAAAAGGTCCGTAGAATAATAATCACGCACAAAAATATGCCAGTCGATACAGCTCCTCCGTTGCTTGGTACAGTGGGCACACATGCAGACCAAGCATTTATATAAAGTCACCATAGACCATTCCCTAAGTTTTATTTCCTTGACTCTACCATATATGGTACTTTTCTACACGGTCACTCCCTTCCTGAGTCGAGCTTTGATAGTTAATGACCCCCCCCCCCCCCCTTATACAAGTTTGCATGGCATGTATGTGTGACATCCTGAGGTGTCCTTTGAATTGGGGGAGGTAATAAAAAAACAGATTAAAATGGCGTGCACGATCATGCTTGCTCACATGTACTCTCATGTACGCCTGCATGTGCCTCTTCTTTACTACTTATGTATGTTACTAGAAGAACCTTTTAAAATCAGCTCTAGCTTGTATTGGAAACTAACCAGTGATATGAAGAGTGGCCTATCATGTTCTAATATTATGAAGCACATATTAGAGTCACTGTCACGTGCAATAGCCCACTAATCTTTAAAGGGGCACTGTGTAACATTTTAAGTAATGTATTAGCTAAAATCAATATCCTCATTCATAAATATGTCCTCATTGGTGTAAAATCACCTCTGCCAATAATCTGAATTATACCATAGTCTGTGTGAATTATCCTCCTGAGCGGAGAATTACAAATATTGATATTACATTTTGTACATTGAGCAGGCAAGTCTTACGGAGGCATCCACGTTGGTTGGAATGTCATCAGGTGCATTGTTTAAAATTTTGAATTGTTCTTGTCCTTGAAGGCCACTGTAGCTTCTGTTATTATTCTAAAGGGGTGGGGTTACCCAGGGAGCGTTGCATTCTAGAACTTTGTAGAACTTTCTTGATGATGTCATATTACACAGTGCACCTTTAAAGGCTCTGGCAACCCACAGACATAAATATATGACATTAATGTTGGGTTTCTCTATAAGCTGTTTACAGTCATCCAATTAAAAATGTATTTTCATTAATATTATAAAATTTAGTCTAAAAAACTGCTTTTTTGCTGTCTAGAACATTTTGCAGGGTGGTGTGGGCGTGGCCAACAACGTTCTATAGGGGAACGTTCTCTCACTCACGGTGCTGAGCAGGTTAAACCCAGTTCAGACAAAAGATTCACCACACAACGAGACGCAAACTTGAAAATGCTGCACATGCTCACAACGAGCCTGACTGGCAGTTCACACTGCTGCACGGGCTGCGACGGTAGCTGGTTTCCTTAGCAACGGTGAATGCTTTGGCACAGCTGAGAGCGCAAGCTCAACATCACTTGCAGAAAGTAACTTATTATTATTAGGCCTGTATAGGTTTGCAATTAGTTGTAGGATATGTATTCCCACTACAACCGCAACCTATTTAATTGAAACAGGTGTCAGTGTCACAATGAAAATATATAAAAAATATCTCTGTCTCATATTTATTGTTATATCTTATTAGTTTATTTCCCATTTAACTTGCAAAAAAATCTGCTATCTATTTTAGACATATGCATTTTTAAATGTTTTTGAGGATAGGAGTGGGAATAATAGAGAGAGAGAGAGAAAACGGAGTCTGATTATGTTTCTCATCACGTGAGCTGATGCGATATGCGGTTTGAATTAAGAGCACAAGGAGTAAAATATAAAATAAGACAATCAAATGAGTTCAAACCAGCCGGCCAGTTGGATCCTAAGCAAGCAGGCTAACGTTGTCCAGACGATCAACAGTGTAGGGAGTGCTGACAAAAAAAAACTCTGCCTGCCTCAATAATAACTCGCTACATTGATTAAAAAAAAAAAAAATGCATCACCAATGCAATATTGTTACATGCAGCAGTGACACATGCCGTATTGGGCTTTTTCTGCACGGCGGCTCGGCGAGGTGTCACTGTGAACGTTACCATCACAGTGTTTCACCGGGGTGCGCGCTGCTTCGCTCAGACGGGGCTGTGAGTGTAGGCTCAAAGAGACAGTATCTCTTGCGCGGCTCCAGAGATATTGTATATATTTGTTTTTTAGAACGTGTGACGTCCCAAGATATTGACGTAAGCCAAAGTTCGAATCAGAAATTTTCAAATGGCCGTCTCAATGCATTTTAGAACAGAGATCCTTCGCGTGACGTCCCAAGATATAGCTCGCTCTAAACTGAGGCAACATTCGAATCAGGATTTTTCAAATGCTCGACCAACTGACATGACAGTATGTTTGCGGGGGGTTGGCAGCTATTCCTAAAACCTTTCATATACATATTAGCACTGATTTTACTCCCCAAATAACATAGTTACAAGGATTTAGTGGATTTGGGTTGCCAGGGCCTTTAATATGCAAAATGACTGTAGGCCATCTATGAGGCCTGCTCCGTTGCTTAGCATTTACTTTACACGTTGTATATTGGGTTTAATTCACTTTTTTTGGTATTCCTTTCTTTTCTTTCTGTGATTGTTGGAGCAACCCGGCGAACTAATTCCCTTCAAGATGAATATAGTTATACATACCCTGCATTCCAAATCACATACTTTTTTTCCTTTTACTATACTACATACTAAATCAAGCTTGTTTCTAAACTTCAAAATGCAATTGGATGTATTAATTAGGACATCCTGGTATTTTTGGCATACTTCATTTGACATGCATGTATTGGGACATGCTAAATGGGGCGGCAGTGGCGAAGTGGGTAGGGAGTTTGTCTCTGGTGTGCAGGGTCAGAGGTTCGATCCCCCGTCTCCCCGCCACATGTCGAAGTGTCCCTGGGCAAGACACTGAACCCCGAATTGCTCCTGATAGTTAGCTTAGTTAGCTTAGCACCCTAGTGCTAAGCCTACCCTGCGTGGTAGCTGCTGCTATCGGTGTATGAATGTGTGTGTGACTGGGTGAATGTGTACAAAAACAATGTAAAGGGCTTTGGGTCTGTGATAAACGGAGATATAGCGCTATACAAGTCCATTTACCATTAAATCTTTTTTTTTTTGGCATACTAAATTATCTTGAATCTTGAATATTGAAGTGCAACTAAACCTTAGTATACAGGATCATACATTTTGAATATCTGAACAGTAAGGCAAGGCAAGGCAAGTGTATTTCTATAGCACAATTCAGACACAAGGCCACTCAAAGTGCTTTACAGAGGGCAAGATAAGAATACATAAAACACATTAGAAAAGCGAATGAATAGAAATAGAACATTTAAATAATGTAAAACTTGCAGGTTAAAATGGAAACAGAAAAGTCTTCAGACCTGATTTTAAAGAAGCCGAGAGTTGCAGCAGACCTCAAGTTCTCTGGGAGTTTGTTCCGGATATGTGGAGCATGAAAACTGAAAGCTGCAGTAGTGAAAGTGGTTTTAGGAATGAATTGGAGTTGGGTGTGTGTGTGTGTGTGTGTGTGTGTGTGTGTGTGTGTGTGTGTGTGTGTGTGTGTGTGTGTGTGTGTGTGTGTGTGTGTGTGTGTGTGTGTGTGTGTGTGTGTGTGTGTGTGTGTGTGTGTGCGTGTGTGCGTGTGTTTCACCTTGAAAGCAAGCAGACATTACAAACAACAGGTGCAAAATCTTTACTAATCTTCCGGGAACTAAAATATTTTGAGGAACAGAAAAATGCCAAAACTCAACGACAGCTGCTGCTATCACTTTTCATGCTTTTATCTATTCTCATAATCGCTATTTCCTGTAACTCCCTCCGCTTTCACTGCTCACACACACACACACACACACACAGCACGCACGCACGCACGCACACACGCACGCACGCACGCACGCACACACACACACACACAGAAGTTACTGCATTATTGTGAGGAATTCACTGTGGGAATATTTGTTTTTCCCCATGTAAGGCAAAGAAAGAGTGTTTGCTCAACGTGAGAAAAATGGTGGAATGTGTTTGTTAAAAGTCATGACATTTTTGCAGTAGCATTGCAGCAAAAAATTAGCTTTTTAAATGACCAAGTAAAAATGTTTAGGTTAACACACACACACACAAACACACACACACACACACACACACACACACACACACACACACACACACACACACACACACACACACACACACACACACACACACATTAATGTCTATTTCCCTGTTGAGTCGTTAGTGTGTGTTTGTGTGTTTGGGCCGCAGACCGTAAACTGTTTGAAGCGTTTACAGTGAAATGAAGAAGTCAGTTGTCACTATGAGCAGGGAGCTGAATGTTATTACTTATTGTTATTACTTGAACATAGTGGCTAAATGTTGATCTTTCTACCCAACTATAAGCAACCTTAAAGGAATACTTCACCCACACGGAACCGGCGTTCTGTCATAAAATCTCTATTATAATATATTGAATGAGGTTTTTCTTCCCTCAGTCTTCCCTTGGGCCAGCTGTCCTGTTAATCCTAACCCTACATTTACCCAGGGTGAGACAATGGGACCATAACACACTCTTTCTGCCTTTTCTCAGGCTAGGATGAACCCATTTCTAAAATGTTTTGCACATTTATACTACATAGGATCTCAGAGTTCAATACACCTTCATATTTCCACCGGTGAAGTAGGTCTTTAACCATCTTTTACTCTCTCTTCCATCCAGTCACTATGAGCAGTGAGCTGAATGTGCCCTTTGGTTCCCCGGGACCCGGAGCCTCCGATCGGCCTCCGTCCGGCGGGGGAATGGACTACAGAGACTGGGTGAGACGCAGCTACCTGGAGCTGGTGTCCTCCAACCACCACTCAGTGCAGGCTCTGTCCTGGAGGAAGCTCTACCTCAGCAGGGCCAAACTCAAGGCCTCAAGCAGGACATCCGCTCTGCTCTCAGGCTTTGCTATGGTACGTGGGGAATTTTTTTTTTATTTTTTTTTTTAATTTTTTTTTTTTTTTTTTTTTTTTTTAACTTTTTTGTGATTAATTTTTTTTTTATATATATAACTAAGTTGCTCTTGGATTTAAATGAACAGTGTGTAAAGAGCTGTGATAATAAAAAAAAATAAAAAAATTGCACGTGAAATTCTGCGTAAAAAATTCTTAAGTTAACGTATATCATACTAAAAGCCTAAGGTCTCTCAAATAATAGAATAGAGTGAAAGTAGATTTTAGACCATACCATACAGCCCTACTTTGTATATAAAATGTGCCTACACATCTGAAGTTGCCTTGTTTTCCCATGAAGCCAGTTGACCTGAATGCATCCACCACAGTTGCCTTCATGTCTCCTGGAAATATTATTATATTATGATATTGGATTTTATAATATTTTTTTAGGTGTATTTATTGTCCTATTTTATAATTTTAACTTCATTATTTTATTTATTTCCACAGTTCACCACGTTGTAAAGCACTTTGAGTAGCCTTTTTAATATTGTGCTATACATATACAATTATAGATATACATTTTAGACCATACCACACAACCCTTTGTATATAAAATGTGCCTACACATGTAAAGTTTCCCTGTGTTCCAATGAAGCTAGTTGACCTGAATGAATCCACCACAGATGCTTTCATGTCTCAGGAGGAAGTTGTGGACAGGAACTGGGTTTAAACGTCCTGTTATTGTTTTTCAAAAATTGCATTGTTTGCTCCTCAACCGCAACTTTAGATCAATGCTTATTGTTTGTCTGTACAGACTGAGCGCTCACAGC
This sequence comes from Hyperoplus lanceolatus, assembly GCA_026929865.2. Taxonomy (NCBI): domain Eukaryota; kingdom Metazoa; phylum Chordata; class Actinopteri; order Uranoscopiformes; family Ammodytidae; genus Hyperoplus; species Hyperoplus lanceolatus. The sequence continues at coordinate 3,716,053 of CM049407.1, forward strand.
CTGGCCATCGAGACAGGCAGATATAAAAAAAAACATGGCTGCCCAAAGAGGAGCGGCTGTGCCAGCAGTGTGGAGAAGCTGCTGTAGAGACAGAGCAGCACTTCCTCCTTCACTGCCCCAAATTTAAAAATGTCCGCAAAATATATTTGAACAAATTCGGCCAAAAACACCCAAATTTTATAAACTCCCCTGAAGAGCAATTTAGAATATTAATGGGAGAGCGTAAAGAGAGCTCCGTCCTCGCAGGACAGTTTATTTCGGCTTGCCACAATATGAGGGAATAGTAGTCTCGACCATATCAATGTATATATTATCATAGCCATCTATGTATTGTTATGTCCGGATGTTCTTTTAGTAATATGAGAGAGAGAGAGAGAGAGAGAGAGAGAGAGAGAGAGAGAGAGAGAGCCTTCTCCCCCCGGGGGGGGGGAGAGAGAGAGAGAGAGAGAGAGAGAGAGAGAGAGAGAGAGAGAGAGAGAGAGAGAGAGAGAGAGAGAGAGAGAGAGAGAGAGAGAGAGAATATTAATCCACCACAGTTTTTTTTTCATGTCTCAGGAGGAAGTTGTGGACAGGAACTGGGTTTAAACGTCCTGTTATTGTTTTTCAAAATTTGCATTGTTTGCTCCTCAACCGTCTTGTCTTCTAGGGAAAAATTGTCATGATTGTTGACGTGGATTTATTGCAACTTGCAACCAACCATGAGTACTCCAGTTGAAGTTTTAAGCCACTTGTATGTCCAAGGAGCTATTCCCTTGAAGGTGTAAAACAATCTAGAAATTGCGCAGAGCACACACACAGTGACAGCACATTGGGTGAATGTTTTCAGTTACAACAACTAGCTTCAACTTTGCTCTACACAGTCTTGGCCTTCATTCCCCCCCATCTCCGTCAAAACATTCCAACTGCCTCTGCCTTATCGTGTGTGTGTGTGTGTGTGTGTGTGTGTGTGTGTGTGTGTGTGTGTGTGTGTGTGTGTGTGTGTGTGTGTGTGTGTGTGTGTGTGTGTGTGTGTGTGTGTGTGTGTGTGTGTGTGTGTGTGTGTGTGTGTGTGTGTGTGTGTGTGTTGGTGAATTCATAATGGTCTTAAAAATATATAGAAACGCTCCTATTTATCATGTGCACACCTTCAAAAAACCCTGCATTTCCACAGTAATCGTGTATGTGTGTGTGTGTGTGTGTGCGTGTGCGCAGGGCCGCCCATAAGGGGTAGAAAGTGGGAAGGCTTTCTAGGGCCCAGCCACTTGGGGGGCCCATGGTCTTTGGAAGCCAAGAACCTAACTAAGCTAAACTTTATTTTTAGATATCTATGTCCATATCTATTCAGAGTTGGGTGTTTACACAGAGCCGCAGCTCCGCTTACGGCCATTTAAAAAGCAGTAGAAAAGCAGAAAGGTTCAAAATGTTTCAGATTGAGCACAGCGGAGTGTAACTGTTTCAAACATAATCCATCCTATAAACCCTTTGTGTGCCAAATGGTGACAAGATTGGGTTTTGATATCAAACAGTTTTGGCTGGATTATATTTCCTGAGTCGTTCCTGCTCACGGAAAACATATGTACCTGCTACTTGTGTCTGGGTGTGGCTGTGAAAAGTATTTGGACCCCATGAAAACACAGGTTGGGCACCTTTTGTAGTTCTTATACATCAGTTACTCTGTCATTTTCCTGGGTCTACAAACAGGTTTAAATTCTCTCTCCACATAACGTACATTTTTGTGAAAAAGAATTTCCCTTTGGGGACAATAACTTCTAAATGCTTTGACATAAGTCTTCAGGTTGACACGACCAGCCAGGTCTGACCAGTTTTTCACACCCCTGGCCAATCGACCAACCAGCCGGGTCCTACCACAATGAAGCTGACCAGCAGCATCATCCTGTTTTAATGTTTGCCTTCAGCACCAAGGTCCTGCTTTCTGTATTGTTTCTAAAAATAGAAAATTTAAATAGACCTAAAAAGTTCTTAATGCAAAGAAAGACAAGAGGCAGAAAGACGTTGGAAATAATTGAAGGAACAGATTTGAGTTCAAAGATTAAGAACTTTTTTTGTAATGACTTCAGTGATTTTGCAGTGATGAGAGCAGAATGAACTAAGCCTAAGCATAGGCCAACTTTATAGTGTTGAGGGGAAGGTTGGTTTGGTTATTCATGTAGAGAATCGCCTTGTTTCATTTGTGTGTGAAGAATGTGTTGTTGATGTTTTTTCTAAGTGTTATTTATTTCAACAATACCACCAACAGATTTCAAATGATTTAATGTCATGTGCAGAAATACAAAAAAGTGCAATATTTGGTGCAGTCAATTAGTGTAAATGTATCGTATACCAGAAACTAGTAGCATAGAAAACGTGCAAATTGTGAAAAAACTGTTTGCTTTAGTGAATACTAAAGAAGAACAATGTCTCTGTGTGAACTGATTATTTTGTAGAGATCTGTTGATCTGTTGAACAATTGTGCGAGTGTAAGGGAATCAGCTGGGCTAAGTCAGAAATGTGCTACTATTTTAAAATAATAATGAGCCCTTGCTCTCCCAACTGTCCCTGCAAGTCCCTGGTTGATAAGATGGTTAGTCTCTCTGCAAATACATGTATGTGTTTATTGAGGGATGAGCGCACTCCTTGTTGATAGGAGTAATGGGAAAGGGGGGCCCATTGACTGGAGGTTTTCAGGGGCCCAGCCATGTGTTTGGGCAGGCCTGTGTGTGTGTGAGTCTCCAATTTATCTTGCCTTCAAAACCCCTGTATTTCACACACATAATAACCGTGTGTGTGTGTGTGTGTGTGTGTGTGTGTCCGTCCGTCTGTGTGTGTGTGTGTGTGTCTCTGTGTGTGAAACCCTTCAAAACCCCTGTATTTCCCTTCACACCCATAACAACCCTTTCTATCCCTCTTTCCCCTCTAGGTTGCGATGGTGGAGGTCCAGCTGGAGTACAACTACCATCCCGTGCTGCTCATAGCCTTCAGCGTCTGCACCACTGTCCTGGTGGCCGTCCATCTTTTCGCTCTCCTCATCTCCACCTGCATCCTGCCCAACGTCGAGGCCGTCAGCAACATCCACAACCTCAACTCCGTGTCCGAATCGCCGCACGAACGCATGCACGTCTACATCGAGATGGCTTGGGGCTTTTCCACCGCCCTGGGTATATTGCTTTTCTTGGCCGAAGTCGTCTTGCTATGCTGGATCAAATTCTTGCCCGTGGATTCGTGTGGCGGCATGGAAAAGGGAACGCCTAATAAGTGTGGGACAAACACAACAACCATTTCGACAACAGAACAGCACCATAGCGGATGGCAGGCAGCTTTGGCCTCTACGATTATAATGGTGCCGGTAGGGGTGATTTTTGTCGTGTTCACGATTCATTTCTACCGGACATTGGTGCGACACAAGACGGAGCGACATCATCAGGAGATCGAGGAACTGCACAAGATTAAGATTCAGCTTGACGGGCACGAGAGAGGGATGCACATTGTGTGAAAAAACATGGCGACAGATTTAAAGGGGTCAAGGAGTCCATTTTTGTGAAACTATTGGTGATAATACTGGCTCTTTAAAAGGTGGAGGAGACAGCGATTCTGGAGAATGTTTTTTTGTTGTGGAAATCAATTTTTTTTGTCAAAATCGGTGGAAATCTCGCCACGATTTTTATACCTGTCCGTACTGTGTGTGTGTGTGTGTGCGTGCGTGCGTGCGTGTGCGTGTGTGTGTGCGCGCGCGCTGAAAAAAAATTCAGTGTTGAAACACAGCCTCTCTATGTAAACAAACAGGGCCCATAATGACTACTAGCAACATGCCAGTTTACAGAGCCTTGGCTGTGTATTAACACTGCATTTAGTTCAGCGCACACACACACACAGTACGGGCACAAGAGAGAGGCTTCCAGGCTGTGTGAAACCATGACAACAGCTTTAATTCAATTCGTACCTAAATATTTATCAAGCTATTCCTACTCTCTGTCATGTCTGGTCTGCTTAGAGTTGCCAAGTTTGGATTAGTAGGAAGCCAGTTTCTTACAGAGAAGTTCAACCTTTTTGCCTATTTCTTCCTTAAAATAATACACGCACAGTTAAAGCTATAGTGCGTAACTTTTTCATATAAAAATGAATGTCACAATGTTACATTCAAGCCATCAACGAAAACGAGTTGACACAAAGTAGATTATTAAGCCCTATCAGCTCCCTACAAAACTCTCTCTGTATTTCTCAGTGTGGCAGCGTTTACAAACTGGTGTCATAGGCCTCATTGGAGACACACAGAGATTGAGCAAATGAATGGTTTCTGTTGCGTGGTCTTGAATATTAGAGTGCGGGGGGGAAAGCTAAAAAATGTAAAAATGTTGAACTACTCCTTTAAGACCTTTGTCCTACATATTTATAAAAGCTATCCTTCCTTCAAATGTCTATTCTATAAAAAAATACTGAAGCCTTTATTAGTGAGATTTAAGCTCAGCACTATGCAACACACACACACACACACACACACACACACACACACACACACACACACACACACACACACACACACACACACACACACACACACACACACACACACACACGTACGTCTTATTTATTCTCAAGGTCAAATTGTGTGTGTGTAGTTTTTTGTTTATTGATCTGAGTTAGATAATGTTATATATGTGTGTCAGTCAGTTAAATATTATTACTTATATGTAAGAATTATGTAAAGAGGTTTACTGAAAAAGGGCTAATGTGTTCTGTGTGTCATTTATTGTGCCATGTTTGAGGTTTTTCATGCTATAGAGATATACTAGGGCTGGGTGATAATAGCAGGTAAAAAAAATCCCTTATTGAATATGCATCTTCCCTCACTCCTTGCCACATCACTTTCGCCATAAAAAATGCTGCCGGGATCTTTAAAGGTGCAGTGTGTAATATCTGTGGCAGTGGCATCTAGTGGTGAAAGTTCTGGAATGCAACGCTCCCTTGGTAACCCCTCCCTTATTTCCATTTCTTTTCTACCAAAAATTGCCCAAAAAATGTACACAATGCACCTTTAAGTGCACTTATCTTAAAGCCATAAGGAAGTTGCCATAATGTCAAACTGTAACATGACTGTTTTAGTTGAGTGCTAGAAATCTTTCAATTTGTGATACAAGCTTGGGGCGGCTGTGGCGAAGTGGGTAGGGCGGTCGGCCACTGGAGTGCAGGGTCGGTGGTTCGATCCCCCGTCTCCCCGCCACATGTCGAAGTGTCCCTGGGCAAAGAGACACTGAACCCTAAATTGCTCCCGATGGTTAGCTTGCACCCTGCGTGGTAGCTGTTGCTGCTATCGGTGTATGGATGTGTGTGTGGAATGGGTGAATGTGTACAAAACAATGTAAAGTGCTTTGAGTCAGTGAAAAACCAGGGAATAGCGCTATATAAGTGGAGCACATTTACCATTGAAAATTGGCGTGAGCAGTCTCCATGGGTCACTTGACAAGGACAATTGTCCGACACAAAAAATTAAAAAAATTTATGAAAGTAACCTCAATACATTTGAATGAGACGTTTTCTAATTCACAGTTTCAAATGTCTCGGGACTATTTTCCTGTCAAGTGTTGCCATGGAGACTGCTCATGCCAATTTTCACACTTGTATCATCAACTGAAAGATTCTGACGAAAATAAGTTACTTAGCTGCTCCACTGCTAGTAGCTAACAAAAAATAAAACATACCCTGCGTTCCAATCCCCATACTTCCCTACTATTTAGTATGCCAGAAAAAGATTTAGGATGTCCCAATAGATGCACGTCAATTGTAGTATGCTAAAAAAATACATAAATGCCCCACTGACTCCAATAGCATGTTGGATTATTCGTCTTTATTCTTGACATTTCTCAACAAAATGAAAAAAAAAAATCTTCATTATCTGATTTTTTTTCCTCTCCTGTGGCCTTAAAACTCTTCTGTACTTTAGTATGTAGTGTAGTAAAAAAAAAAGTATGTGATTTGGAAGGCAGGGATATTCAGTCAACAGGACATATCTTAAAAACTCATTCTAGCAGATTTTTTATTTATTTTTTGACCAATTGATTTACAAATGTTGTCAATGTCGCCAAAGCCTGTAGCATGGGGATCATGGAGAGAGTGCTAAATTAAAGGAAAGCACCGGAGTTTAAAAAATGTCTTAAAAAAGTCTTATAATATGTGACATTCTTCTTGTTAACTTCTAAGTCTGGGTGACGTTACTGTGTTTATTCACAATCCAAAATCTCAAACTTTTACTCAAAAATGTTGTCTTATATAATGTAATTTTTTTGCTTATTTAAAAATCCTTTTTTCTGTTTTGCACAAAGACCACAGAGCCTGTGTCTAAAGGTCTTTGGACACCGGACAAGTCGCGAATAAACGGCACAAAAAATGCGAATAATTTGGAATGTGGATTTTGACGCGTCTGACTATCTAAAGATAGCCTGGCAACGCCCGCCTACCTACTTCTGCTCAATTTTCATTTCCCTTCAGTAGTCAGTCTGGGTCTGCGGTATATTCATTGGTTTTCTCCGGCCAGATTTTTGACGGTCCAATCAGCGCATTACATACATCATGACGACCAAACGTTATGCGATTGGTTGGCAGATCCAGAGTGGCACTGGACAGATCCAATAGTTTTAAACTTCAACAGACACCCGCCTCCAAGTGAGTTAACGTTTGTCAATTGAGCGATTCCAGACCTTCTGTACAAATGAAATGAAGTACGATGGTCTGGTAGGACCAGGCTAATCGGAAGCGACGTCTTTTGAAAAATCGAACTCCGCTGATATGGAAGCTTGTATTGACTCTATATACGTTCGATAATTATTACTAACGCGCAAAATTAATCGCACGGGAAAAAAACGTGTGTCCGGTGTGCAAAGGCCTTAAGGTGTCAAACTATTCTTTTTACTTACTGATGCTGCTTGAATATGAACTTGTTACTGTCCAAATATGGTTCTGCCTTAACAGAAATGTTGCCTTCTTTAAACAATAAAACTGTTGATGCTTAAAGTGGATGGGTTGGTCAAGACACTGCAGGTGATAGGGTAATACATATATATATATTTTAAATATTTTATTTGTACATATTTTTTAATACAAATTTTTCAACGCAACACAGAAAGACAGGCACATACAGAAGACGAAATTCGACCCATTTAAAAAAAAAAAAAAAAGACAGTCAGCACTCACTCATTGACGTCTGTCCCTCTTAATGTGTTCGGTGAAAGGGCCCCAGATATTTTAGCCACTTTTTGAAGCAGGGAGGAGAAATTTGTTGTATTGGTTTTTTTTTCAGAAATGTTTGATTTAAAGCTGGGGTGGAGGATTTGGGGAGAAAATGGCAGTTGGGATAGAGATTCGAATCCAAATACCTCAACCGCTCCACTTGTTCTCTTTGGTCCCTCCCCCTATGGTCCCTCCCTGACACGCTCTACTACACCAACAAAGTCGGTGCCAAAGTGAATGGCCAGTCCTAACAGCCAATAAGAACAGAGAACTGGAGCCTCGCTCTGATTGGTCAAAGTGTACAGCTCATGTTAACTTTGATCAATCAGAAATCATATACCCCAGCTTTAAGTTTTAAAGATATTTTTTGCCTGTAGTGTCTCACCAACATGTTAAAGGGGATGTGTTTACTGGGAATGTTGTTCAAAAGCTTAAATTGATGAAAGAAATAGAGAAGAATGCATGTTGTAATTACAGCATGACTTTATGACCTTTTATATTGTTTATATAAGGAAATATTGGAGATCTTTCAGTTAGTGTGTGTGTTCACTTAAAGGTGCTACGAGGAACTTTTAAATATTTCTGAAACGGTCTAATTTATCCTCTGATGATCATTAATGACATGTAACAGCAAACGAGACCATCAGAGCAAAGAATGCTATTTTTATATAGTTTTTTCTTAATGCCTTTGACATGGGTATACGCTCACCCAGGAACAACAGCTGGCGTAGTACAAACACTACCGCTTTTGGTCCAAAGGGGGAGCAAGAATTAACACAAACTGAAAGTTCCTCATAGCACCTTATAAAGCCTCTATAAACCTGGTCTAAACACACACACACACACACACACACACACACACACACACACACACACACACACACACACACACACACACACACACACACACACACACACACACACACATCTGAAATATACAGGAACATGTATCAACTTGTTATTACATTCCAGATAAAATGGCTGACCAAAGGGATCCTGCCTTTATTTGTTTTTGATTCTCAGAAGAGACTGAAGTGTGTGTGTGTGTGTGTGTGTGTGTGTGTGTGTGTGTGTGTGTGTGTGTGTGTGTGTGTGTGTGTGTGTGTGTGTGTGTGTGTGTGTGTGTGTGAGAGAGTGATTCTTCAGATGTCAATGTTAACTGTGATTTGGAGATGAAACAAACAGCCTGCAGTGGATTTTCAAAATAAAATAAAATAAATATTAAAAGTGTGTCAGTGTCTCTTCTTGTGCGGTGACTGGAGTCCACACAGCATCTGGAGATTAACCCTAAACATTCACCACACACACACGTTATACTATGAAATCACTCTGCATTCATCCCATTTCAAAACAACATAGGTTACACTGTTGGTTTTTCCCTCAAAACAACATAGGTTACACTGTTGGTTTTTCCCTCAAAACAACATAGGTTACACTGTCGGTTTTTTCACTCCAAACAACATAGGTTACATAGGCGCACACACACACACATACAACACACACACACACACACACACAGGGCCCAATTCACCCTTTAGCTCACTACCACCTGCTGAGGACACAACCAGGAAGCTACGTTTAGCTACAGCCTCAATCAGCTCTGTTTGCTCAACATGTTACCTTACTATTTTAAAGGTGCTGTAAGCGGAATGGTCAGTTTAGCCGATTACAAGGCTTTGCGTCACTACCACTGGTCAACACCAGATGGAGGCATTTCTCATCCATTGAAAACTCGACCAGTTGAGAACCACTTCTACAGACAGACAGACAGACAGACAGACGGACGGACGGACAGACAGACAGACAGACAGACTTTTAGGATATTGTTGACTTTCCTGTCACACACACGCACACCCTTACTCTTGTACTCCTATCTTTGCGAGGACACTCATTGACATAATGCATTCCCTAGCCTTCTTAAAAGGTGCAGTGTGTAACCCCAACCCTTTCGAATAATAACAGAAGCTACAGTGGCCTTCAAGGACAAGAGCAATTCTAAATTCTAAACAATGCACCTGATGACATTCCAAAAACATGGATGCCTCCATAAGACCTACCTGCTCAATGTACAAAATGTATTATTAATATTTGTAATTCTCCGCTCTGGAGGATAATTCAGATTATTGGCAGAGGTGATTTTACTCCAATGAGGACATATTTATGAATGAGGATATTGATTTTAGCTAATAAATTACTTAAAATGTTACAGTGTCCCTTTAAATAAAAAATTAAAAAATCATATGAGGCAGTTGCAAGTTAACGTTGAATATTTTAATCATTCATAGACTCTTAACTGATGCACAGTCAGCGACATTATTGCTGGCAGAAACATTGTTGATGCATTATATATATATATATATTTTACACAGTTGCTTTGGTCTTTGATCTGTCTTAGTCCACAGTACAGTTACATTCACTGTGCCATCTATAAATACTGTACAAAAATAACATGTGCTTTTTTCACACAAAATTTCCTCTCTCTCTCTCTCTCTCTCTCTCTCTCTCAGATGTCCACAACTTCCTCCTGAGACATGAAAAAAAACTGTGGTGGATTAATATTAATATTCTCTCTCTCTCTCTCTCTCTCTCTCTCTCTCTCTCTCTCTCTCTCTCTCTCTCTCTCTCTCTCTCTCTCTCTCTCTCTCTCTCTCTCTCTCTCTCTCTCTCTCTCTCTCTCTCTCTCTCTCCGTCCGTACGTGGATTTCAACTTTTTGCAAGAGGGAAACCATAAGGCCTTTGTTTAAAACACACACATTTATATATAGTTTAAACTTTTTTTTAAATGGCTGGCAATAATGTTAAATAGATTAATTACAGTTTATAATAAATTAGATTTTAAAGTCGGTATGCAAGGCAACCAGTCTGTATTGTCCTCACGTAGATATGTCTGTTAGGTTAGTCGAAGTCCTTCTTCAAAGTGCGTCAATATGGAGGAAAAAATGCACTCAGTGATCCAGTGTTGTGTATTTTCTTTGGGGGGGGGGGGGGGGACTTGTGGTGTGGTGGTTAACGCCCCCCCCTCCCCCCCCCCCCCCCCCTGTCCTCCCTCTCCTCCCCTGTCAACTCTGTCTCCAAAACTGTCTTTTAAAAGCAAAATTTTTTAAAAAAAAAAAAAAATTCTGGAGTGTAAATAACATAAAACAAAAAGCATAATTTATTTTTTTGCGTCCACCGTTGTTGCATGTTCACTACGAAATTGCGATTTTCCACAGCCGTGCCTTGTACACTTATATTTGTACACTTTTATTTTGACAATAGAAGAAGTGTTTTTTATTCTCAGAGTCCATTTGGTTCCATATAGCCATAAAAAAAAAAAAAAAAAAATCACCTCGAAATCCTGAATCCAAATGTGCTTTCACGCTCACCCCATCCCAGGGATAAGGTGAGAATTGGATTTTTTTTGTGCTCCACATAAAGAAAATCCACAGTGTGTAAAAGGCAGTACTCTCTGTTCACCACTAGATGGAGCTCTCTCTCTACAGCAGTCAGTGTCTTATGTCCAGTTAAAGCTGGGGGTATGTGATTTCTGATTGGTCAAAATGAACATGAAGCTGTACACTTTGACCAATCAGAGCAAGGCTTCGATTCTCTGTTCTTTTTGGCTGTTGGGACTGTCCATTCACTTTGGCACCGACGTTGTTGGTGTAGAGCGTGTCAGGGAGGGACCATAGGGGAGGGACCAAAGAGAACAAGTGGAGCGGTTGAGGTATTTGGATTCGAATCTCCCAACTGCTATTTTCTCCCCAAATCCTCCACCCCAGCTTTAAGTGTGTTGGTGTTTAATCCAGTTGTATTGTTCCTCTACAGGCGACAGGTCTGGTATTTGCTGTGTGGAGAGTTGGCAAGCTCGTAGAACAACACGTAGGCGTTGCTGCTTCGGACCTGGCTGGAGGAGACTGGACTCACCCTGCACACAAGACACACACACACACACACACACACACACACACACACACACACACACACACACACACACACACACACACACTATTATAATTACACTGAATAGCTGAATAGGCTTTTGTGTTCCTTCTGAAAACAAGCTTGCAGGTGTGTGTGCGTGTGTGTGTGTGTGTGTGTGTGTGTATTTACATAATTCTTGAAAAGAATCTGGGCACAAAAATGGTCCTTACAAAGTGCTTTCAAAACAACATTGTTACGTGCGCACGTGCAACATTTGTACCAATGAATTACAAGCTGATGTGCCACTGTTTCTTCATATTCATATCAATAAATATGTAAAAACTTATAAAAATATACAGCTCTGAAAAAAAATTAAAGAGACCTCTCCAAATGTTCATTGTCTCTCGTTTTACTCTTTATAGGCGTATGTTTGAGTAGAATGAACATTTTGGTTTTATAATATAAACTACTGACACCATTTCTACCAAATTCCAATAAATTTTTATTGTCATTAAAGAGCATTTCCTTCAAGTAATGTAGAGATGAAGATTTAAGAAAAATCCAGACTGGTCTCTTCATTTTTTTTCCCAGAGCTGTATCTATTGCACTTCAAAGTTATTGCACAGTAACGTATACAGAAGTGAGAGAATGGAATAGAATGGAATAGAACACAATCTTGATTGTCATTGCATGGTACAAGTATCCAATGAAATCGCAGTGCTACTTAGGCCAGTGCATAATAAAGAGAGACATGTTACCTTGCATCGTTGTAGCTGTACCATTCCCCCAGCCCGGGGTTCTTGCAGTAAGCCGTGTAGTGTCCGCCCAGAGCGTTACCAGAGTGATTAGACACAGCGTACAGGTTATACACAGGGCGCTCTGTAGAGAAAGACAATATACCGTTAGTCTAGTGTTTATGCATCACATACAGACAACCTTACTTGTATTATTCGTGATATGCATTTACTTCTGACATTAACAAGTGCAGGATATACAAGCTAAGGGTGTAAGGGCAGGGTGTCATATTGTATCATATATCATATTGTATGAAATGTAAAGCCCACTGAGACAAATGTGTTTGTGATTTTGGGCTATACAAATAAAACTGATTTGATTTGATACATGTTTATTCTGTAATAATATAATACTAGCACCACTGACTTTGTACCACCTAGGGTCAGGACCAACATGGGAAAGGATTCCTTTTTTTATACTGGTGCTGCACTGTGGAACAGGTTACCGGGAGCACTCAAGGTGGTCGGGAGTTTGGGCAATTTTAAAAAGGCCCTAAAAAAAATGGCTTATGCATAATTAGGCTTGCCTTAGTGGGGGTCATTGTTGTGTGTGTGATTTTTATGTATGTGTATATTTTGTGTACAGGGACCACAATGGAAATAGGCCTTCTTTTGTGTCTGTCCCTCCCTGGCTATGTGTCTGTCCCTCCCTGCTGCGTCCCTCCCTGGCTATTCTATGTATTTTAATGTGTGACAGAGTGCTGTTCATGTTTTTATATCAAAATGGTCAAATAAAATCATAAAACTTCACATGACACCGAGTTGCATATCAACAAGTTGACATCGGAAATATATGCCCCCCCTCCCCCTCCCCCCCGCTAATCAGTTCATTCTGCATAGTTCGTTAGTTCGTGTGTGACATGATGACGTCACTACTAAGGTGCGCTTCTTTTCGGCACCTTTAAAAGCTGCAACACCTCTAGCAGCCCAGGGTGTCAGACTTACCGCTGCTCTCGGAGGCGTACTCTCTCAGGTCCAGTTCCTTCAGGGGGAAGTTGACGTAGGTGGAGAGTTTACTGGTCCTCAGGTTAGAGTCTGAGAATCGCTTCAGGTCTGAAAGGAACGAGGGGTCAAGGAACTCACAATGGTTATTGTCTTGTGTCACTAAATGAATGGAACCTAGATCCCTGTAAAGGTGACAAGTTTAAAACGTTGGTCTTAAACACAAGTTGAATTCAATTTGTGATCATTTTTACTTCTCCTCAACGCACTTGCTCGGTTTAAAGGTGCAGCGTGTAATATGACATCATCAAGAAAGTTCTACAAAGTTCTAGAATGCAACACTCCCTGGGTAACCCCAACCCTTTAGAATAATAACAGAAGCTACAGTGGCCTTCAAGGACAAGAACAATTCTAAATTTTAAACAATGCACCTGATGACATTCCAACTATGACACTTCCAAAATGGCGGTGACAAGGCCTTGGTCCAAAGTATAGAGAAATATGGACATATATGGGACCCTTTCTAAGGAAAAAATAATAATTCTAAAAAAAAAATTCAGCTATTATGCACTAAATTAAATGTACTTATGGATATTATAATTACTTTCTACAAAATTTGGTAGGAAATAAAACCCAAAATTCGACACACTGCAGGTTTAAGATGATGCACGCACAGCTTATTTTTTTTTTTAAATGGGAAACAAACACCCTTATATCTCTGGTATATCATTGGCTCAGTGTGTGCGAATGCGAAGAAAGGATACGAAGCACGAGTATCTGAGGGAACTTCTGCACACTGAATCTCTTGGTGCATTTTCTTCTGGCTTTGCATCTGTTGCACGTCTGTGAGAGAGAATGAGAGAGACAAACACAGTGAGATACTGCTGTGTGTGTGTGTGTGTGTGTGTGTGTGTGTGTGTGTGTGTGTGTGTGTGTGTGTGTGTGTGTGTGTGTGTGTGTGTGTGTGTGTGTGTGTGTGTGTGTGTGTGCGTGAGAGCGAGTGAGTGAGTGAGTGAGAGAACAAGTGAGTGTGTGTGAGAGCGAGTGAGTGTGTAAGTGAGCGAGCGAGTGAGTGAGTGAGTGTGTGTCTGAAAGCGAGCGAGTGAGCGTGAGTGAGTGAGTGAGAGTGAGTGAGTGAGTGAGTGAGTGAGTGAGTGTGTGAGTGAGTGAGTGAGTGTGTGTGTTTGTTTGCCTGTGTGTGTGTGTACTATTTTTGTGAGGACCAATTTGAGTCAGGACATTTTGTCCGGTTCTCACTTTGGGACAGGCCTTTAAAGGAGCTGTTTGAGGGTTAACACTAGGTTTTAAGGTTCAGGTATGAATTAGGTTTATGTTAGGGTGAGTGTAAGGGTTGGGGTTAGGCATTTAGTTTTGATGGTTAGGGTTTGGGTAAGCGGCTAGGGAATGCATTATGTCAATGAATGTCCTCACAAGTATAGCCGTACAAACGTGTGTGTGTGTGTGTGTGTGTGTGTGTGTGTGTGTGTGTGTGTGTGTGTGTGTGTGTGTGTGCTCACCGGTCTCTCATCTCCATCCAACACGTCCTCTTTAGTAAATAGTCTCAGACAGTCTTTGAGAGTCACTTCTCCTGAGTTCTTCTGTGAAAACACGGGAAATACATATAGCTCAACTTAACTTCAAAATGTGTGTGTGTGTGTGAGAGAGTGAGTGAGTGAGTGAGTGAGTGAGTGAGTGAGTGAGTGAGTGAGTGAGTGAGTGAGTGAGTGAGTGAGTGAGTGAGTGAGTGAGTGAGTGAGTGAGTGAGTGAGTGAGTGAGTGAGTGAGTGTGCATACCTGTGCGACGGGAATGGAAAGGTCCCAGAAAGGATCAAACACGGTGGATCGGAAGCCGCAGACGGTGCAAGTCACAGAACTCTTCAGCTGTCCCACAAACAGATCTACACACACACACACACACACACACACACACACACACACACACACACACACACACACACACACACAGAGAGAGAGAGAGAGGTATATAATTAGATTTAATGCACATAAATTCAAGGTGTACTTCAAGGTGCATTATGCAGCACATCAAGTTAAACTCGCTTACCCACTACTTTGCTGTCCTCTCTCTCCAAATACATATTCCACATGCGTTTGCCTTTCTCTTCATCTCTGTGAATGAAACAATAAAGAAATGCTCAAGTCAGACGAAGAAAATTAAGAGACCAGTCTGGATTTTTTCTCAAATCTTCATCTCTACATAACTTATTGAAAATGCTCTTTATAAAGATATTTTTTTGGCATTTTTATGCTTTATTGATAGTGTAGAGACAGAGTTGAAATGGGGCAGAGAGGGGAGTGACATGCAGAGAACGACCGCGGGCTGGAATCGAACCCGGGTCCGCTGCTAGCCAAGGCCCATGGGGGGGGACGCCCTACCAACTGAGCTAAAGGCGCCCCCGAAAATGCTCTTTAATGACAAAAAAATGTATTGGAATTTGGTAGAAATATTGTCAGTAGTTTATATTATAAAACCAAAATGTTCATTCTACTCAAACATATGACTATAAAGAGTCAAACGAGAGACACTGAACATTTGGAGTGGACTCTTAATTTTTTTCCAAAGCTGTATGTCTTACTAGTTCCTCGTAGTGTCTTTACTTGGAAAGCTCGAAGGTAAATTATTAAAAAGTAATTACACAGTTTATGTACAAAGTTACAGGTCAATCATTCATACAGCTGGTGTGTTCTTTTTGGCAGTGTGATGTGTCAAGTTATGAGTGACTGATTGGGATAAGAGGTCACTGGGTGGTGAGGGGTGTGTGTGTGTGAGCAAATGTGTGTGTGTGTGAGTGTGTGTGTGTCCGTGTGTGCGTGCGTGCGTTTGCGAGCAAGTGTGTGTGTATGTGTGTCTCTTTGCGTGCATGTGTGCGTGTTTGCGAGCATGTGTGTGTGTGTGTGTCTGTGCGTGTGAGTGAATGCGTGCGCGTGTGTGTGTTTGCGTGTGTGCGAGTGAGTGAGTGTGTGTGCTTGCTTGCGTGCGTGCATGTGTCTGTGCATGAGTGGTTCCGAGTGAGTGTGCATTTGCGTGTGTGCTTACACGTATGTGTGTGTTTGCGAGTAAGTGTGTGTGTGTGTGTGTGTGTGTGTGTGTGTGTGTGTGTGTGTGTGTGTGTGTGTGTGTGTGTGTGTGTGTGTGTGTGTGTGTGTGTGTGTGTGTGTGTGTGTGTGTGTGTGTGTGTGTGTGTGTGCGTTGTGTGAGGACTTACGAGAGATGGTCAAAGTCCTGCTGGAACGCCTTGGGACAGACAGTCACTCTGTTCAGCTCGTTGTGAAGGCCGTCCAATAAGAAACGCAGAAACTCCTGGGCGTCCTGCTGACTACACACACACACACACACACACACACACACACACACACACACACACACACACACACACACACACACACACAAGAGGACATTGTTACTCTTTATAAATGTCCATGTAAAAAATGGGATTTCAAAAGGCGCTTCGAGGAATTTTCAGTTTGTGTTAATTATTCATTACGTCGTCATGTTTAAATATAATGAAAGAGATACTATGGTTACACTGATGTCATGTGCATTACGTGTACTTTATTACACTGATAAATGCTCTGTCCTGATTGGTTATGTAG
>CM049407.1:3737500-3740000 GCA_026929865.2 Hyperoplus lanceolatus
CAACAACGTTATTAAAACACCAATGATGCATCTTTGCTATCGTCATACATGTGTGTGTTGATATAACGTTTCAATTATGAGTATTTCCCTTACTTTGTCGACTCTCCCTGAGATTTCTCAATTTTTTAAATCCCGGTAAAGGGTTTTTTACTGGGAGTTTTTTCTCAGCCGAGCTAAGGGTGTAAGGGCAGAGAGTGTCATACTGTATGGAATGTAAAGCCCACTGAGGCAAATGTCTATTTGTGATATTGGGCTATACAAATAAAACTGAAGATTGATCCTGGAAGTTCCGAATCGCACTCTGGAACTGTCAAGTTTATTCTAGACAATTCAACTTTTTTCTCGACGTCCATACTTAAAATAAAAAATGTCTTCCCCTTATTTTTTTTCTCTCTTTATTGACCCTAATTCTATACCAATGAACACCTGAGTGAAAGAGCGGCCAGTTTAGCTTGGGAAATGTGCGGTCAAAAATGTATAGTTAAAACATTATTAAAACACCAACGATGTATCTTTGCTATTGGGCAGACGACTTGTCACTAGGTAGACTGGTGGTTGACTGTTAATCATCTGTAGCTCAGTGTGCGTGTGTGTGTGCGTGCGTGTGTGCGTGTGAGTGTGTGCGTGTGTGTGCGGTATGAAAGATCAGCAGATCAGCTGACTGAGGCACATTAAGATGGAGACAGCTGATGCATGTGGGCTGATGTATGATCGGGACATTCCACAGAACTTACAAAACACATGTGTCTTTATGTAACACTGGGGAAAATGCCTCCAGACAAAGATCAATTCGCAGAAGAAGAAGTACTGTATGGTCTTTCTCCATATAAATGTGCAAAGATGCTTCTTAAACATAAAGCAAAATTATTAATATTTTCATGTATCAGCTAATGCTCCTTTTGTATAGTTATTGATCGCAAATTCAGCTACCAATGTATGAGTTAAAGACCTACTTCACCGGTGGAAATATGAAGGTGTATTGAACTCTGAGATCCTATGTTGTATACATGTGCAAAAATTGTAGAAATTGGTTCATCCTAGCCTGAGAAAAGGCAGAAAGAGTGTTTTATGGTCTCACTGTCTAAACCCTACATTTCCCCATGCGTGACATCACACATGGTAAAATGTAGGGGTAGGATTAACAGGACAGCTGGGCCAAAGGAAGACTGAGGGAAGAAAAACCTCATTCATTATATTATAATAGCGATTTTATAATGATAGAACGCTGGTTCCATATGGGTGAAGTATTCCTTTAATGAAAAACAATGTCGTCTTCAAATGTCTTAAAAAAAATTCTTCAACACTGCTTGGAACATAAAATGTAATAGATATATATACACCAGTGTAACGGATGATGCCTGTGTCTGCGTATTAACAGGTGACATATTTGCGTGTGACCTGTTGCTCATTGTGAATGAATGGAACATAGTAACAGAGTAACATGAGACCCCGAGCAACCCGTACAAAGTCAGCAGCTCGTTCTGTCACACATCTACGTCTGTGCTGACGGAGAGAATAGGACGCACGTGGAAACTACAGTGTTGTGGGGGAAACAGTGCATTGATGGAGGCACACACACACACACACACACACACACACACACACACACACACACACACACACACACACACACACACACACACACACACACACACACACACACACACACACACACAAAGGGACTAACGCAAACACACACTGACGGAAGCATAAACGCACACACACACTGACGGAAGCACGCACACACACACACACACACACACACACACACAGACAGATGGAGGCACAAACTCACACACGCACACACACACTGACGGAAGCACAAACGCACACATACACACACACACACTGTACACTGTACATTGTGTGTGTGGAGGTTTCCCCCTCCCGGGCGCCTTACCAACTGAGCTGAAGGCGCTCCCTAACTAACTAATTATACGTGCATTTGGATAAATCCTCTTTTCAATTTATAAATCCAAAAATACTAAGCGGTCTTAAAAATACATTAAAGCCATATTTTTTTTAAGAAGGGAATGTCTCATAAATCAGACAATTAACAACATAATATGAACAAATCCTTCTGTAATAACCTTCAGAATAGTGCTGAGAATGATTATGGAAAGTTTAGTTGATGTAAGTGCTTTAGAAGTTGAGATTTTTGGCATATTGAAAAAAAAAACTAATGTTGAGATACGTATATATACATCTCATCGAAGCAATTTAGCCAAAAATCTCAAAATTGAACAGCGTCTCGCCATAATGGTAATTTGATCAGTCGTTGTGTTGTTACAAACCCCTCTGATACTATAGATCTTTGCCACCTAGAGCAGCAGCCACTAGCTTAACTCTCATTGTATTTCTATATTTCTCTGCAGCATTTGAAGGTGACCATATGGTGCCTGTCCCAATCTGCTGCACTGCTGTGATCACTAACCAGCAGGCACACACACACACACACACACACACACACACACACACACACACACACACACACACACTG
>CM049407.1:3742500-3795000 GCA_026929865.2 Hyperoplus lanceolatus
AACAGACACACACACACACGGCCATGTGCAGGAATGTTTGTGCTTTAACAGAATGTCCCTTAGCAGCAGATAAAGGTGACAGTCTGGACACTTCCCTCTTATCAGTTGAGCTCCTCGCTGTTACGCAACTCACGTCAAATTGTTTTACTGATGCATAGGAGGCAGGTTCTGTTTATGGCCCTGTACACACACACACTGACAGAGGCACTCACACACACACACACACACACACACACACACACACACACACACACACACACACACACACACACACACACACACACACACACACACACACACACACACACACGACAAATATTGCTGTCATTTCTCAATTTCTGACATTTTTGGTGCAAAGTAATATGCCTAGGATACAAATTAGACTCATGACCTTAAAGTGACCGTGTTGTACTTCAAAGTTGAATACAATGTTAAGAAGCTATGTAAAGACGGCTGTAACCTCACAAATTCTGCTCACAAATGAAGTTTTTCGTGCAAAAATAAGATGATTGACACACAAATCCGACTAGTTTTCAAACTGCAGGCCTATGTGACCTTAAAGTGAATGTAGAGGAATATTTTTTTTTTACTTATTGCATCACATATCTAGAACAAACTCCCAGAAAACTTGAGGTCTGCTGCAACTCTCAGCTCTTTTAGAATCATTGCTTAAGACTTTTAATCTGCCTTCTAACCTTTAACTTTTTATTGTATATCTGTATGCCCCTGTAAAGCACTTTGAATGGCCTTGTGTCTGAATTGTGCTATGTACATAAACTTGCCTTGCCAATTTTACCTTGACATTTGAGTATAAACATGTTTTATTGGGGTTGATCTACAGGCCTGAAAAAAAAGTTGCATGAACATTGAACAGTGAACAAACTCACAGTGAAAAATTATACACGGCCTTCACCCAGGGTTTATTACACGGCTATAAAGAGAATTATGTTTTTACAACCTATAACGAAATAGTTCAGTAGGCTACAAGTCAGTACATATGAACTTTAAAAGTATTTGAGTAGGCTGGACATAAGGGCATTTTTCTTATTCTTTTTTTTAATTATATTTCAATTATAAATGGCAAGATTACCTGTGTAACGTATTGTGATATATATATATATATATTTTTTAAAGATATTTTTTTGGCATTTTCATGCTTTATTGATAGTGTAGAGACAGAGTTGAAATGGGGCAGAGAGGGGAGTGACATGCAGAGAACGACCGCGGGCTGGAATCGAACCCGGGTCCGCTGCTGGCCGAGGCCCATGGGGGGGGACGCCCTACCAACTGAGCTAAGGGCGCCCCTATGTATTGTGATATCTGAATGGATTTTTTTTTTTATCAGGAAACAACTATGCACTGCCTTTACTCAGTTTTATAAAAAGTTAAACATATTTTGCAAACTCATATAAAACTAATTCAAGAGGCTGTCTTCTCATTTTGAAAGTGAAACATCTGAAGCTTATAAAGGGGCTGATAAGGTCATGGTTGAGGCTTCTGACAGCTAAGCCAGAATCACAGGTGCAGTAATTTTCATTTAACCTCATTTGGAATAAGTCAAACAAATGCAAAGCAAAAACAGTAGCTACACACACAATTAATACACAATGCAAATACATCAAATACACAATAAGCTAAAGAGATAAAGAAAAAAATAATCAAACATTTAGGCAGTGATGTAGAATGGCTGCAATTAAAATGAAATGGGAAAGTAGCCGCTTTTAAATGTCTTCTAATGTGTTTTATGTATTTTAATCTTGCCCCTGTAAAGCACTTTGAGTGGCCTTGTGTTTGAATTGTGCTATATATTGCCTTGCCTTGCCTTACCTACAATATAGCCTAATCAAAACAGTTACAGGTAGAGTTTGGCAGATTTAAGGTAGGCCTACCCTAATATGCCTACATTGGTTAAAGGATATGAAGGTAGCCTATTTATTATGATGTAAGTTATGGTAGTTAGTAGGTACTTACTCTTTTTACTCTTATCTTCTATACTATTTTTTTTATTATTGTTGCATTGTTAAGAAAGCTTGGAACACGAAAATTGCATTGCCAGCTATGACTGCTTTGCCTGTTCAGTTGTGCATTTGACTAATAAAGGAACTTGAACTTGAAAAGGTAATGAAATGGGTGAAAGTACAATATAGCCTAATCAAAACAGTTACAGGTAGAGTTTGGCAGATTTAAGATAGTTTGTCTAAATTGGTTAAAGGATAGGAAGGTAGCCTATTTATTATAATGTAAGTTAATGGTAGTTAGTAGTGTAATAATGGTATGTGGACTCACTCACCTTGGCTTGGTTTATGATCAATCCCATGAACGTGGACACTAGTTTGGATCGGGACAGAGACGGGCTTTTCTTCCGGAGGTCTGCTGGCTTGTCTAGCGGTAGAGTAGAGGCCGGTTCCTCCGCCGCTGTGACCGTGTAGGAGTGTCGCAGAGACGGCATGGTTGCGCTGGTGAACGGGGTCCGATGGGTCCGATACCAAGACTGTGCAGTCATCCAATGCAGCAGATATACTCAGTAGAAAAATCCCCACTTCAAAAAAATTCTCTCTTTTAGGCTTAAAGTCAGCGATCAAGAAATAATAATCAATAGATATGCAGTAGGATCGCTGTATTGTAGCCTATCTGTCTGTCAGTATTTGCTTCTCTCTCTCGCACCTGCTGCGTTCCTGTGTGGAGGAGTGAATAACACGCAGGTGGCGCGTGTGTCGGAGGTTTTACTGCGTGCTGTGAACGCCCCCCTCCCTCCCTGCGAACCGAACTCTGCTGCTGCCTTCAAGCGCTGTAGGACTATTCTAAACTTTAAAAACCCCAAATCTATCTATCCATCCATCCAATCATGCAAATAGGATATGTTCTAGTAAAAAGCTTAATTTTGCACAAATGCATCGTTTCTCCCCAAAGATAAATAAATAATATGTTTCACATGTTTTGAGCGTGTTCTGTATTGTTCCCAAATCAACATAAAATAGCTGAGGCTTCCGTTAGCTAATAAGTGATATAATGGCTGAAACAGCCCTTTAGCTGAGTGTGAATTGTGCCAAGCAACTGCATGCAAATAGGAAGTTAAAATAAAAAACACTCAAAATTCAAAAATATTCTCATGTAATGGTCAAAATGGTGAATAAATGCAATTAGACAGAGACCCCATTGAGCCCCATTGACTAAAATGTGGATAGAAATGGTCTTTGCAAATTAACTAAGTGCACACCAGCCACTGTGTATGTTAGTGAAGAACTATTGTGTTGCTAAGCTGCAGTCATGTGTTGAGACATGTACAGGTAAAAACCTTGACCTTGATTGTTGGACTGTGATTCTGGCTTCACACAGAAACTGATTTTATGTGTGTGTGTGTGTGTGTGTGTGTGTGTGTTTGTGTGTGTAAGCCTGTGTCTGTGTGTGTGTGTGTGTGTGTGTGTGTGTGTGTGTGTGTGTGTGTGTGTGTGTGTGTGTGTGTGTGTGTGTGTGTGTGTGTGTGTGTGTGTGTGTGTGTGTGTGTGTGTGTGTGTTTGTGTGTGTGTGTGTGTGTGTGTGTGAGTGTGTTAGTGCCTACGTCTGTGTGTGTGTGTGTGTGTGTGAGTGCGTTAGTGCCTACGTTTGTGTGTGTGTGTGTTAGTGCCTATGTCTGTGTGTGTGTGCGTGTGTGTGTGTGTGTGTGTGTGTGTGTGTGTGTGTGTGTGTTAGTGCCTACGTCTGTGTGTGTGTGTGTATGTTAGTGCCTATGTCTGTGTGTGCGTGTGTGTGTGTTAGTGCCTACGTCTCTGTGTGTGTGTGTGTGATAAGCAACTGGATAATTGCCTTGTAAAAAAACATTACAGGTCCTTGAACTTTCTGCATTCACTTTAATAGCTAATCCCTATAACGAATAGGACATTAAGGCTAAGGTATTCAGTGTTATGTAACACAGGGCATATTAAGGTGGATATTACGGGGCTGGGCGGTTGTGTCTTAACTGAACAAAACTAAAGGCCCTATATGCAGAGCAAACAGACAGACAGACGAACACACACACACACACACACACACACACACACACACACACACACACACACACACACACACACACACACACACAATCAATCAGTGAGTCAGTGATTCTGGAGAACGCTTGTTGTCAAAATCACTTTTTGTCAAAATCAGTGAATATTTCCTCATGATATGCTACCTGTCTGTAATACACACCCTAGGCTCTGTAAAGGGCATGTTGCTAGCTATACGGTGCCCCCCCCCCTTTCTGTTACTTCCTGTTTACAAAGCCAAGGCTATGTATTAACAGTGCACACAGTACAGACAGGTAGCGGATTGTGAGGAGATATTCACTGATTTTTGAGAAAAAAGTCATTTAGACAACAAGCGTTCTCCAGAATCACTGACTGCACCTTTAACCCAACCCCCTTGTCCAGGACACAACTAAACTGAGCACACAGCTGCTATTTTTTGAAAGCGGAATTTCCTGAGATTCGAGTGATGCATAAAACTATTTCAAGACACAATTACATCAGCAGATACAATCAGCGCCTCTCTGTCTAACTCCCAAACCCTAATGCTAGGCTAATTCAACAAGAATGCTCCTAGCTTAAACTTGAAAATCCCATTCACGCCCGATCGCCCTACCATTGAAAATGAGTAAATAAACGCATAGCTACCCGGTGTGTCAACGTTCTCACACCTCAACTGTGGCTCTGGCTTTGTGTGCGTGCATGTGTGTGTGTGTGTGTGTGTGTGTGTGTGTGTGTGTGTGTGTGTGTGTGTGTGTGTGTGTGTGTGCGTGCGTGTCTTTCATATTAACCAAACCCAACAGGAACACTGAGTGAGTAGGACACCACTTTACTACACTTTTCTCATAATAAACCCATAATAGGAATGTGACCCGCTAACATGTCTCAACATTCCAGTCATTCTTGATGCAGTGTTAATAGCACATATGTACTCTCAATCAGGTCAGGGAGGCACACAATGTACAATGTTACAACATTACACACACACACACACACACACACACACACACACACACACACACACACACACACACACACACACACACACACACACACACACACACACACACACACACACACACACACACACACACACACACACACACACACACACACAGGTATTGGTAGTGAATCAAGCAGGCATGTATCTTCATTTTGGCGACACCCATATTTGGTCATTGTTTTAATAGACTGCAGTTAGCTTGAAATAGCAAAGTGTTTATATAGGTGGGTCATCTCTATGGCCAGCTACATTAGCTAAATGCTAACTGATAATGTGTTGGTAGATTGAGGTTAAGGAAGTCCTTAGTCCTTAAGAAACCAGCGAATTGGATAAATTAACTTTTTGGCAATTATATACAGGATATAGGGCGCTCTGGTGGCGTGGTGGATAGAGCGCGTACCATATTGGGTCCGGCCTTCGTTGCAGTGGTCGCGGGTTCGAATCTGACCCGTGGACCTTTACTGCAGGTCACCCCCCCCTCCCCTCTCTCTCTCTCTCTGTCTCCCCATTTCAACTCTGTACTATCTAATAAAGCTTGAAAATGCAACAAAAAAAAATACAGGATATAAGGTATTGGAGCCAAAACCAGCCGCGTTTGCAATCATTTGTTAACATGAGAAAATGCGTTTTGTATTGTATTTGAGACCATAATACACTCAATCACAATATAATATTTTATTACATATTTCTATTTATTATATTACAAATAACAATAAGGGGAAATCACCCGTTTGTTTTCATATTTTCTTGAGGCCAAAAGCTAATCAACATAAAAGGAAACAACCTTTTGTGATCATTGCATTCCCAAGATAACCCTGCTTTGAGATAACTCCATAACTAACATGGTGCTGCTGGATTGGAATATTATATAATGAGAACACACACTCTGTTCTCTTGCGATCATAAGATACTCAACCTGGCATCACTCACAAGATAACAGCTTAGACATTTGACATTTGTAAAAGTACTAATACAATAAGATACTCACAGAAATGATTTGATTGGAATGTGTATAAGCCAAATCTTATCCCGAAACTTATAAGTTGTTTCGGGTTTAAGTATGTGCATGTAATTTTGGACTCTGCTTTAATTTGGAACAGCACTGATGTTCCCATTCACACACACATTCACACACCGATAGCAGGCCAACTATCAACATTCACATGAGGCAAGGTGGGTGAAGTGTCTTGCCCAAAAGACACAACAACCATGACTCAAGTGGCAGGGCGGGGATCAAACCGCCAACACTTCGATCATTGGCCGACCCGCTCTACCACCTGAGACACAGTCGCCCCATTTATAAAGCAGATCACTGATGCCATGCCACAAAAAGAAAAACAGTAATTTAGGTCACAATGTGATAAGTTAAAAAGTTT
This sequence comes from Hyperoplus lanceolatus, assembly GCA_026929865.2. Lineage (NCBI taxonomy): Eukaryota > Metazoa > Chordata > Actinopteri > Uranoscopiformes > Ammodytidae > Hyperoplus > Hyperoplus lanceolatus. The sequence goes on from CM049407.1 coordinate 3,748,884, forward strand.
AAAATATTATAACTTCGCTTGAGGTGTTTGCAGGCCTGCCCACACGAATGGCTGGGCCCCTGAAAACCTCCAGTCAATGGGCCCCCCTTTCCCATTACTCCTATCAACAATGAGTGCGCTCATCCCTCAATAAACACATACATGTATTTGCAGAGAGACTAACTCTCTTATCAACCAGGGACTTGCAGGGACAGTTGGGAGAGCAAGGGCTCATTATTATTTTAAAATAGTAGCACATTTCTGACTTAGCCCAGCATACCTACCAATTTATTTTGATTCCCACTCACACGATGTTTAACAGATCAACAGATCTCTAGAAAATAATCAGTTCACACAGAGACATTGTTCTTCTTTAGTATTCACTAAAGCAAACAGTTTTTTCACAATTTGCACGTTTTCTATGCTACTAGTTTCTGGTGAGATACATTTACACTAATTGACTGCACCAAATATTGCACTTTTTTGTATTTCTGCACATGACATTAAATCATTTGAAATCTGTTGGTGGTATTGTTGAAATAAATAACACTTAAAAAAAACATCAACAACACATTCTTCACACACAAATGAAACAAGGCGATTCTCTACATGAATAACCAAACCAACCTACCCCTCAACACTATAAAGTTGGCCTATGCTTAGGCTTAGTTCATTCTGCTCTCATCACTGCAAAATCACTGAAGTCACAACAAAAAAGTTCTTAATCTTTGAACTCAAATCTGTTCCTTCAATTATTTCCAACTTCTTTGTGCCTTGTGTCTTTCTTTGCATTAAGAACTTTTTTAGGTCTATTTTTATTTTCTATTTTTAGAAACAATACAGAAAGCAGGACCTTGGTGCTGAAGGCAAACATTAAAACAGGATGATGCTGCTCGTCAGCTTCATTGTGGTAGGACCCGGCTGGTTGGTCGATTGGCCAGGGGTGTGAAAAACTGGTCAGACCTGGCTGGTCGTGTCATCCTGAAGACTTATGTCAAAGCATTTAGAAGTTATTGTCCCCAAAGGGAAATTCTTTTTCACAAAAATGTACGTTATGTGGAGAGAGAATTTAAACCTGTTTGTAGACCCAGGAAAATGACAGAGTAACTGATGTATAAGAACTACTAAAGGTACCCAACCTGTTTTTTCATGGGGTCCAAATACTTTTCACAGCCACACCCAGACACAAGTAGCAGGTACATATGTTTTCCGTCAGCAGGAACGAGTCAGGAAATATAATCCAGCCAAAACTGTTTGATATCAAAACCCAATCTTGTCACCATTTGGCACACAAAGGGTTCATAGGATGGATTATGTTTGAAACAGTTACACTCCTCTGTGCTCAATCTGAAACATTTTGAACCTTTCTGCTTTTCTACTGCTTTTTAAATGGCCCTAAGCGGAGCCGCGGCTCTGTGTAAACACCCAACTCTGAATAGATATGGACATAAATATCTAAAAATCTAAAAATAAAGTTTAGCTTAGTTAGGTTCTTGGCTTCCAAAGACCATGGGCCCCCCAAGTGGCTGGGCCCTAAAAAGCCTTCCCACTTTCTACCCCTTATGGGCGGCCCTGGGTGTGACGTTACTCCGGTAATTTTATTTATTTTATTTTATTTTATTTAACCTTTATTTCACCAGGAAGGTCCCATTGAGTTACAGTAACTCTTCTCACAGGGAGTCCTGGCCAAGACAGGCAGCAGAAAAGAAGTTGCAGAATTTGCACAAGGCCACACAAACACACACACAAAGTACACCACAATTGACACTATACACTTCATAACAGGCTATATAAAAACAAGCTAATACATACAGCTAAAAAAACCAAAAAAAACAAAAAAAATTAAAAATAAATAAAAGGCATCAGGTTAAAAACAAAGTGGAACTTGTTCTCAATTGTCCCAAGAAAAAACTGCGAACTCATTATAAACTTTTTTTACTTTCTGTGTTGCTGTATTTAATGTTGTTACAGTGTTTACGGTAAAGAGACACTCGGAAACACTTGAAGGGAAATGCTTAAGGATTCAGATAATTCAATATGTGTTTTTTTTTGTTTTTTTTTTTTTGAAATATTCCCTTAAATATACATTTAGGTAGATTTTCACAGGATAAGAGAAACTGAAAGTAGTTCAGTTGGATGGGGGTTTTGGTCAGGTAGCAAATTAGAAGAGAAAATAATAGAATTGGGGCGCTCCGGTGGCGTAGTGGATAGAGCGCGTACCATATTGGCTCCGGCCATCGTTACAGTGGTCGCGGGTTCAAATCCGACCCGTGCACGTCATTCTCTCTCTCTCCCCGTCACCCTATTTCAAATCTAATACAGCTAGAAAATGCCAAAAAAATAATCTTTAAAAAAAAAAGAACAGAAATAGAATAGAGTAGAAAGCTTTAATAGTCGTTATACACAGTACAAAGAAATCCAGAGAGCAGTTAATCACAGTATCACAATAAAAAGTTTATATTCACACTCAAGAAGCACAAACAGACAAACAAAAACGATCGGGATTTGTCTGTTGGTGCAGTGGAAATATTTCCCACCGGCTTATTCGAACAACCGGCAAAATCTTTTCCACAGGGATATTTTTTTCGCCTTTTTCTGTGTCTCTTTGTCCCGCTTTTCTACGGCAACCATCTTGTCCTTAAAACCTTCATCCGATGTCTGCTTGACTCGGATGGTTCGATTGATTTCACTGAAGTCCTTGAGGAGGTCCACCTTTTTCTTTTGCAAGTGCTGGTGTCTTCTCTCTAGCCCTTTCAGTATGTAGTAGACCACAGACCCCATTTCAATGTCCACCTCTCTTTCTCTGGCCTGACACAATGCTAGTCTTTCATCAAGCTTTCGAAATGCTTCTTGTATCTGTTTGTATTTGCGTAGAGGCTCTACTACAATGGCCTTCTTGTGCGCACGATCCAACGTCGAGATATCTTCGTTTCTTTGTGTGAAAATCACTATTTCACGATTCGTTATGATCTTATTTTGGTCGACCAGGAGAAGTTGCAGTTGCCGGATAATATAATCCCTCTTCCGCTCTGCCTGGAAGTCTTTGGAAGGCTCCTTTCTTTCTCCTGGGTGCCGTTCTCGCAGGACTGCAAACGTTTTGTTGTCTACGTTCGATTTGTTAGCCCGTTGCTTCTCTTTTAATCCAGTCCCAAGCTGTTTGTTTTCGGGAAAAGGGACACACATCTCTGAAATGTCTGGTTTTGTGTTGCTTTCTGAAGCTTCAAAGTCAATCTTTACTTTGGTGGATTGATCGCCCATTTGAGGGATTTGATGCACTCTGGTCTCTTCCGCCCGTCTGCAGTCTGTCCTGAGCTGTTGATTGAATGATTGATTAATTCAATTAATTTCAGACACATCGAAAATACAAAACTAAATGAAAAGCATGAAAATACAATAGACAACAATTATGTTTAAAATATTTCACAAACAACAATTTTTTTACATAAATTGTTAGGATATGCCTGAGAAAAAACTCCCAGTAAAAAACTCTCCATCGGGATTTAAAAAATTGAGAAAGCTCAGGGAGATTAATTACCTTTGAGGGGCCAGTCAATAACTGTTGATTGTCGAGCTCGAGGACGGGTATCATTCCTATCGGGGGACAATTCTTCACCCCATTGCAGGCCATGGTTGGTGTTTTTTGTTCTTCTGTGCTTCTCAAACGCATTTCGCGAACTGTAGTGGTGGGTTCATCCGTCTCTTGAAGCTGCTGTTTCTCGAGGTGACCCACGTAAGTCATACCCAATGGAGGGTTAAACTCAACACCTGTAATACAGTCAAAAGTCAAAGTCAAACTTATTTCTATAGCAGAAGTGCTGAACAAGATACAATACAAAACAACATATAAGATACATGAGAAAAATAAAGTTGGGAGTGTCAAAGTCTCAACTTGTGTTAAAGGCCAATGCAACAAAAGTGAGTCTTCAGCAACATATTAAACTACGTGCTACTGGGGTCAGGAAAAGGACCTTCAGTTCTAAGGACTGTGGAACGTGAAGCCTGTAATCTTTGATTAAATAACTAAGCTAGATTAATACAGCCTTAAGCAATTTATTTATGTTAATATAAGTGTTAAATCGCTCTTTATTCATACAGTGATCACTTATATTTTCCTTACTCACCATAGCCGGCCTTGCTCTGGTTTCTTCTCAACATCTCAAGCAAAACTGTTGATGCTTCTTCTTCGTCCTTCTTGATTACTTTTGTCTGTTGAATCTTTTGCTGATGACGTTCCAGGTCTCCCACGTAAATCATACCCAGTGGAACGGTAAATTCAACACCAACAGAATCCTCGCTCCGATTTCTTCTTAGCAGTTTGAGAAGAATTCCCGAAGCTTTCTCGTCCACCTCAACTTTTTCGGTGGTTTGCTCCATATTTTCTGTCCCGAGATGAGGCTTAATCTCGAGCTCAAGCGCTTGCATCGTTTCCTCGATTTCGATAAACTTTTTGTCGATTGTCTTCTGTCTGTTTTACTCTGTCTGTGTGTATATTTCTCTGTCTGGGTCGATATGTGTGTGTGTGTGTCTGTAGATTTTGTGAGTATATACTCTTTCTGAGTGTGTGTAGGGTTATAGACTCGGGTTCTAGAATAGAATGTCTCAAGTGATGTTAGAATGTGGAAGATGATGACCAAACAACATGCAATGACATAGAAAAAGAATGTTCCTTTTTAACTTATTTTTGTTTATTTTTAAATTATTACCATGGAAACCGTGAATTGTTGTTGCCCATGCTGCTTATTTTGGAAATCTGAAAAAAATGGCATCCCAGGGTGAAAAGGGGTGAATAGGTTTTTTCAAACTTATAGATATTACCACAAAACTTTGCCAGTTGATTTCTATTAAAACAATTACTTTTTGTGTAGCATTTTTTCCTTCATCTTTTAATAAATATGCAAATATGGCAATATGTGACCACTTATGCGTAAATTCGGGTCATTTTTCAAACAAGAAATCTGGATGTTGGATAAAGCCTGAGTTGAAAAAATGGGGCAGTTGAGGGGAATGACATGCAGAGAACGACCCGGGCTGGATTCTAACCCGGGTCTGCTGTAACCAGGACCAATTTCAATACATTTACTTTGAGAAGTGTGTCCCTCACAAAGAAAACCATTAAAACCCCATTTTTTTTGTGCACCATTCAAATTTTTCCAATAATAGCTCTCAACAGTTTAAAAATAAACCTTACAGACAGCAATGCAGACTGGAACTCCCTACTGATAATGAAGGGCTGGGTGATGAGTGATACACATTCAACACATGGTGATATAATTTATAATGGGAGAAACGCCTAACAATTTGAACACTCAGGGACACCGTAGCACAACCTTCAAGACAAAAAAAAATTACATCTCAAAATTGTTAAAACCACATTAATCTATGTATTTCAAAAAGGGTTTGACTTGATTTTTTAAAATTACTTTTTGTTTCAACTCAAATCTGCATCAGATAAACTTTACTGTAGCTATCAATACACTGCGGCAAAGTTTTTTTTTAAAGATTATTTTTTGGCATTTTCAAGCTTTATTAGACAGTACAGAGTTGAAATGGGGAGACAGAGAGAGAGAGGGGGGGGATGATCTGCAGTAAAGGTCCACGGGTCGGAATTGAACCCGCGACCACTGCAACGAAGGCCGGAGCCAATATGGTACACGCTCTATCCACTACGCCACCGGAGCGCCCCCATACTGTGGCAAAGTTGAAATTGAAACACAACCATAAACCCAAATTTATGGACATGAACTTGATGACAGAAATCATAGCCAAGAGATAACGGTGTACTTTTCACACTACGATAAGAGCAGTTAATAACACCACTAAACACACGTATCTTATGTAACAGAACAAGTACGTAGTGTCCGTTCAATAAAAAATGATTAATCTAACAGTCAGGGGGTTGACGTGGCTACTGTTTTCAGCTAGAGGTAAAATCACTGCGAAAATACTCAAAATAACTGTAAGACCAAATTTTTTTTTTTAAATTTTCCAAAAGCCAATCCCTTCATTTAGATGTGTCAAACAGGCATTTGCGTCCACACACACACCCAAGGGCAAGGCACATCATGCATGCATCGTGTTTGTGTGTGTGTGTGTGTGTGTGTGTGTGTGTGTGTGTGTGTGTGTACGCATATTCGTCATTGGGAGGGAATACCTAGAGCAATACTCATGTTTGAGCAAACAAAGGGAAATCCTTTTTCTATAAACTTTGTGCTTACATAACCTTTACTGTGAGTGTCTCTTATAGCTGCCTTTACAAAGAACATGTCGAAATAAGTCAATGTTATGAAAAATGTAGCAAACTTTCAAAGAATATTATGTAATGGCACACAGGACCCATTTACACACCCACACACACAGACACCCACACACACACACACACACACACACACACACACACACCTAGAAAGTTATGTAACAGAGGGTAGATAGAGGGTAATATTTATGATGATTGATAAGATATCACCTGGGATAAACTGTATATAGGTTTCTGTCTGTCTTTTTTCCTTCTATTTATCAGTTGTTGGGTACTTGATGAACTTTTAAATATTTCTGAAACAGTCTCATTTTTCCTCTGATGATCATAAATGACATGTATCTGCAAACGAGACCATCAGTGCAATGAATGCTATTTGTATATAATTTTTCTTTATGCCTTTGTCATGGGTATACGCTCACCCAGGAACAACAGCTGGCGTGGTAAAAACGGGTGACGGATTAATGTGGACAAAAGGTAAAATAATGGCGGATGGAAAATAACAACTATTATGGCAAAAAGTATGCAAAGGAATGAGAGTCTGACACAAACACACAAACACACACACACACACACACACACACACACCTAGAAGGTTATGTAACCATAGATACCCATCAGTCTTTGCGTTCAGCACAAAAGGAAGTGAAACAAGGACGACTGACGGCCTGAAGCCTCGACTGTGTTTTAACCCATTGATGACGGCTGCTGCACGATGCCACATTGGCTCTCCTGCCTGATGCTCATCCGCGCATTATTCTTTATCTAATTTTCATGGCATTCCCAGCATAGAATGCACTGTCATTGGTTCAAATACACAAGAGGTGGGTTCTGTTGATTTTTTTAAGACCACGTGACCACCCAAAAGTTGTGTGGTTTGCCGAAAATCACGCCAATCAAAAAAATAAAAATAAAAAAATAAAACAAAATAATAATAAAAATACCATACACACAGTTAGTGACGTTTGGTCAGAATCAAGGTCTACTATAGACTACTGGAACACAACACATTGCATCTATTTATTAACAATATTTAATAATTTTCTAATTAATCTAATTTTGACGATTTTTAGAAATATTTGTTGGTTTGTAAGCGAGCATGTTTAAATAAAACCTGTGAACCTTAACTTTTAAATGTATTTTATTTCATGTTTCTATGTGCTACACAGGCTTAGATATTAAGGTTTTGAGAACTTACAAATTTGTTTCTATTTTTTCAGAAAACCCTCAGGCATTAAGGACATGCATCCTAGATTGCCATAGTCATCAATGGGTTAAATACCAACATGTCAACAGATCAAACAACTGAAGGGCCTTAACATAAACTCACTGACCGGGGCTCATACGTAAATGGAAAATGACAGAATACGGTTGAATAGTTTTAACTTCATCATCAAATGTTTATATATATATACAGTACAATGGAGATATTTGACATTACATTACATTACAAGTCATTTAGCAGACGCTTTTATCCAAAGCGACTTACAACTGGAGCACACATTCATACACCGATAGCAGCAGCAGCTACCACGCAGGGTGCAAGTTAACTATCGGGAGCAATTTAGGGTTCAGTGTCTATTTGCCCAGGGACACTTGGACATGTGGCGGGGAGACGGGGGATTGAACTACCGACCATGCAGTTGCGGGTCGACCACCCTATGACAAAAAAAGTATAGAAAAATAGCATTCTTTGCACTGATGGTCTCGTTTGCTGTTGCATGTAATCTATGATCATCTGAGGAAAAAATGAGACTGTTTCAGAAATATTTAAAAGTTCCTCGTAGCACCTTTAACAATTATTTTTTTTAAATTCATGCAATCTCCTTATTTTTATGACCTATATAGAAAGCCTTTACAACCGTCAAAATATAAGGCAAATTAATAACATCATAATCTATGTAATCTTGTGTGTATTCTCCGGTCCGCCCTTGTTTAAACAGTGGGCAGCCCAACCTACTTTCTCTCACCCTCCCAATTCAATTCACAGTCATCTTTCAAATAAGTGTCACAAATAGCTGATGGATGACTAGCATCATAGCTGCCTCCAAGGCTTGGCACATGGTTCGGAGTCGTGTTTCATTGTTGGAAGAATTTACTTAAAGTGATTTAGCAACGTTTAAGTAGCTGAGCACAATAGCAAGGTGTGGCCTGAATGAGAGACAGGCCACACTAAATTGGAACTACATTTACTATTGTACTATTATTATTATTATTATTATTATTATTATTAGACCAATTTAAAACTCAATTTTTTTTCATTTAACATAAGTTCAGCTTTGTCTTGGGTAACTTCAGTATTTTTTTTTTGTAAGATATTTTTTTGGCCTTTTTATGCTTTATTGACAGTGTAGAGACAGAGTTGAAATGGGGCAGAGAGGGGAGTGACATGCAGAGAACGACCGCGGGCTGGAATCGAACCCGGGTCCGCTGCTGGCCGAGGCCCATGGGGGGGGGGACGCCCTACCAACTGAGCTAAGGGCGCCCCCCCTTCAGTCTTTTATATGTTGTTCATTTTATCTGTTGTGTTTTTTAATTTTCTTCTTATTCTTCTTGACGTATTTACTAGTATTTTACTATGCTTTTGTTTTCTTTGCACATTGTAAAGCACTTTGTGACCCTGTCTGTGAAAAGCGCTAGATAAATACATTATAATTATTTACTGACTTACTTACTTACTTACTGACTTACTTGCTTACTTGCTTACTTACTTGCTTACTTGCTTACTTACTTACTTGCTTACTTACTTACTGACTTACTGACTTACTGACTTACTGACTTACTTGCTTACTTGCTTACTTACTTGCTTACTTGCTTACTTGCTTACTTGCTTACTTGCTTGCTTACTTGCTTACTTGCTTACTTGCTTACTTACTTACTTGCTTACTTACTTACTTGCTTACTTGCTTGCTTACTTGCTTACTTACTTGCTTACTTACTTGCTTACTTACTTACTGACTTACTTACTGACTTACTTACTTACTTACTTACTTACTTGCTTACTTGCTTACTTACTTACTTACTTGCTTACTTACTTACTTACTTGCTTACTTACTTACTCTTCTTCTTACTTCTTACTTACTTCTTCTTGCTTACTTGCTTCTTCTCCCTTCTTCTTCTCTTGCTTCTTCCTTACTTCTTCTTGCCCTACTTATACTAGGAGATGGAGGGATTGATCCACAGTCATTGAAAGTCTGCAGCATATACAAGTCTGGGATCTTTTTTAAAGGTAACGTATCGTGCCATTTTCAGGTTCAATATTTTAATTTAGCTTTTTACGAGAAATTATTTTCATTGTGAAGTGTCCAAACAACCCTTTGTATTTCTCACAGTGCCATTTTTGATCCCATGTTAATGTTGAAAAATCATTAAAAAGGGCATTTTGCATAATAGTTCACCTTTAGTGTTCACTTTTTTCCACAGCCAGCTTCTTTTATTGTGCAAAAACAAAAGATTTCGACCGAATAAAATGTATAATATGAACTATATCATGTAGGTTCTGTACAACAGTCCTAAGCTGCATGTACTGTGTGTATGATCTTTCTTTTGACAGTTACTTTGTCTTGCACCAGCCACATATAGATGTGCATAAACCACCTTTTTGAACATTTAAATTGTACTTAATGGTAAACCATGCTCTTTTTGGTGCAATGCAATCCAACACCATGGCCATATTTTTGTTACATATTTGACAGCATGCTTTTTGCATCAAATAAACTTGACTCACTTTTTCACTTTGAGAACTTCTTCATTTATTAAAAGGTTCGTAGTGGTGCGTCTCTCAACAAATAAAACATCTTTTGGTCACGTTTTTTTAAAACATAAAAAAAAAAAAGTCATTACACACACACACACACACACACACACACACACACACCACCCCAAACTGACAAGGACTGTACATTTGTACATAGCAAAGAAAACAATACAGTTGACAAAACACAGGCCTACTGATGCAAAACTGCTACTTACTGTATAACTAATCCAGTCAAGCCTTCAGTTAAGAACACTGAAGGGTTACATAACGGGTGTGGTGACATTTGGAAGGCCCAAGGTGCCAAGAAAAAAATTGGACAGGGAACAGTCCCTGCATTCCAAATCACTTGCTTTTTCTTTTTTACTACACTACATACTACATACTAAAGTACAGAAGAGTTTTAGGGCCACAGGAGAGAAAAAAAAAAAATCAGATAAGGAAGATTTTTTTTTCATATGTCGAGAAATGTCAAGAATAAAGACGAATACTGCAAAGTGCTATTGGAGTTAGTGGGGCATTTTATGTATTTTCAGCATACTACAATTGACGTGCATGTATTGGGACATCCTAAATCTTTTTCTGGCATACTAAATAGTAGGGAAGTATGGGGATTGGAACGCAGGGATAGTTGGAGAGAACTTCACTCGATTCATAAAAATGTCCTAAAACTGTCATTTAGGATCAATAATTCGAAGCAAAAAGTTGATGTTTTATGGCAGCAGTGTTACAGAATTATAACTGATTAACAAAATAGGGATTTTTTTTTAATGGCACGGCTGATTTATGACACCAATATCTGAGTTCAAAATATCAGAGTATTTTTTAAATTCAAAAATTAAGAGATCTCCAAATACATATTCCACATTCGTTTGCCTTTCTCTTCATCTCTGTGAATGAAACAATGAAGAAATGCTCAAGTCAGACGAAGAAAAGTAAGAGACCAGTCTGGATTTTTCTTAAATCTTCCTCTCTACATTACTTGAAGGAAATGCTCTTTAATGACAAAAAATGTGTTGGAATTTGGTGGAAATGTTGTCAGTAGTTTATATTATAAAACCAAAATGTTCATTCTACTCAAACATATGCCTCTAAAGAGTAAAATGAGAGTCACTGAACATTTGGAGTGGACTCTTCATTTTTTCCAGAGCTGTAAATACCCACTTCCATACTCCACTTTGACTTGGGAGTCTTTGCACACTTCTGTATTGTTAACTGAGTTTGTGATACTTTGTTGTTGGCTACAAATGGAAAAGTACAGATGGCTAAATGCTAAGGGTCTAAGGGCAGAGGGTGTCATACTGTATGGAATGTAAAGCCCACTGAGGCAAATGTCTATTTGTGATATTGGGTTATTCAAATAAAACTGATTTAATTTGATTTGCTATATGTATTATAAATGATTGTGTGGAGCTGAAAAATATTAATAAAAAATAAAATAAATAAAAAAATACTTTGGCTTCCAAGATAAATTTAAGACGCTCAGTTTGCCACTGTTTACATTATTGAATACATCATCTTTTTCCACATAGAACATGTTTTTATTCTTATATTTTTATATTTGTTTATAGCCTGTTTGCTTCAACAAATGGCTATGTGGATTTTGTTGTTTTAGAAAGTCAAACACTGGGGTTATACCAGTTTATCTGAGGTCAAATCGTGAGTAAATATCAGCTCTGTTTGAAAAGGCAGTGGTTACTTTGGTTATCTTTTGTTGACATAACTTATCACTCATATGTAATGAAAATTGATTTTTTCACGTGTATAAAAACTTCCGATGTTGAGTTATTGTTTGAGAATTTTCAACAAAAACAGTTTGTGCCAAAACCACCTTATTGACTTTTTTAAATTTTTTTGCTCAACATTTGCCTTTAGTTTAAACAATGTCCTCAGAAACCTGTAAAGTAGAGTACGCCATCTTGATTGTGTGTTTTATTTTGTCTTTTATTTGTGTGTTCACTTTTTCAGTTGTGTGTTTGTGTTCCTTAAAAAAAAAATCTAAAAATAAAGTAAAAAAAAAAAAAAAAAACTTTCTAAACAAAAAATAATAAATTGTCTCAACTTTAAAGGGACACTGTGTAACATTTTAAGTAATTTATTAGCTAAAATCAATATCCTCATTCATAAATATGTCCTCATTGGTGTAAAATCACCTCTACCAATAATCTGAATTATCCTCCTGAGCGGAGAATTACAAATATTAATATTACATTTTGTACATTGAGCAGGCAAGTCTTTTGGAGGCATCCATGTTGATTGGAATGTCATCAGGTGCATTGCTTAAAATTTAGAATTGTTCTTGTCCTTGAAGGCCACTGTAGCTTCTGTTATTATTCTAAAAGGTTGGGGTTACCCAGGGAGCGTTGCATTCTAGAACTTTCTAGAACTTTCTTGATGATGTCATATTACACACTGCACCTTTAAGTTTTTGGAATTCTCAGTATTTATGTTTAAAAATTAAAAGTTACATTTCATATGAATGATAAGTTATCTCAACAAAGGATAATGAGTTGGCTCAAGTGTAGACTATTTTCCTTCAAACATAAGAGCCTCGAACAAACAAAAAATCTAGTGAAGACAGTTGACTTGACATTTTTAGTATCCCTTACTAAAATCATTATTTCACCTTTAACACCAGTATCCTGCATTCACAACCCATTTTTCCTACATTCCTAATTGACATTAAATGCATCTTGAACCCAAACTGTGTAGAATAAGAAAAATGTCTTACCCTGGCGCCATCTAGTGCTGGTATATAATAGTGCATTGCCGGAGACAGTAAAGCTTTTTTTCTACAGGCAAAAAAAACATAAAAAAATTTGAAAGACAAAAATCACAAAATCACAATAAAAATCTACATACAGTGGCTTTAAAGAGAAGGGTAACCACAGCGTGAGGTGTCCTGATTTATAATGGAGGAGGTTGACATGACAACGTACCTTCAGTTGCATCAATAAAACGTATAATAAAATTTAAAAAAAATCGTACTTAAATTAAAATGTAGAGATTTGTGAATGTGTGTAATCTTTCTAAGGTTTTTTCAGACTGGAAACATCTACTGGCTAAATCAACGCTGATACTTTGTGCATCTTCAAGTCTTTTTTCTTTCTCTCTCTCTCTTCTGTGTTTTTATCTTGTTGATTAGTTGCCATGGTGTTAGGAGAGGAGCGCGTGGATACGGGACGGTACCATGGCGATGACAGAGGTGACGATCAGCAGGCAGAGAGCAGGTGTGATGTCACAGCTGGAGCTCACAGCTGCTGAAACAACAACACAGTAAGTTATATAGGATCCACTCAGGTGCTATTTGTTCAAGTCAAAGTTATTTATTACCCATGATGCAGTAGTAACGATAAAAAAATATAGAGTAGAATAAGATAAACATAAACAATACTTACATTAGATAAATTCTAAATACTAAGTAGTGCACGTGTATGTGTGTGTATGTGTGTGTGTGTGTGTTTAGTGCGTATACTATACTCTGTGTGTGTGTGTGTGTGTGTGTGTGTGTGTGTATAGATGTGTGTGTGTGTGGGGGTGTGTGTTTAGTGCATATACTATACTGTGTGTGTGTGTGTGTGTGTGTGTGTGTGTGTGTGTGTGTGTGTGTGTGTGTGTATAAATGTGTGTGTGTCTATGTGTGTGTTTAGTGTGTGTGTGTGTGTGTGTGTGTGTGTGTGTGTGTATCCTCAGTTCCTCACCCCTGCAGCTCCGGCCGTCTCTCTGCAGGGTTCCGGTGACACAGCTGCAGACGGCTCCGTTCATCAGACTGGAACAGATCTGATCACAGCCGCCGTTCCCCTCCTCACACCAGTCTGACTCTGAGGGGACACAGCGGTGTTATGAACAATATGGATACCCCTCTGTGTGTGTGTCTATGTGTGTGTGTGAGTGTGTGTGTGTGTGTGTGTGTGTGTGTGTGTGTGTGTGTGTGTGTGTGTGTGTGTGTGTGTGTGTGTGTGTCCTCAGCCTCCGTTCCCCTCCTCACACCAGTCTGATTCTGTACACACACAGGGGTGTTATGATTATTATCATTATTATGAACAATATGGATACCCCTCTGTGTGTGTGTCTATGTGTGTGTGTGTGTGTGTGTGTGTGAGTGTGTGAGTGTGTGTGTGTGTGTGTGTGTGTGTGTGTGTGTGTGTGTGTGTGTGTGTGCGTCCTCAGCCGCCATTCCCCTCCTCACACTAGTCTGACTCTGAGACGACACAGGGGTGTTATGAACAATATGGATACCCCTTTGGACTGACTGTTAGTTAGTTTGTTAGATGCTTTATTAGAGACAACACAGGGGGGTGTAATGAATATTATGGATACCCCTTTGTGTGTGTGTGTGTGTGTGTGTGTGTGTGTGTATAATATGTTTCTCCAAACTCCATACAACAAAGCAATATTCTAGGCAGACAGGTGACACATTTTTTGCAGTGTCACTTATTGCACTGCTCGTACATTCTGGTGCAAACCGGCGTGCATGTATGTAGGGCCCCTTAAAATGAGACCTTCCCTGCGGTCCGAATCGCATACTTTCTACTATATAGTATAGATCAAGGTGCAATGTTATGATGAAATAAAAGAGTAAAAGTATGTAACAATTGTAGCAAACTGCATCCTAACTAGATTCTTTTTATCGTCGGATGTAGTATGTAGAATAGAGAAAAGAAAGAGTATGCGATTCGGAACGCAGGGTCTCACTCACTCAAGGTACAAACTAATGCATACTAGTCTGTTTACATGAACTTACAAGTTAACCTTCACTCACCTCTCCTTCTTATGGGTCCCACGGACAGTATGTGCTCTATATGGCCTCCTTCCTCCGAGTACATCCTCCTCTTGTGTGGACAGTTCTGGATGCACAGTACACATGTATATATGTTATTATCTATACAGCAGACATATGTACGGTGGCCTTGAAGTGCAATTTAAAACGGCAAATAGATAAAATGAAAAGACAAATCACAAAACACAACAACATTTCAGAACAAGTTTTGCGAAATGTCTCTGTGTCCTATTTGCCTTTTTGCTTTGGACATCAGGGCCACCGTAGCCTACATTTGTTTTTTGGTCGCCACTTATAATTATTATTATTATTATAATAATTATAATAATAATAATTGATAGTATTTTTTTTTTTTGGGGGGGGGCATTTTTATGCTTTATTGATAGTGCAGAGAGACAGAGGTGAAATGGGGCAGAGAGGGGAGTGACATGCAGAGAACGACCGCGGGCGGGAATCGAACCCGGGTCTGCTGCTGGGCCCGGCCCGGGGGGGGGGGAGGGGGACGCCCTACCAACTGAGCCAAGGGCGCCCCAGTATTTTTTATGAAGCGCTTTTTTGGAGGGCACTTAAAGACGCTTTACATCAAATAAAATAAGGGGAAAAAAGGAGGAAAATAAATCTAAGATGCAGAATATATTTGTCCTTCTCACCACTTTGCATGCGTTGGTCTCAGAGTCACACAGAGACACGTCACAGTGCAGGTGAACCTCGTCATAATCTCCGATGAACTTGAAGACGGTGACGTGGAAGCGACAGGTGAGTGACACTCCGTTCTCTGCCATGCCGATGGTGTTGTCCTTAATGTTGGGACACCTACACAGAGCCAGGGGTTAAAAGGGAATAGAACTTGTTTAAAGGAATACTTCACCCATACGGAATCAGTGTTCTATCATTATATAATAACTATTATAATATAATGAATGAGGTTTTTCTCCCCTCAGTCTTCCCTTGGCCCAGCTGTCCTGTTAATCCTAACCCTTCATTTTACCATGTGTGATGTCACACTAGTAAAATGTAGGGTTAGACAGTGAGACCATAAAACACTCTTTCTGCCGTTTCTCAGGCTAGGATGAACCGATTTAAAACATGTCTGCACATTTATACTACACAGGATCTCAGTTCAATACACCTTCATATTCCCACCGGTGAAGTAGGTCTTTAACAACATAACAACATCTCTGAATTTCTTCCCCTTCACTTTCCAACTTATCAAGTCACAAACTTTTGGCAAGTCATCAAAACAGTATATTCAGTCCAATCTCTGACTATGATAATGTATCTCAGTCGGTCAGTGCTGTGTCTAGGCGGAGTGGCCCAGCACATGTTGACTATGAGGATGAGTTTAAACCTTTAGACAAACACTTCTAGAAGCCATAGAAATACACATTTGAACCTGCAAATGTGCACAATACGTCCCGTGTCACAATATGGCAGACAGACAACCAGACAGACAGACACAAAGACACTATCTCATACACACACACACACACACACACACACACACATTTGAACCTGCAAATGTGCACAATACGTCCCGTGTCACAATATGGCAGACAG
The DNA here is from genome assembly GCA_026929865.2 of Hyperoplus lanceolatus. Classification (NCBI taxonomy): domain Eukaryota; kingdom Metazoa; phylum Chordata; class Actinopteri; order Uranoscopiformes; family Ammodytidae; genus Hyperoplus; species Hyperoplus lanceolatus. The sequence continues at coordinate 3,765,207 of CM049407.1, forward strand.
ACAACCAGACAGACAGACACAAAGACACAATCTCATACACACACACACACACACACACACACACACACACACACACACACACACACACACACACACATTTGAACCTGCAGATGTGCATAATATGTCCCGTGTCACAATATGGCAGACAGACAACCAGACAGACAGACACAAAGACACAATCTCATACACACACACACACACACACACACACACACGCGCACACACACGCACACACACACACACACACACACACAACACACACACAAACACACACACACACACACACACGAACCTGCAGATGTGCATAATATGTAACCTACCCTCTCTCTATGATGATGTATCTCAGTCGGTCCGTGCTGTGTCTCGACGGAGTGGCCCAGCACATGTTGACTATCAGGATGAGCTGGTTCTCATCGGCTCCTTCAACAAACACGCCCACAAACAGGACGTCACGAGTGGACAGAACCACCTAGAAAAAGTGTTTAATTGATTAATTAATTGATTCAATTTATTTCAGTCACATCAACAATACAAAATGAAAAGCATGAAAATACAATAAACAAAACGATGTGCAAATAATTTCGCAAAAAATAAAAAATAAAACAAATTACATATACTGTTATGATATGCCTGAAAAGGAGCAGGAAGAAGTATACACTTATTTAATCCCAACGCCCTTTTCCACAGCTCAAAAAACAATATTTATTATATTAACTTCTTGTATTCCTTATAATCTATCTATATTTCATTTCATTTTTTCATTTAACTTTTATTTATCCTCGAGAGACCAATTGAGGGGTGACCCTCATTTTCAATGATGTCGAGTCAAAACAAATTCAAAACAACAATACATACAAAATATTCAATGCAAATACATCAAATACACAACAAGTGAATAATTGGCGATACTAGATTTGATATTTACAATTCATACATATTATATATATACAACTTGATATTCTATGATTTTTTTATAATTCTGACACAAAATGTTTGTGAAATTCAACTGCTACATACTAAACTATACGTTTACTGTCACCTCCTCACTACTGAATCCTACTAAAACTATTTCTGCTACATCCACTTCTATCATTTGTTCAACCTTTTAGTTAGTTACCACTGCTTTACTTGCTTTAATTTTTTTAAATTGTCAATTCTGATATTAGTGGAGCAGATAAGTGCTACAATCTTTCAGTTTGTGATACAAGCGTGAACATTGGCCTGAGCAGTCTCCATGGGAACACTTGACAAGAAAATTGTCCGAGACGGCGACTGTGGCTCAGTTGGTAGAGCGGGTTGGCCGATGATCAAAGGGTTGGAGGTTCGATCCCCGCCCTGCCACCTGTGTCATAGTTGTTGTGTCCTTGGGCAAGACACTTCACCCACCTTGCCTCGTGTGAATGTCGATAGTTAGCCTGCTATCGGTGTGTGAATGGTAACGTGGGAATGGGAACAGGTCTCCCTTGAAAAAGAGTCTTCGGACTCAATGGGATATACCTGTATAAATAAAGGTTAAAAAAAAAAAAAAAAAAAAAAAAAAAAAAAAATTAAAATGTTAATGAAAAAACCCAAATGTATTTCGATGTGAAATTTTCTAATTCACAGTTTCAAATGTCTCGGACAGTTTTCTTGTCCAGTGTTCCCGTGGAGACTGCTCATGCCAATTTTCACACTTGTATCATCAACTGAAAGATTCTGATGAGAATAAGCACTTGGCCGCTCCACTTTATATGCAAGACATAGGTTGCGTTCCGAATCGCATACTTTCTACTAAATAGTATGTAGAAAAAAGATTTAGGATGTCCCGATTCTTGTGGCCAGATTTAGGATGGTTAGAAGTACCCGGATGTCCTACTTCATGCGGCCAAGATTGTTAGTGTTGAAAAGTGCATCCTATTTGGGCGATTCTGACCCACAATCCAGTGTGCACGTGAAGTGACGTCACATCGACGAAGCCTCCATATGAAAAGAAACGGGGATGCGACGGATATAAAAGCAAGAGGCAAGATCAAGGCGCAATGTTATGATGAAATAAGAGAGTAAAGTATGTCCCAATAGTATGCCTACTGCATCCTAACTAGATTCTTTTTATCGTCGGATGTAGTATGTAGAATAGAAAAAAGAAAGAGTATGCGATTCGGAACGCAACCATACATAAGAATCAAAATGGCGTTCATCTCTGACCCACAGTGCAATAGGAAGGATAAAAAAATAAATAATAGTCGAGTAGAATAAGATAACGATATCTCTCTCCCTCTGTGCCTCTCTCTCTCTCTCTCTCTATTTCCCTCTCTCTCTCTCTTACTCTCTGTCCCTCTCCCTCTCTCTCTCTCCCTCTCCTCTCTCTCTCTATCTTTCCCTCTCTCTCTTACTCTCTCTCTCACCCTCCCTCTCTCTCTCTTACCCTTAGATACATTCTAAATACTCAGTAGTGCAAGGAATTTGTTTTGTACAATATAACACAGTATATACAGCTCTGGAAAAACATTAAGAGACCAGTCTGGATTTTTCTTCAATCTTCATCTCTACATTACTTAATGGAAACGCTCTTTAATGACAATATTTTTGGGTGGAATTTGGTAGAAATGTTGTCAGTAGTTTGTAGAATAAAACCAAACTGTTCATTCTACTCAAACATATGCCTTTAAATAGTAAAACAAGAGACACTGAACATTTGGAGTGGTCTCTTCATTTTTTTCCAGAGCTGTATATATAAAAAAAAATAGAATAGAAAATGAAAGTAGATGAATGAAATTGAAATGGTCACCTCTCCCTCACGGTACGGGTTATGGTAGGAAGAGTTCTTATACAGCGCCATCTTGGTTATGAAGTTCCCCTCCTGCGTCGGTAGGGTCAGGTTTATCACACTGGAGAGGAGAGGAGGGGAGGAAGGGAGACAGGGTTGATATGTGTAGAGCACTGAACATTTTATTCCTATTTGGCATTTTGATTCAAATGGAATCAAACTTTATTTATAAAGCACTTTTCGTACACAGCAAAGGGCAACACAAAGAATACAAACAAAAAAGAACATGAGAAAATACCACTACCCTGCCCAATCCACAGACAATGCAAAACAAATTACTTTCAGAAAAAAAAATAATAATAATTACGACAAAACACGATAATCATAGACCAAATGGGACAACTTTGCACATCAGGGCCACCGTACATTTGTTTTCATCGCCACTTTTATAAAAATAATAATAATAATAATATGAAGTTCCCCTCCTGAGTGGGTAGAGTCAAGTTTATCACACTGTAGAGGAGGGGAGGAATAAAGACAGTGTTTATACTGTATGTGTAGCCATTGAACATTGTATGTATTTATTTAAGGAAAAGCAATCCAATCCAGGTTTTGCTTATTTATGGCAAACCATTTTTTTCAAGAACGGCTTCTTTTGCTTTCATATAATGTCGTCTTTCATATTAGTATACGTAAAAGGTCCGAAATGTACATTCGGGTGTTTATTTGACTTAACCTGATCTGTTTGCGTCTGTATATTTCTCCTATACAACCATCTTTAAGGGACATTATCTCAACACAATTTTTTTTCCAATACTATGAACCAAAGGTCTCGACTTCTAAAGCACTAACATCAACTAAACTTTCCATGATCATTCGTACCAGTGATCTGAAGATTATTACAGAAGGATTTGTTCATATGTTGTTAATTATCTGATTTATAATGCATTTCATAAAAAGCTGTATACAAAATCTGTTCTTCAAAAACGTTGGACACTAATATGTACGTATATGTAAAAATGAAATATGAACTGCCCTGAGCACGCACACACACACACACACACACACACACACACACACACACACACACACACACACACACACACACACACACACACACACACACACACACACACACACACACACACACACACACACACACACACACACACACACACACACACACACACACACACACACACACACACACACACTCTAATACCTGAGCATGGGCTTGAGCACAGTCTCCAGCGATATCTTCAGGTCCAGTTCGTAAGCGCAGGAAAACTCAACGTTGATGGTCTTGTCTCTGGTGATGATGTTTCCCGTGTTGTTGACACTCTCTATCCACACCGTGTTCTTATACATGATGTGTGTGCCGTTAGACTGGCGGAGAGAGAGAGAGAGAGAGAGAGAGAGAGAGAGAGAGAGAGAGAGGATATTTAGAGAAGCAACAATGCTTGAAAACAGCTGATATACTAGTACGAATAAAGGCAGTTGCATTGCACGCCAGGCGCAACGTGAATAAAGGTCACGAAAAAGCGAATAACTTGGAATGTGAATTTTGACATGTCTCACTATCTGAAGCGACGTCCAAGAAAAATCAAACTCCATTCGGAAAAATTTAAAGCAGAGTGAAAATGTGGAAGCTTCTATTAACTCTGTATACGTTCCGTAATTATTAATAATGCGCCAAATGGCTGCAAAAACTATGATTGGATATTTCACTGTTTTAATAGTTCAAGAAACATTAATTTGATATCTGTCTGTCTGTCTGTCTTTTTTTTTTTTAAGATATTTTTTTGGCATTTCTATGCTTCATTGATAGTGTAGAGACAGAGTTGAAATGGGGCAGAGAGGGGAGTGACATGCAGAGAACGACCGCGGGCTGGAATCGAACCCGGGTCCGCTGCTGGCCGAGGCCCATGGGGGGGACGCCCTACCAACTGAGCTAAGGGCGCCCCTTGATTTCTGTCTTTAAGGAACAGTTAAAGCTACTGTATATTGCATACATTTTTCATATACATGAACTTCAGTTGCATTCAAGCCATAGCCAATCGAGTTGACACAAAGTTGATTAAGCCTATCAGCTCCACAAAACGCAGTATGGCAGCATTTACAAACTGGTCGTCCCCCCACCCCCCACCACTGGTGCAGGAGCTCAGAAAAATCCCAAGAAGAGCCCAAGAAATGTTTCAGTTGTTGATTCTACTGCTAAGAAAAAACCTGGACATACTTCGATCACTGAAGGCTTTACCTCATGTAGATTCACTTGTGTTGTTGTAATAACTCAGAATTCCTCATGGGGGCGACAGGAGTTACGCACTATAGCTTTAAGCATTTGTTGTACACAAACACACCTGCACTATGGAGCCACAGTGGCCCTTGGTGTTGTTGATTCTGAAGGAGATGAAGTCCTCTCCCTCGATGCCGGCGCAGTGCTGGTCGTTGATCCTGACGTCTTCGCGCTCAAAGCCGAGCTGGAAGAGTTTACACTTAGAGATAGAAACCTCCATCTGGGCATGTTTACAGCTCACCTCTGCCTGAAGTATGTCATCATCTCCTGAGAGAGAGAGAGGGAGAGAGAGAGAGAGAGAGAAAGAGAGAGACATAGAGAGAGGTAGAGAGAGAGAGAGGAGAGAGAGAGAGAGAGAGAGAGAGAGAAAGAGAGAGGGAGAGGTAGAGAGAGAGAGAAGGAGACAGAGAGAAAGAGAGAGAGAGAGAGAGAGAGATAGAGAGAGAGACAGAGAGGTAGGCAGGCAGAGAGATAGAGAGGGAGGGAGAGAGAGATAGAGACAGAGAGAGAGGAAGAGAGAGAGAGAGAGAGAGAGAGAGAGGAGAGAGAGAGAAAGAGAGAGGGAGAGGTAGAGAGAGAGAGAGAGAGACAGGCAGGTAGGTAGATAGATAGACAGACAGGTAGGTAGATAGATAGATAGACAGACACAGAAAGAGAGAGAGAGAGAGAGGCAGATAGACAGAGAGAAAGAGAGAGAGGGAGAGAGAGAGAGAACATGTAGGCAGGCAGTTAGGTAGACAGGCAGAGAGAGAGACAGACAGGCAGGCAGGCAGATAGGAAGGTAGCGAGAGAGAGTGATATAGAGAGACACAGACAGACATACAGACAGACAGACAGACAGACAGACAGACAGACAGACAGACAGACACACACACACACACACACACACACACACACATATATATATATATTAATTTTACAATATTTTTAAGTAGTTTGATAACATTATTTAACCATTTACAGCACACAGGGACAGGATTTAAACTGTATATGATACTATATGCCTGTCTCACCCCCCGTGCTGGTAGGCAGCTCGGGGCAGCCACACAGATCTCCTCCGTTCTCCAGCTCACACGTGAAGTTGGTGCAGATCTCTCCGGCACACGGGTCGTAGATCCATTCTGCTAAAAGACACACACACACAATGTTAGCTGTCACGCACACACACAATGTTAGCTGTCACGCACACACACTGACACACACACACACACACACACACACACACACACCACACACACACAATGTTAGCTGTCACGTGTGCCTTCTCCAAGGACATAACAACCATCACACAAGTGGCAGGGCGGGGGATCGAACCGCCAACCCTTCGATCATTGGCCAACCCGCTCTACCTCCTGAGCCACAGTCGCCCCAAAAGTGCCCCTCGCGGCGCCCTTACAGCAGTTCTCCTGTGTGATCCACTTGGTTGTGAGTGTTCCCAGGGAGCGACAGGCCTCGGCGTAGGCAGCCAGGGAGCCACAGACCTGGGAAGGGGAGATGGAAGAGAGAGGGTTAATGGAAGTCAATGGGTAAAAGAAGCACATTCTAAGATAATAGGCTATTGGGGGGCGCTCGTTGTGCACGATACAAATAAAACTGATTTGAATAATGGCCCCATAGGTAGTTTACAGTGGGTTCTGCAGGGACCTACAGACCTGGGCGGGCCGGTGGTTGTAGCAGCCGTCGAGGTAGCAGCTCTGGTAGAAGGGTCTGGGGTCCAGCAGCCCGTGGCACGGCGTGAAGAAGCCTTTGGGCTGCGTGAGCTTCTGACAGGCGTCTTCCCCCTGAAGCGCCGACACCGCCGAGTTATCACACGACTGAGCCAGGGCCACAAACTGGGTCTCATCACAGCTAGAGGGGACAAGGAGGGGGAAGGATATGTATAGAGTTATATGTATACAGACAGACAGAGAGACAGACAGACAGACAGACAGACAGAGAGACAGACAGACAGACAGACAGAGAGACAGACAGACAGACAGACAGACAGACAGAGAGACAGACAGACAGAGACAGAGAGCAGACAGACAGAGAGAGAGACAGACAGACCGCCGAGTTATCACAACTAGAGGGGGGAAGGAGGGGGAAGGGTTAAAAGGTGTAGTTAGTGATTGTAGAGACTGATTGTTGTCAAGATATTTTTGGGTAAATATCTGTGAATATCTCCTCATGATCCACTACCTGTCTGCACTGAAAATAAATCTGGTCTCAATACACAGCCTAGGCTCTGTAAACGGGCATGTTGCTAGCTAAGGTGGGCCCAATTTGTTTACATACCCGTTTACAGAGCCTAGGCTGTGTATCAACACCAAATTTGTGTAAAATCTTGTAAATTTTGTAAAAAGTATTTTTTGATCATTGTAAAAATGATACACATGCTCGACCATGTCTCACACACACACACACACACACACACACACACACACACACACACACACACTCCACCATGTCTGTTCAGCCTCACCCACCTGTTTTGCATACCGTTGGTTTTCCAGCTCTGTGCCAGCTCCAAGGCGCTGACGGCCGGTTTGCCCCGCGAGGTGATGTAATCGTCACTGGCGTCTCCGTTAAAGTTCCCACACAGGCCGCACACTTTGTTCTGCAGCCTCTGTCCCATGGTGATGCTGAGCGTGTTGAAGTGGTTGTATCTGATCTGTACAGGTGACACTCGAAAAAATTAGAATATCGTGCAAAAGTTCAGTTATTTCAGTAATTCAACATAAAAAGGTGAAACTAAAATATTATATAGACACACAGATCACATGCAAAGTGAGATATTTCAAGCCTTCGTTTGTTAGAATTTTATTTATTATGGCTTACAGCTTATGAAAACCCCACATTCAAAATCTTAGAAAATTTTAATATTACATAAAAATCAATAAAAAAGGGATTTTAAATACAGAAATGTTGGCCCTATATAAAGTATAATCATGCATATGTACTCAGTACTTGGTTTGGGCCCCTTTTGCATGAATTCTTGCATCCATTCCAATTCATTTTCCATGTTATTCTAATAATATGAGTATCACCTGGATGTCCTGGGGCGTATCTATTACTATGAAGCCTTCCGATGTGGACAGACGTGTCATCAGGCCGGTTAGAAACGGGACGGACACTGGTGTACCGTTCACCTGGGAAGGGAAGATATGGGAGATTTTTTTATATACATATACGAGATTTGTCGCAATCAATTTTTTGATTCTGTTCCCATGTTAGGTTTGACCGCTGTGAGATTCTCAGTGTTAAAGGTCACATATTATGCTAAATGCACTTTTTAAATGTGTTCTAACATATCCATGGGTCCACGGTGTGCCTAGAGACTGCCAAAATATAAAAAAATAACAATCTCTCCTTTTCTCACTCTCCCCCTTTCTGAAAAAGTTGAGTTTCTAGAAAAGCGCACATCAACACATTATATTTATTATTAGTGTTGAATCAAAACAGTCCAAAATACGAGCTTGAAAGAGTTTTTGATCCTATATAGTGGGAAAAGGAAATTAAAATAGAAATTATAAGGTCTATAAGAAATCTCGAATATCTTGCTCAAAACCAACCATAATCCAATAATATATTTCCACAATGCCTACCATCTAATCATTGAATTACCATTTAACATTAGGAATTAACATTACCAACAATTTATACACACTCATTCAACTTAAAGTAAAGGATGGCTGTAACTCAAGGATTCCCTCACCTTGACAGTGCTGCCTGATATGAGGATATTCTCCTCGTTGAGATACAGATAGACATGTGATATTGTGGTGAGGTTTGGCGTGCTCCACTTGTCAAAATTAGCAATCAGTTGAAACGACAGATCGGGCAGTTTGTGACAGTTTGTGGACAATACGAACGAACACGAGGCCGGTAGCCGTAGAGACGCTCCATCGAAGGTTCTAAACACGCCCCCGCCGGAAGCTACGCAGTGCTGTGAGCGGCGGGCGAAGCAGCCACGCACACCGTAGCGTAAGGCGCACTCCTCCTCGGCCTTACAGCGGCGCGGGTCACACTGGATCAGGTTACGGCCGATACACTGGCAACGCTTGGTGCAGTCGCCGTTCCAGAACAGCTGCTTGGGCTGGAGGGAAAGAAAAGAAAGATTTGTGTTAGAATCAATACATTTTAAGGAATACTTCACCCATACGGCGTTCTATCATTATAAAATCACTGTTATAATATAATGAATGAGTTTTTTCTTCCCTCAGTCTTTCCTCAGTCTTCCCTTGGCCCAGCTGTCCTGTTAATCCTAACCCTACATTTTCCCATGCGTGACATCACACATGGATGGTTAGACAGTGAGACAATAAAACACTCTTTCTGCCATTTCTCAGGCTAGGATGAACCGATTTCTAACATGTTTGCACATTTATACTACATAGGATCTCAGAGTTCAATCCACCGGCTGGAGGAAAAGAAAAAATATTTGTGTTAGAATCAGAGATGAAGGAATGGGTCAATTGGCTGATTTGTTGATTGACAGAAAAGTTATTCAAATAATTTGATAAGCTAATGTATAAATCATCGGGTATCACGTTTCCTTTTCCTTAGTCATATTTCTAAGTATTATTTAATAATTTTGGAGTATTTTGCGGAGAAAATATAAGATCCCAAAGTTAAAGATGACATAGAAATGTCTTGTTGAGTTATTCAGTTTACTGTTATGGAAAACAATAATACAACCCCTTTTTCTTATTTTAACCTGAAAATCTAGATGCTATTCTGTTGATCAATTTAAACTGTCATACAATAATCATTTCAGGCCTAAAATGGCATAAATAACATCCGTAAATGAGTCTAATAGTGCCAGTTTTTCCTGCATAAGCCATTGAGTTTCAACCCCATATGTGTTGATGTATGTGAGACTGACCTCATAGTACTTGCCATCAGTGTAGCAGCCACAGTTAACGGGCAGGATGCAGCTCTTCCCGTTGAGCACATATCCCGGGTCACACTGGCAGCCTTCCACACATTCCTGACTGCAGTCCCTCTGTCCGCGGGCCGGGGCGCACTGGGGCGGACACACCGACACACAGGTAGAGTAGTGGCTGTTAGCGGGACAGCTCTGGACTGGGAAGGGGGCAGGATGGTAGAATATATTAGCAAATTTATTTATTTTAATGTTTCATTTATTTATCCTCGAAAGATCAATTGAGGGGCTGACCCTCATTGACAATGATGTCGAGTAAAAATACAATGCACACACAAAACACAAAGCAAATATACAACAAGCTGACAAAGTGTAGTGTAGAGTGAAGCAGAACAATAGCCTAATTAAAACAGCTACAGGTGGAGTGGGGCTGATTCAAAATAATATGTTTAAATTGGTTAACTGCCAAAATGCAGATATGCCTGTACTGTACTGAAACTGAAACATTGTTCACATAGGACATTTTACAGTTTAAATGAGTGTTCTGGAATGGAAGCAGGCAGTTTGGCAATCGTTAGTCTCTCTTCAAACAATATTATAATTTTGGTGCACTGAGGCGGACACACCGACACACAGCTAGAGTAATGGCTGTTAGCGGGACAGCTCTGGACTGGGAGAGGGCAGGTGGGTAGAATATATTAGGCTAGCCTTTCTCTGTGTGCAAAACATTGTTGACACAGAGGACATTTGCCAGCATAAATGAGACAATTGTTGACAAGTGGTAAGAGCAGAATCAAAAACACACAACTTCCATGGAGTCAATGATTCTGGAACGCTTGTCAAAATCACTTTTTTGTCAAAATCAGTGAATATCTCCTTACAGACTGCTACCTGTATGTGCTGTGTGTGCGCTGGAAAAATCTGGTGTTAATACACAGCCTAGGCTCTGTAAACTAGTGTGTAAACAAAGAGGGCGCACTGTAGCTAGCAAACAGAGTACGTACAGGTAGCGGATCGTGAGTAAATAAAAATAGGCCTATACTACGTGAATAAAAAGTAAAAAAGCAAAAAAAAAAAGATGCCCAGGTTTTTTCACTCACCACAGGGCGTCTCACTCCTCCAGCCAGTGATGGGCACTCCCTGGGTCTGGCAGGTGCCGGCGTAGATCTGCAGCCAGTTACAGATGGTCTCCTGAGCCCCCTGGTCCATACATGTGTCCTGCAGGCAGCTCTGGTAGAAAAACAACGGCGCCACCTTGCTGTGACAGCGCGCAAACACACCACCTCTGTCCACAATCAACCCACACAGTCTCACCGCCTCGGGCTCCATAAACACATACAGCCCATCCCCCATGTGGAAACGAATGCCAGCAGTGTTTACTTCCTTTGCACCATTATCATTTTCTGTGCCTGTGTTCAAATTTGCATCGGCGACCATTAAAGGGGCGTCATTTAAAACGCTTTTTTCGCCCAAGCCACATCGCGGGCAGTTGTCTCCGCAGCCCACCTGGCAGAAGGTGTCTCTCTCGGCCCAGGCCATGCCCCAATCCGTGGGGGTAAACGTAGGGGGGGATAGGGGTACACCATGGCAGAGCCCGCAAGAGGAGTTGTGGAGGTCCCGTGGTAAGGTTATAAGCAGGAGGGTGTTCCAGTCGAAAGCCACTTTTAGCCCAAAGTCTGTCTCCAAGATGAGCTGCAAACCCAGGGTGAAGATGGTGATTTTCCCCGGGCCGAGCTTCAGAGGGAGGTATAGTCGCTCTGCATTTACCTGTAGAGAGAGGGGAGGGAGAGATTCAATAAAACTGCTTTTAGTCTGAATAAGTTAAAGTGAACGCGCGCACGCACGCACACACACACACACACACACACACACACACACACACACACACACACACACACACACACACAGCTTCAGAGGGAGGTACAGAGGCTCCGCATTTACCTGAGAAAGAATAAATGATTGAACACTTTATTCCGGACTCAAACTTCCATATAAAAGACAATATACAAATACAAGGTCAACACAGATTAAAAATACACACAGTACAAGCATCGTTTCCAATGATTCCACAACCCAGAGGAGATCCTTGTATCGCTCTGTTTAGTGGCAGTGGGTGCTGCAATTATTAATTAGTTTTTTGACTCTAGAAGTCAAAACATACATTTTTACATACACAGCATGGGAGGTGGGGACAGCACTAGTCACAAACAAAGAGCTTGCACTTTTGAGAGTGAAGAGAGATTGAATAAATCTGCTTTTAGTTTGAATAAGTTCAACTGTTATTATACTACAGGTGCATCTCAAAGGTTGAAAAGAAAAGGTTCATTATTTCCCATAAGGGAATGCAAAAAGTGAACCCACACGTAAAAAACAAATTGGTTTTGGATTTTGATGATAATGGCTTATAGCTCATGATTACACAAGATCAATCATAAAAAGGATTTATAATACAGAAATTATCAAATTATTCCCATAGTTCTTATAATTATACAATTATAGAGTAATTCCTCATAAACTGATGAACGCACACACACACACACGCACAATATTCAAACCGACCTGTGTGTTTTCAAAGAATGCGGGGAAACCCAGTTGAACAGTAAGACATTCTATGTGTTACAATCTAGTTTTAATTAGAAGAGAATGACAAAACATTTCGTGTGTGTGTATGTGTGTGTGTGTGTGTGTGTGTGTGTGTGTGTGCGTGCGTGCTTTCGTATGTATGTGTCTGTGTGTGTATGTGTATATGAGTGAGTGAGTGTGTGTGTGTGTGTGTGTGTGTGTGTGTGTGTGTGTGTGTGTGTGTGTGTGTGTATATGAGTGAGTGTGTGTGTGTGTGGGTGTGTGTGTGTGTGTCATTTCTGTTCTTCCTCAGATCTTTCGGCCGGTTTGTGAACCCGGTCCAAATGTCGCTCAGGGTCGGGAGTCTGTCGGAGCCAAATCCAGCCTGATAAAAGATGCCCATTGAAACTGGATCCTCCTTAAGCCAATCAAAGAGGAATTCACCCTCTGCCCGGTTATTCTATCGGCTTGATTAGCAATAACATGTCCTCACACATACTACAACTGTGACCTTCACTGGTTCATTGGGAAAGCGGTGAGAAGATATAATACAGCTCTGGAAAAAATTAAAAGACCATTCCATATTTTGAGTGTCTCTTGTTTTACTATTTATAGGCATATGTTTGAGAAGAATGAACTCTGGTTTTATACTATAAACTACTGACACCATTTCTACCAAATTCTCCCCCAAAAATATGCCATTAAGAGCATTTCCATGAAGTTATGTAGAGATGAAGATTTAAGAAAAATCCAGACTGGTCTCTTAATATTTTCCGGAGCTGTATGTTCGTATTATGGGGCCAGGTCACAGCTTATTCCCTATGACAGATATTCCCTTGTATTAACCAGGAGGGGAGGTGGACTATAAGGCGAAGGTAGGTTATTGCTTTGGGCCCCAAGATTCAAAGGGCCCCATTAAACGACCCCAAAACTTATCGTTAACATATGTATTTTTTATTGTTGTTTTACTTTACGCCAATTAAGTATGTCTTTCTGAAGATCCATACTCGAAAATAGCATCAGAAAGCTTACGTCATGAGTGTCTCAGTGCACACTAAATTTAGTAGAAGACATTAGTATATAAACAGATGTACAGACAAATGAAGAGAATGTGTTTTTTAATGAGAACTAATGGAGCCACAACCTATAGACACACATTATTATTGTGTACTGTTGATTTGGCAAATTGTACTTTGATGCTTTGGAAATATAGTTTTTGAAAACTTTCATGAGCCGTTTGAATTTGAAGAAAATCATTTACACAGAGTTCTTTCTGAGATAAATAAGGGCTGAAAAAAGGGGAGAAACAAGGGACTTGGAGGGGCCTTGGAGGGGACTTGGAGGGGACTTGGAGGGGCCCATACTTGTGTCTTTTAGGCCCCAAAATGATTAAACCCGCCCTTGGTATGAACAAAATACCTTATCTTGGCTCTTGATTCCTTACTGTTATGAGATTTCTATTTTTTTTTTTTTAAATCCCGATAAAGTTTTTTATGGAATGTAGGCCTATGGAATGTAAAGCCCACTGAGGAAAATGACTAGTTGTGATATTGGGCTATACAAATAAAACTGATTTGATTTGATTTGATTTGATGTTACTCACTGTGACAGTGTTTTTGTAGCTTCGGGACGCTTCGATCTCATAGTCGTAGACCTCCAGCACAAAGCCCCTCACCCATATCGCCTGCCCCGTGCCCCTCTCCTCATTACGGGCTGCAAATTTAAACGGAGGGAACGTCCCACTGATGGTTGCTGGGTCCCTCATATCCCTCCCACAGTTGGTCGTCGCCATCTTCAGAGTACACGAGCTTTGCAGTTCAAACGGTTTGCCACCAAACGGCAGAAAATGGCCATAACCGGCAGCCACACACAGGGCCTCAGATCGCGCTTGGCAGACATACAGCCCGCCGTCGTTCTCTTGGCAGTATTCCTCCGATTGACATTGTGCGAGGTGACAGTAGACGCTGTTGTCGGAGCCGTTGCAGTAGCATCGCTCCTGGCATTCCCAGTCGGTCCAGAAGGTTTGGTTGGTGGCCAGCTGGCGTCCGTGACTCATGCACCCACAGTCACTGCGCGACACACACAGACCGTCACGCAAGGCAAAGCCCGGCTCGCACTGGCAGCCCTCGAGGCACGGCAAGGGGCACGGTTCACCCTCCGGTTCATCCAGGTTGGAGCAGGTCAGAGGGCACGCGCTGGTGCACTCGTCAAAATGACTGTTGTCTGGACAGGGAAGAGCTGAGAGAGAGGAGTAGGGTCAGAAGACAGCAAGAGAGAAGCAAAGATAATGGCTAAAATTACAAAGCCACTCCAGCAAACGTCTTTGTTTTAAGAATTAAATACCCACTCAGTATAGGATTGAATGGTGTTTCTAAGAACTGGTAGTTCCACTGGTGACAAAGTTTATGGCAAAAAATAGTCTGTGTCCTTTTTCTTTTAAAGTGAGTACGAGGAACTGAGTTTGTGTTGATTCTAGCGCCCCCTAGGACAAAAGCAGTAGTGTTTTTACGACACCAGAGCCTGCTGTCCTAAAGATCTTTGCTAGTGCGTACCGTTGGCGGGTGTTGTGTTTAGGAAGGGACTGAAAGTGAGACGGCAGGATGCATGGCCATGAGGTAATGTATTTATATGTGGTTATGTCAGATTAATAATGGTGATATGACAAGGGTGAAGCAAAATAAGCTTGATTTAGTACTGTTCATAAAAATAGGCTTATCTGGTCTGCCTGCAAGAAATATTTTTGTCTGAGTTTGCGGGGATTTGGACCCGTGCAAAGGCATTGATAATAACTATATCAAATAGCATTCTTTTCACTGATGCTCTCTTTGTTGTTACAGGTATTTTATAATCATCAGAGGAAGGATGGGATTGGGTTTGATGCAGCACAACTAATACCATCCCTTTCCCTTCAAAGTAAAGTTATATCGACTCACGGCAGTTGGTGGCGCTCCTCCACGAAGCCAGGCCTATTTGAGCATCCTGACAGGCAGTGGCATAGGCCTGCATTGAAGAGCACAGGGCCGAACGATTCCCTGCCCTCACACACATGTTATACAGGCAGTTCCTGAAGAACGGTGAGGGGTTGACCAGCGCGTGACAAGCCAGAAACGAACTATTCCCCGGGTCATTGATGTTGCCACACATCCAGGGACTCTGGTAGAGACGCAAATCCGTACACATTCGATACAGATCATCACAGTCCCCGTTACAAGTGAGGTCATCAGCAAGCGACTGCCAACCCTCTGTGAACTGTTCGGTAGTTTCCGCAAGGCGTCCGTTTGGAAGGCGAAGGTCGTCAGAGGAATTGCTGTTGAATACGCCACATAAACCACAGGTGACGTTGTAGTAGAGGGTGGAGAGGGAGATGTTGATGAATCCCTGCCGTGTGTAGTGGACGCGGATCAGCCCACGAGACTCCACCACGGTAGCGTTGCCTGGAGCTCTGTAGATCATCATGGTCTCCAGCGGATGGACGTACGGGAGCACCACCAGTTCACCATTCACCTGGAACACAACACATAAGGTGTCACAGCCAAAGGTAGCAGCAGGATTAAAACATAAGAAAATGTCATTTGCCTATTATATACACTCCCGGCCACTTTATTAGGTACAGCGGTTCATTTTCTTGTTAACACACATAACTTAATCCCTTTTCTTCCCCATTCTAATGCTCGATTTTAACTTAAGCATGTTGTCTTGACCACGTCTACATGCCTAAATGCATTGAGTTGCTGCCATGTGATTGGAAGATTATCTTTTTGTTTTTATAAGCAATTGAACAGGTATCTAATAAAGTGGCCGGTGAATGTATGTTATACACCAGATCCCCATTCACCTGGAACACAACACATAAGGTGTCAGAGCAAAAGGTTACAGCCGCAGAATAAGACAAAAGAAAATGTAATTTGCATATTATATGGTAAAATGGTAAATGGACTTCACTTATACAGCTCTTTACCCTGGTTTTTCACAGACTCAAAGCGCTTTACATTGTTCCGTACACATTCACCAAATCACACACACATTCACACACCGATAGCAGCAGCTACCACGCAGGGTGCAAGGTAACTATCAGGAGCAATTCGGGATTCAATGTCTTGCCCAGGGACACTTTGACATGTGGCAGGTAGGCGGGGGATCGAACCTCCGACCCTGCACTCCAGAGGCGACCTCCCTACCCACTTCGCCACTGCCGCCCCAGTATTCAGTATGTTAGAAACATTAGTAGGGATGCACCCTGAAAGTCGATGATTGGTCCTTTTTACCGGTAAACACGAATACAGGCAAAACAGAGGTTTCAATGAGCTCAATCCCAGGGAGCGTTTAGTAAAAGATCAGTTTAGAACCTTTTCTTGTAGACGGAAGGCCAAGTATGTAATTCTTATGCACATTTCTGATTGCCAAATAGTATCACAAATAGTCAAATCTCTGTATTAAACAGGCATATCCGATTTGATTGAGAACATTCCAAGTTGGGGACAGCCCTACTCTGTAGAAAAAATACTTACCTTTACTGTATCAAAATCAGACCCTCCCATTTGAGCTTCCAGGTTAGCCACAGTAACTACCACAGGTCTTTTCCACGCGGGGCCTTTGTTTACCAGCCGTCTGCCTATCTTCACCTCCAGCATTGAGCCATTAGCGGGCACTGGACCGCACAGCTTCAGCAGATAGTAGGAGCTGTCATCTGGGAACGTCAGGGAATTGCCATCGAACGAGGATGTCACCGAGTTTTGGGAGATCGAGCAGACCCCTTCCCTTCGAGGGTAGCAGCCCAGCAAGCCCACCTCCGCCACACACACCTCACCCTCCTTACAGGAATCGTTGAAGCAGGAGACTTCCCCAGCAGACCCACAGGTGCAGCGGAGGATACATTCACCCTCTTCACCACTGGGACCGGCCCAGAAGGTGTTATTGCGCGGGTAGTAGAGGCCGTTATGCTCACAGCCGCAGTCTTCACGGAGCACACAACGGCTCCCGCTGAGAACGTGGCCTGCGTCGCACTGGCAGCCCTCGGTGCAAGGGTGCGCACAGTACAGGGGAGCGGTGAGGTCCGAGCACGAGGCCGGGCAGGCACTGGTGCACACTTGGTAATTGCTGAACTTCGGACATGACAAAGCTAAGAGCCAGAGGAAGAGAAGAAAGAATGTCAAATAACACAAGTACATTAATGTAATGTGAAAAATCGTTAGCCTTGTTTACACTGAGCGGTACAGTTCACTTTGGTACGGCATGCAATTATTTGTGTTTATTGTCAAAAGTTGGGAAGGGTACCAAAATAATTGAACTGTACCTTACCTAGTCCGTCTACAGACTTGCAATTTTCATGCAACAGGGGGATTGAAAGGATACAGACAATACCCGCCGTATTTAATCTCCTACGCAACAATGAATAATATTGAAAAAACTGCTATCACCATCTGGCATAAACCCCAACTAACAAGTAAGGGTACTGTCGGCAGTGGAAACGCAGGCCTAATGTAGGGTTACTGTTCTCTATCAAAACAAACCAAACCGTTCCAAACCAAAATGTACTGCTCATAGGAAACAAAGCTTGTGTTAACTGAATCAAACTGAATCTCACCGCAGAAGGTGCGAGATCTCCAGGATCGTATGGTGACACCGAGGGCCTGACAAGCCAGAGCGTAGGCTTGGATGGCCTGGCAGAGTGTGGTGATGTTATCCCTGTTGCTGCACATATCATACACACAGCTGTACACAAAGGCAGTAGGGTCCACTACAGCTCTGCAGTCCCTGAAAGGTCCATCGGTTTTATTGATGAGTCCACAGTAGTCTGGGCGAAAGTAGAAAGCTTCTGTAACAGGGTCGCAAACACTGCAGTTTTGGGCGCAACCATCCGTACACCGCCAGTCTGTGTCCTCCGCTCGCCAACTGCCCCCTAACTCCACTACGCTTTCCGCTAGAGAGCCGTCGGGAAGTACAGGGTCATCGGCGGGGTCATCGTTATAGTTACCGCAAAGGCCACAGGTGTTGTTGAAGTAGGAGCTAGGCAGGGAGATGGACGCATAGTGTTGGCCGTCATAGGTTACCAAGAGACCAAAGTCTGTTTCTAAAGCGATAGCAACCCCAGACTGGTAGACTCGGACAGCTCCAAGGTCCAGTTGGACAGGTAAGGTCTTCACCAAGCCGTCAACCTAGAGAGAGGAACAGAGGACACATCTGAAAAGGAACGATTGTTGATGCTCGAAAACTTCTTGTCTTGCTAAACAATCCATTGTCAAGACAGTTTTGTCAAAACAGTTTTATCATGACAAAACTCTTAATGTGTCTTTTTAATCAACAGTTTAATCTTGTATATTATGAGAAAATAGAGGTAGATATATTCAAGTTCAGTTAACTGCCCGACAAATCTTCCAAGGTGATCAAAAGCAATGTTTAAATACAGTCTCATATCTTGAATCAACACTTGTTCAGCAGCCAAACCAAAACGCACACACAAGGCAAATATTGTGATAATTCCTGATGTAAAGACATCCGCAGATTCCCACCTGGACTGTTCCAAGGCTGCCTTTGGGCAACGTGACTCGATGACCATACACATCCACCGTGACATCTCTAAGCCAAGAAACAGAGGCCACCCCACGGTTCTCATTTTTGGCCTCCACACTGAAGAAGGGCAGCCCCGGTACCTCCCAGCAAGGCCTAGCCAGCAGGTACGAGCAGGTCCCTTGGAAGTGATAGAGAAAGCCATCAAAGGTGTGGTAATGAGGGTCCCCAAAGACCACACAAGTGCTGGTGCGGGTCGGCTGGCAGTAAAAGGCCCCTTCCTGTTGTTCGCAGGTCTCCAGCTGCCCGCACGGAGCCTCTTGGCATTGCACCTTGTTGTCAATGTCAAGGCACCGGCATCGCTGTGAACACTGTTCAGACAGCCAGAAGATTTCCCCTCGTCTATAGAAACGCCCTGGAAAGGATTTTAGGAAAGACAGGAGAGTTATTTTATTTACAAGCAGAGTTCTTAAAGAAACTGAATCATTTTATCTAAAAATAACAATGACTGCTCTTATGAATATGTTCTATTACATGGTACCGGCTTTACTCTACTCTATCATTTCTATCATGCGCTTTGAGTGCGAGAAAAACACAATATATATCAAATATATTAATATTATTATCCTACCCTACTCTACCCTACTCTAATCTATCCTATCCTACCCTTGCCTTCCCTACCCTACCCTATAAATTCGGTATTTTTCTGGAGATTGTTTTCCATTTCAAGATGGTACCAATGGTAAAACCGCCTCAGTGTAGCTGGTCATCTTAGCAGAGTTAGCAGCTAACGTTAAGGTCAAATGCATTTCTGCTCAGTCTCTCAGTAGAGTAAAGTAGAGTCGAGCCGATACCATGTCATGTAAAAGCACCATTAGAGTTTACAGAACTAAAGATTATAATAATAATAATTGTAATTCATTTTATTTATAGGCGCCTTTCAGAGCACCCAAAGTCACCTTACAGGGCAGAGAAAAAACAAGACAATTTACACAAATTACACAAGTGGGATGAATATGGGTGAAAGACAACAGTTAAATTCTGTAGCAATGAAGAAGACTGCAGGAAGTTATCGAAACATGTCAAGGTAAAAAACAAATAAATACTAATCTAGTCACACAATTTAATGATGTAGCAACGTTGCAAAAGAGAGAATTATTTGGAAAATAATTATTAATGTTTGAAGTTTGAACTTGCCATTGTAGCTGCAGCCATTTGCCGGATCTATCAGTTCAGTGTCCACGCGAAAGAACCAGCGTCCGGGGGTGTTTACATTGGTGGTCTGTTCAATGTTCACTACGTCGTTTGACCGAGATCCTGGAAGGTTGAAGAAGTGTCCAATGTCACCACCGTTAAAACCTGACTGGAAAGGGGGAAAGGTGTTAGGGAGGTAATTTAAAAAAAATACGTATTAATTTTTTTAACCTTTATTTCTAAAGGTAAATCCCATTGAGACCGGAGACTCTTTTGCAAGGGAGATGCTGTATGTTCCCATTTACACACACATTCATACACCGATAGCAGGCTAACTATCGACATTCACACGAGGCAAGGTGGGTGAAGTGTCTTGCCCAAGGACACAACAACAATGACACAAGTGGCAGGGCGGGGATCGAACCGACAACCCTTCGATCATTGGGCGACCCGCTCTACCACCTGAGCCACAGTCGCCGTAATGTCACATGTTATCATAATTCATAATCAATTCTACAAAGATTTATCATCCGTATGAAATTATCTTGGGCAAGGCAAGGCAAGTTTATTTCTATAGCACAATTCAGACACAAGGCCATTCAAAGTGCTTTACAGGGGGCAAGATTAAAATACATAATACACATTAGAAAAGCGAAGGAATTGGGGGCAATTGATGGGGAAATACCTGAGCTGTGGTCCCACCCAGTCCCGTTAAAGGATCTCCACCACTGGCCGTTCCTGTGCTCCATGTGATTTCTCCGTAGTTGAACATACTGAAGGACGTCAAGCCATCTGAGATTAGGACAGTTTGGAACGTGTTCACCTTTCAATCAGAAAAGAGAATTAGAATAGTTTTACAAAGAGAAAAAACAAACATTTAAATGTAATAACAAACAAAAAACAAATAAAAGAAAAAATGCAGATAAAACGGCAGGTTTTTGAGATTGCATCTGAGAAACCAGTTCTTCAGAAATTAATTTTGAACCTTGAAAATGAGTGGAATTTCAAATTGGCAAAAGGCAAATGTCTGTCCAAATTATAATCTTTAGATCTGGTCATTAATTGAATTTTTTTTTATAATATGTCTTTATGTCCAGCTTATCTGGAAGGTTTCAGTTCAACAGTCAGTACAAGACGAAAATAAGGAATGTTGTCAATCTTTGAAAATGTTGGAGGGATAAATATATTCTTTTTTATTGATCTAGGTTAACAGACTCGAACAGAGATTAAATTGGCTTCAACCATCTCAGTAAACGGATGCATTTCCAAGATGTTCCTTCCGGAGTGCTTCTTAGATACACTTGCATTAGAGAGTGCTGCTGCTGACCTGCAGATACCTAATGTGTTACCAATACATGTTATGCTGTGTTTGGACTTTACCGGGGTTGTCTGGCTTCCTCCATAGAAGGTGACTTGGTTCCACGTCGTGATAAAGACAGAGGTGGCTGTGAAGGCGGACATGCTTTTAAAGTACTTCCGGACGTCTTGCGTTGCTCTTTCCAGTATTTCTGGTTCCATGGATTCTCTGTAGAACACATCTCCACGGATACCATTGTGCACGTCTGCCCACAGCGGAGCAATGAATGATCGGCTGTCACTCAAGGGAAAAGCCTCCGGAGTGAACTGGCTAACTTGCACGTTGAAGGAGATCACACCATTGTTGTTGATCTGTGAAGAGAACGGACAGGGCAGTATTAAAAATTAAGAGACCAGTCTGAATTTTTCTTCAATCTTCATCTCTACATTACTTAATGAAAATGCTCTAAATGACAATATTTTTATTGTGAATTTGGTAGAAATATTGTCAGTAGTTTATATTATAAAATCAAAATGTTCATTCTACTCAAACTTATGCCTCTTAAGAGTAAAACAAGAGACACTGAACATTTGGAGTGTTTTCTTATTTTTTTTTTGCCAGAGCTGTTACTTAGTACATTGCATTCAACTATTCGAAGTTGGAAGGTTGAGAATTTGTGAAAAGATTTTGGAACAAGGCTTACATGCGGAAAGACAAATTTAAATGTAGCCTTAGTTAATTGACCAATAAAGTAACTTAAAGTTGGGGTGGAGGATTTGGGGAGAAAATGGCAGTTGGGATAGAGATTCGAATTCAAATATCTCAACCGCTCCACTTGTTCTCTTTGGTCCCTCCCCTATGGTCCCTCCCTGACACGCTCAACAAAGTCGTGCCAAAGTGAATGGACAGTAGTCCCAACAGCCAATAAGAACAGAGAATCGGAGCCTCGCTCTGATTGGTCAAAGTGTACAGCTCATGCTAATTTTGACCAATCAGAAATCATATACCCCAGCTTTAACTGAACTTAATTAACTTAACTTACATAGACGGAGCGGTAGGGGACATTGAAGAAAATGAAGGGAATGACCAAAATGATTTCAGGAGAACTCCCATCATCCATCTTCGGCGTCTCTAGATCTCTGTGGCTGGTTCCATATGGATACATGATGTCCAGAGAACTCGCTAAAAGGAGAATAATATAATCAATAATATATTCAATTTACATAGCGCTTTTCTCACACTCAAAGCACTTTACATAGGAGCACAACAGTAAACAAACAAACGTGAATATGTCCTCATGATCTGCTACATATCCGTACTTTGTGTGCGGTGTTGATACACAGCCGAGGCTCTGTAAACGGGTATGTAAAGAAGGAGGCCAACCGTAGCAAAAAAAACATGCTTGTTTACAGAGCCTAGGCTGTGTATTAACACTCGATTATATTCCAGCACACAGTATGGACAGGTAGCAGATCGTGAGGAGATAATCACTGATTTTGACTAAATTGATTTTGACAATAAGCGTTGGGTGGCTGTTAATCAACATTCATGTGTCTCATACCTGTGGTCCGTACAAAGATGCAGAAGACTTGGAGCAGAATGACTGGACAGTTTGGCCTGACCATTCTGGAAAAACAGAAAGAAAATTAGAAGATTTTTTTTTATTTATTTTTTTATTTTTTTATTAAAGACCTATTTCACTGGTGGACATATGAAGGTGTATTGAACTCTGAGATCCTATGTAGTATAAATGTGCAAACATTTTAGAAATCGGTTCATCCTAGCCTGAGAAAAGGCAGAAAGAGTGTTTTATGGTCTCACTGTCCAACCCCACATTTTACCATGTGTCTGAGGGAAGAAAAACCTCATTCATTATAATAGTGAATTTATAATGATAGAACGCCAGTTCCATATGGGTGAAGTATTCCTTTAAAAAGGGACAGCGCACATTGATAAACATGAGCACCATAGTTCAACATGTAAATGTGCCAGATTTAGCCATACAGTGCTAATGCTAATTTTCCACCTGTAGTTCCTGGCAGGTTGATAGCTTTAAATAAACATTAAAAAAAACTACAAAAATACAACACGTAAGCGCAAAAACAAAATGGCACAAGCACAGACAAGTAAAATGACACAACCATTATTCCAGCCAGTTGGTGAAGAGAAATCAAATCGGCAGTGTGAGTAATTACCTCATTATGTTACCACTTCCTTAAAGACCTACTTCACCGGTGGGAATATCAAGGTGTATTGAACTCTGAGATCCTATGTAGGCTAGTTTAAATGTGCAAACAGGACAGCTGGGCCAAGGGAAGACTGAGGAAAGACTGAGGGAAGAAAAAACCTCATTCATTATATTATAATGGCGATTTTATAATGATAGAACGCCGGTTCCGTATGGGTGAAGTATTCCTCTAAGTAAAGAGCAACCCCATCTGATAATCTGTTACATTATCTGTCTTGCCATTTCCCTTAAAGCTAATTGAAATACAGGTAGGTAGATAGGCAAGGCATGAGTCATATGTCAACTTCTCATAAACAAGGCTATTGGGACAAAAGTGAGAGAGGGGGGAGGGAGGGAGGGAGGGAGAACCATCAAACCAAACCAACGTCATTTGGTTTTACTTCTTTAAGATCAGGCTCCCAGGTCTCCCTTGAGTAGCCCTGAAAAGGCCCCATTATGCCTGCCAGAACAATGTCCCGGGATCCAATTTTGCCTCGCAGTCCCAAGTGAGTGGGCACCAGTGGGCTCACTTTTGGGCTTTTCTCTGTGCCTCTGGCCGAACTGGCCTGCTCTGTCTCAAGCCTAGGACCTCATTACCACTTCGGTTTGGGAGCCGTCCATGCCTTGTTTGGGCGAAAAAAAGGTAGGGCAGCATAAACACTGGGAGCACTAATGGCTTTAAGTGAGTAGGTTTTTGAATTGCCCAGGTCCTTGCTTTAGCCCTTTGGGGATGTTTCAGTGCCTGGCTTGGCATGGCTTGGCAAGAATCCAATTGGCCCAAGTAAAAGTGTCCAGCCAAGTTGGAAGGTTTTGGAATTGTTATACTATAGATTCAAGATTCAAAGTGTTTTTTTTTTGTCATATGCACAATAAGAAACTTGTTCTCAGTCATACAATGGAATTCTTTCTTTGTTTTCCACAGACTGAATGCCAAGAAGGAAACATGAATATATACAATATATACAAGTGGAAAAATGATTTAATATCAAAAGGTATTGTTGATTTATGTATCACTGCCAACTTCACCCATACATCAGAACTGGTCCCTTCTGGATGCCAAAGACCTTGTGAGGCATTCTGAATTCCTCTAACAACATTTCCAATCACAAAACCTAAAAAATTGCAAATTCCTGACCAGTATTCCACCATGCATTTTGCACCAACTAGTGGAAATGACAGAGGACATGAGACAAAACCAAAACTGCTGTAGCTTTTGCTCAACAACTTTAGATTTGTCAGGAGATTCATTTTAGAAATTTTGAGTTGAAAAATAATCGGTTAAAGTTTCAATCGGTCAATTGATCACGAACAAAGCATTTTTGACTTCGTTTAGACAACTTTGGACGTTAAGATCAGCTAGCTGGCCCGCTGCTAGCTAACAGCTATTCAATGTTATCACAGCAACATACGTTTTTCTCTTTTTTATATTATCTGTTTTTAATGGTCTGTCATTCTGTCTGTCATTGTCTGAGTCTGTATGTATCTGTGCTTGTATATGTTGTTACATGTTTCTTTTAATGTTCCCAAGTACAAGAAACATTTCCCTTGGGGCAATAAAGGTTTATCTCATCTCAGCACCTTTTGCTAATTGACCTTTAACACTTAGACAAGTTTCACCACAACATTTCTTTTCTTCAAATTTAAAATCTGGATTTTGGTATAATTAATTAATCCATAAACATACCTATGGCCTGTTTATGTGCAACTGTTAACTAGGTACATATGTGAGGTTTGGATACGTGAATGTGGCTGTTCTATTTAGCTTGATGGTAAGTTGTGTTCAGGTGTGCCAGGGTTAGTGGGCACTGCTGAGAGATGTCTGCTCTCATGTCATCGTCCTCTCATCGTTCATTGTCAACAGACAGATTAACACAATCGCTCTTCTGACTGCTGTGTAGCTCAACATCTTTATCTGCCTGTTGTTAACTCTAGGCCTTTTAACGAGGCATTTTAGATAAAGACCCTAGGACTTGAAAAAGACCCTTCAACATGGTTATCTCTTGAATCACATTCAAAGAAAGACATAGGGCCACTTTCAAAGACATGGATTAAGCCTTGTCCTGGACTAAATGCAAATTTGAATGGGAATTGTCCATTGAAAGTACAATTCAGTGCAGAACTAGGCTAATTCCATGTCCTTCAAAAACCCCTGCAAAAGAGTCTTCATTTTCCTAGATCAATTAAGCCACAGCCATTGTCAAGAGTTAATTCACCTGCTGAAATACATTCATTTGTTTATTTATATATATGTATTATCTTGCATTGCAAATCCTTTAACTTTCAGGGTTTTCTTGCAAAGTATTATTTTGTTTTTGTATCTAAATGGCAAATGAAGGAATCTTGAATTGACCAATACTAAGTTGTGAATTCAAAATTATAAAATAGTCACAATCATATAATACATGACACATACATATATATATATATATATATATATATATATATATATATATATATATATATATATATATATATATATATATATATATATATATATATATATATATATATATATATATATATACATATATACAATATATACAATATATACATTTCTTAGCCACAGCCACATTAGTGGAAAAGTAGCTGCTAGTAAGAGTAGACCAGTGGAAGCCAAGTTGGGGTTTGCTCAATCTTGAGGGGTCACAACAAGACGATTGAATGAGAAATAAATAAACTTATTTTGTTTCCCAAAGTTAATTCTTCTTAAAAAAATAAATTTGTCGTAAGTGGGTTTTGATCCCTAAAATGAAGCATACATTGATTGATACATGAATGAAGAGATCAGCAATGGCATTAAACCAAGAAGTAATAGTGACATTACAACCAGCAATCTATATAGTAAAAAAAAAATGGTGATAACATTTCCTAAATAACTTACAAATGTCACCGAAATATCTGACATACAGCTATGGAAAATATTTAAAGACCACTCCAAAAGTTTTACTATTTAGAGGCATTTGTTTGAGTAGAATGAACATTTTGGTTTTATATACTACAAACTACTGACAACATTTCTACCAAATTCACAATGAAAATATTGTCATTAAAGAGCATTTTCATTAAGTTATCCAGAGATGAAGATTGAAGAAAAATCCAGACTGGTCTCTTATATTTTTCCAGAGCTGTATATCTTCAAGTTTGCAGCATCAAAAAGTGACTAATAAATACAAAATCTGTTCTTCAAATTGCCACAGAGTCAATATTTTTACACATTTATATGCACATAAAGAATTATGATTATAAGCTGGCACATCAGCTTATCATTTATTGATACAAATGTGGGTTGAATGTTGTTTGTGGATGTCATCTTAAAGGAAAAGCTCATTTTAACCTTGTTGTGCATCGTATAATGACAAAGTATTCTATCTATTATATTCTATAAATAATTAAGAAACTACAGATGAAACAGAGTACATACATAAGGGAAAGATGCACTCACCTGCCTTCAGAAGATGGACATCTAGCAGCTCAAATAGTCAAACCTGGCAACCTCCTCACAGCAGTTAGGAGCATGCACAGTAGTAGTGATGGAGGGAGTAAATCAAGTATGTTCAAGTGTCAATCAATTTTGAAGTGATATTTGATGTATTGAGAATAGAGTTTGTAGTGAAAATTTAATGCCCAAAATTGTCGTGCGCCTCTTGTCCAATTCCAGTGCAACAGAATTACCAGCAAAAGCAGCAACAACAATCCAAAAGTTTGTGTTTGAATTGGGACGTCCTGAAAAAATGCTGTTTGGAAAGCACCTGTTGAAGCAAGCGGAGGACGGAGCTTTGCCCCAAAGAGGCAGGTGCAAAGTTTACCTGGGATAGTGTTATACTTAATCTGGGATCAGTGTTTGGGGAAGGGGTGTGTGTGTGTGTCAGTGTGTGTGTGTGTGTGTGTGTGTGGGGAAGGGGTGGGGGGACATTGAGGGGAGGGACAGCATAGGAATCTGGGAGAGAGAGAGAGAGAGAGAGAGAGAGGGAGAGAGAGAGAGTGGAAACAGAGGAATATGTAAGAACTGGAGAGATATAGCAATGATGGAGGAAGGAGAAACAGAATTACTGCTTCCAGACATGTTTTAAAGCTATAGTGTGTAACTTTGTTGTATAAATGAATGTCGGTTATATTTAATACCATTGTCGAATGAGTTGACACAAAGTTGATGAAGCCTATCAGCTCCACAAAACTCTCTCTGTATTTCTCAGAATGGCAGCGTTTACAAACTGGTGTCGCCCCATTGACACTGGTGCAGGAGCTCAGAAAAATCCCCAAGAAGAGCCCTACTGCTAAGAAAAAACCTGGACGTACAGCAGAAGGTATAAAATCCATGTGCCCGATCACTGACGGCTTTACCTCATGTAGATGTGTCAAGTGTTGTTGTAATTACTCAGAATTCCTCATGGAGGGGGTGACAGAAGTTACGCACTATAGCTTTTAATGCATGAGGAAAAGGAATGTTTTCGTACAAAGGGAGGCTCTCATAGAGGATGAGTGTCAAGTCTTTTCTTGGGCCGGGATCTGTCATTAACACCTGCAAAGAGCCAAATGATGATAAAATATGCCTTTGGTGGAATATTTGGGGGAAACACTGTGGCCCTTTATGCTGTTTGGGACATTGGGGTTTGAATACCAAGGTCTTATTAATGTAATGGAGAGTAGTGAACTCCATGTAATTAAACTAGTAGTACATTTTAATTTTTTGGTGAATGTAGGACCTGTGAATAACAAATAGGCCCTTTTTTAATTTCTGCAATAAGCATTTTTTTGTTGCATCATTTGAATTGTTTTGTAATAATTTCATGTCACACGTACATTGTCAACTTGATCATTTTTCTTACAAAGTAGTTAGAAATATAATTTTTTGTAAGTCACTTTAGTTAACTAAACATTTCTCTCTATGGAATATTTGCTATAGTTCAATGTCTTCCATTGTAAATTCATTGCTAGTGTACTAAACTATCAAAGTAGCTTCTCCAACACTGAAATTGAGGATGACTTATCAATTAGCATTTATTTGGGGCATTTTCAAACTTTATTAGACAGTAGAGTTGAAATGGGGAGACAGAGAGAGAGAGAGAGAGAGAGAGAGAGAGAGAGAGAGAGAGAGCGAGAGAGAGACAAAGACAGAGAGAGAGAGAGAGAGAGACAGAGAGAGAGAGAGAGACAGAGAGAGAGAGAGTATGACCTGCAGTAAAGGTCAACGGGTCGGATTTGAACCCGCGACCACTGCAACGAAGGCCGGAGCCAATATGGTACGCGCTCTATCCACTACGCCACCGGAGAGCCCAGCATTTAGCATCTAGCCCGCCTTTGGATTTGGCCTCAATCAAGTTCACTTGGTGCATTTAAAAGCTCTGGCCGCTTGAGCACACCAACTCCCTAAAGCAGTAGTACAAGCCCACTCTGGGGCATTTAACACACACACACACACACACACACACACACACACACACACACACACACACACACACACACACACACACACACACACACACACACACACACACACACACACACTCTTAAAACCTTGCTTTTCAACCTCTTCTGTGTTAGATAGAGTTACCGAATTAACATGAGTCACTTAGGGATACTCTGTGTACCCTCCTTCTTTATAATTAGCAATAGCCTCATTTACAAGGTTATACAAGACACTTTATTTCCATAGATTGTGGAGAGATATTGAGGTTAAAATGTCATGTGGATCCACACTGATCTGGGAAGGAGCGGGCTAGTCAGTTGGGTCTTTGTTGCACTAGGACAGTGGAAGTAATTGGAGAAGCAGGGAGCAAGATGTGTGAAAGGGCCCCCAAGACAGAGGGCATAACCCGGGCTACCATTAAGCAGTGCTAAGGGTCTCCGCGGGGAGGCTTTCTTTTATACCTCCCACGTCTTGTTGTTGTGTAAATGGAAACATACTCTTAACTAAAGTAGTGAAAGAAAGCGTTGACACAAAAAATCAACAGTTACAAGTGACCTACTGGTTTAAGGATTTTAGGGAAATGTCGAGGATGGGTTGGGGTTGGGTGGGAGGGGTAAAGATGGGCTGATATACGCATAGTTTCTCGCACTACCTCTCTTGTTGTCCAATTCAAAGACAGTCAACACAATGAATT
>CM049407.1:3800000-3840000 GCA_026929865.2 Hyperoplus lanceolatus
ACGAGGACATTCACCTGTGACATGACATAAGTGATGCCCTACTCCATCGGTTTTCAAACTGTGGGGCGCGGGGTTATGGCAGGGGGGGCGCGGATGAATATGTAAAAAAAAGAAAAACTAAAAAAAAAATTTTTTTTTTTTTTTTAGTTTTTCTTTTTTATACTAAGATCACGGCATAGCTGGACACAAGTTCTTCTGCTTCGTTCCCCTCACTGCATTTAAATGCATTCAGTAAATTAGAGAAATAGGTCTCGTTAAAGAAAAAGAGCACCAAGCCCAACCCAGAGGACCCTGCATACATTTTGTTTATTTTAAATTAATATTTTTATGGAAAATCCATGTGTCCTTCTTCAATAGCTTCTAATTCATCAGACCCAGTGTCTCCAAATTATTTGTTCACACAAAATTCCTCATATTTAGCCTCTTAATTGTCCTGTCAAAGTGCACCAGATTCATGCATTTCACTTTAAAAAGGTGAAAAAAAATCTCCCCCTAGGAGGGTCTAGTTCTCCACTGGCCACTATTCTCCTCCAGCAGGACATTGGAGGCACTAGCGAAAAAACACTGGGTGTGTGACTGACATTTAACTAGTCAATAATTTGGGCAAGTCTGTCTGCCTATCTTTCTCACTCCGATGCACACTCAGTCAGTATTATCCATGCTCAAAGGAAGCAGGATTAAAACACTGGATTATGTGTTTAAAAACGCACAAAAATGTTTAGAATGTTTCAAAAACATGTTTAAATTTGTAAAATAATAAAAAAAATTGGGGGGGGGGGCTCCGCTGAAATTTGTTCTCTGAGGGGGGGCTCACTTTCTCACACTTTGAAAACCCCTGCCCTACTCCATACCTGGGCTTTCTATCAATACTTGGAAATGGTCAGTAAGTTCAAATGTACCAATTCCTTTCCAGAATGAGTGTTGTTATTGTGCTTGTTATAGAGTTTTTGAATATAGTTTTTTGCCCCCAATAATACAGTGATGTATATTTAAATTTGTATTTAGACAATTTATGGATAAAGATGCTAATACATTGGTCAGAAGAAAAATACATATCTCGACAATGGCCAGTTGTCCATCTAAATGTGAAGCACATCTTTTGAAAGTTCAAAAAAAAGGAGAAAGAAGAAAAAAACCTAATTAGGTGCTTTTCTAAAGGCCGGGGATGTTGAGACAAACTAGCTCGTCATGCTGTGTAACCATAGACTGGTCCTACCAGACCATCGTACTTCATTTCATTTGTACAGAAGGTCTGGAATCGCTCTATTGACAAAACGTTCACTCACTTGGAGGCGTGTCTGTCTGTTAAAATTTAAAACTATTGGATCTGCCCAGTGCCACTCTGGATCGGCCAACCAATCGCATAAGGTTTGGTCGTGATGTATGTCATGAGCCGGCTTGTGACTTCAACTGAAACTGCTGCGTGACTTCGATGTCATCGTTCTCAGCCACTCGCTCTGTTCGCTGATTGGACCGCAAGAAAATCTGTTCGAGCAGGAATCCATGAACACACCACAGCCCCAGACTGACTACTGAAGCCAGGCTAGTGTAACCACACGTGAAGTCAGTATGTATAGACATTCAGAAAGGCCACAATGGAAGAGGGGGTGATACTCTTTTAAATGGAGGGATAACGACGCACTCTAGACAATCTTTCCTCAAAGGCATTCAGGGTCTTGCACTTAATACGAAAAGTGAAAATAGTTGTATGAAGGATGAGGACAGACGGTAATATGAGATATAAGTCAGTTCTTACCTTATTTTTTACAAACCCACACTTGTCCAATCGCTGTTTCAAGTAGGCTACCTTGTTGGATTGTTGATCTTGGAAAATTACAAAAAATGTTGGATGTGACAGTTGCAGAAGCAGGCATAGTTTATATAGTATATCGAATTATTATATACACTTATGAATCTAAAAATCAACCGAGGAATAAGGTGTAGTACGTATCATTTATTTATTTAGGATAAGAGAAATGCACCAATGAACAGTACAGGTAGAGAGAAAAAATAGTCATTAAGATCTCAAGAAAGTGAGAAAGAATTTACTATTGAAAATCAAGTCAAAATACACGTTAAAGTGAACTAACAATAAGCAAACGATAAATTAAAACACCATATAGTCAACAGTACAAAGCCAACTGTAATAGAATACAGATTTGCAACTATTTTATAGATTTTAAAAATCTGTGAATAAACTTTGTTTTTGGTATTACTGAAGGATAACGGTGAGGGTGACAGAAGCACAGATATGTTTTAAAAAGTGTACAAATGCCCACAGACACACACACACACACGCACACAGACACAGACACAGACACAGACACACACAGACACAGACACACACGCACACAGACACAGACACACGCACACACACACCACTGTTTCCCTGAAATGACACCTCTCATACGACATTTTAAATCATTTTAAAAGTATCAAGAAATATAAGAACATGCAAAATCACCGACTTACCACCCTCTTCACAAACAAAACGTCCCATTTTCCCATTTTCCCATTATTCCCCCCATGTGAGCATTCAATCGTAATGTATTATAATGTATGCGAGTAGAAAAAAAAAAC
Source organism: Hyperoplus lanceolatus (assembly GCA_026929865.2). Lineage (NCBI taxonomy): Eukaryota > Metazoa > Chordata > Actinopteri > Uranoscopiformes > Ammodytidae > Hyperoplus > Hyperoplus lanceolatus. The sequence continues at coordinate 3,802,581 of CM049407.1, forward strand.
AAGAAAACAACATATCTCCAGTTATCTGCTACTAAAAGAAAGTTTGTTTTAGAGGAGCGATCTATGTATACAGCCCTGTTATAGGATGGCGGCAATACCTCCACACATTTTCACCATAGCCTGTATATATACAGTCAAAACCGAAATTATTCATAACAAGAATAATACCCCTGGCATGTTACTTTTAGGCCAATTTATGTTCAGATGTTAATAAAAGCTGTTTTTTTCCCCCCACAATGATGCCTGATGTACATCGTCTTATTATCTTTTGGGAGAAGCCTGGGTCCATTTCCAATCAAGGAAAAGCTAAGCTGGTTTCATCAAAGTAACTTTAAGTAAAAATTTGCCAGGGGTGTGAATAATTTCGGTTTTGACTTCATATAAGAGATTTTTCACACACTGTCGGCCACACAACTTCACTTAGAATTGGTATAAACATGTTCGAAATCCATTATCCTTGGAGCTCACTTCACTTACCTCCAAACATGACATTTTACACATTTTTATCAAGTAATGCACGTGATATGGGGTCCAATCCAAACTGTACACATGCAGAAACACCTATGTAGAGATGGCTAGAGCTAGTTGTGAGAATAATCACCACAGCAGTGTACTAACATTTCACCACTGTTTATGTATCGACCAGGAAAAAAGTTACTTTGAAAAAATACTTGACGCTCACTATGCTTTGTAAAGGCGCTTTCTCTATTTATTCCCTGATTTTAAATGTGCTACGAGGAACTTTAAAATATTTCTGAAAGAGTCTAATGTTTCCACTGACGATCATAAATGACATGTAACAGCAAAACGATATTATAGCGTTTTTCTTGATGCCTTAGTCATGGGTATACGCTCACCCATTAACTACAGCTGGCGTAGTAAAAAAAAACAGTACCAGTATTTGTCCAAATGGGGTGCTAGAATTAACACAAACTTAAATTTCTTCGGAGCACCTTTAAGATTAACACCCCCCCCCCCTCCTAACAGCAGTAGTGTCAGGTGTTTTAGCGCGGATGTAAGGGAGAGGCAGAGGTGAAGGGGTGGATGGGTTGAGAGCCTGTTGCATGAACCCATTTTAACCCTAAAAAATACAGCGGAAGTTTCAATGACACAGCAGTTGGTGTGTTGTTACCATGCAAACTAGGCCTCAACGTTTCTCAACTGCCTTCCACTCACACACACACACACACATACTGAGAGAGAAAGAGAGAGACAGAGACAGAGAGAGACAAAGAGAGAGAGGGGGGAGAGAGAGAAACAGACAGAGAGAGAAAGACAGACAGAGAGAGAGAGACAGAAAGCTGCTCCATTCAGAAGTAACTCGCGGTAACCTGAGCAACAAGACTCATTCTTTTCTCGGTCCCAGACCCGAGTTCAACTCAGACCGGTCTCGTCTTTCTGCAAAGGCGTCTTGACTAAGCAGCAGCAGCCGAGTGCTCTATGACACACACACACACACTCCCTCTCTCACTCACACGCACTCTCTCCCTCTCTCACACGCACTCCCTCTCTCACTCACACGCACTCTCTCCCTCTCTCACACACACTCATTGCATACTCACACACAACCACTCTCTGCCTATCACTCACACACACACACACACACACACACACACACACACACACACACACACACACACACACACACACACACACACACACACACACACACACACACACACACACACACACACAGGTAGCGGATCGTGAGGAAATATTCACCGATTTTGACAAAACCATTCTCCAGAATCGCTGACTCCACCTTCAATTAAAATATTATAACTTCTGCCTCTTTGAGCCGGTCATGGTCTTGAAAATATTAATAAAATGTAACCCTTACATCTGTTATTTGGCCAACAACATTATAGTTGTTTGTAGACGTTATCCAATTAACAATCCTCTGGCAAAACCAACAGGTCATGAGAGACTTCAGCCAAATTGAAATTCAATCATTTTCTGTATGATTGAGGTTCATTGTTTTGCCACTGTGTTGGCTTTCTAATGGGTTACATTGGTTCATTTTGAGCTTGACTTATATAGCACTTTTAAGCCGATTTTCTCAGCCCCAAAGTGCTTTACATTTCTTACCAAATTCATACACGCACTCATACACCCAGACTGTATATATACACACCAAGCATGTGGGGACACTGGTCTCAATACACTTGCCTCAGAGTAAGTTCTCTACCAGCAGAAAGTGTAAAACGATGTTATTTAAAAACGCAAAAACAGTGAAACTACAGAACATATGCACAGGAGCTCGGATTTTCAAAATCTAGCTTCCGTTTCAACTTAAATTTACTTTTAAAAATGTAGTTAGTTAGTTAGCCAATTTCTACGGATGCGCCTTAACAGACATGGAATTTTATTTCCTATTTTTTCACTGGGAAAATTAGTCAATTCAAAACCAAGCTGGTCTCAACTTGTGCGTGAATGAATGGAACCCGGATCCCTGTAGAGTTGACCAGTTTAAAACGTTGCTGAAGACTCACTTTTTTGCATTGGCCTTTAACACAAGTTGAGACTTTGACACTCCTACGTATTTTTTTCTTCCCCCATGTAGCTTACATGTTGTTTTGTATTGTATCTAGTTCAGCACTTTGGTCAACTGATGTTGTTTTTAAATGTGCTATAGAAATAAGTTTGACTTCATAACAGTATACGCAGTCATCTCGAGATCACGAGTTTTATTAAATAGCTATCAAGAGAAAATAATATTTGAAAGTAATGAGTGGAACACGCTTGGTTTCCTCGTGGTAACAACTTAATTTAATTGTACCGTTATCACAGGAAAACAGAGGAAAGAAAATGTAATATTCCTTGTCTGTTTAGGGCCGTCCTAAATGTCAACACTTTTCACGACGAAAATAAATACTTAAAACGTCTTATGTATGGGGGCGCCCTTAGCTCAGTTGGTAGGGCGTCCCCCCCCCCCCCCCCCCATGGGCCTCGGCCAGCAGCGGACCCGGGTTCAATTCCAGCCCGCGGTCGTTCTCTGCATGTCACTCCCCTCTCTGCCCCATTTCAACTCTGTCTCTACACTACTAATGCCAAAAAAATAATCTTAGAAAAAAAAAAAAAAAAAAACGTCTAATGCATGGTGCAGCAATGTCACCCACTTGTCAAATCTACGTAGGGTAATTTTTCCTGCTAGATATTTTGATCTAATCATAGAAACGCTCCACATATAAAATGTTTTTAGTCTACAAAATCAATGTGAAGTTTTGTGCGTTGGTAGCCGTGTGTGTTCTTTCAGAAGTCTACTTGCTCCATATCTGGATTTGCATAATATTATTCATGAATGAGATGAAAACCGCAATCAAGCAACTGAATCGCTCAAGAGACGATCTATCTTTGTGAACGTGAAACTCCTGTGTGCAAAGATACTGTTTAAAATGTATAAATCTGGGGCGCTCCGGTGGCTCTCTCTCTCTCTATGTCTCCCCATTTCAACTCTGTACTATCTAGTAAAGCTTGAAAATGCCAAAAAATATTCTTAAAAAAAAAAAAAAAAAAAAGCATAAATCTGAAGAGAGGACAGCGAAAAATCCTTTTACATTCAAGGCTGAATAACAACATCACCATTTTTTATCTTGATAAAACGGGCTCAAGTCAAGCTTAGTATCCAGTAAGTCATCAGTCAATATCTCAAAACTCCTGTCCCATTTCATCCAAAACTTTCTTTTAGCGACAGCCCTCTTCTTCACTCCGAATGATTCGACGAACTGCAGCGACTTTTCACCCTGGGCAAGACCTGTATTTCGTCCCCGTCCTGTATGCGGTAGGAGTGTAGCGCGCGGGTCCCACACCTCATCTCTTCGGGGCCTACCACATGGATCATTTCCCTCTTGATGTAGAAAAGCCGAATGCCTCCGTTTGGAAGCTGCAGTAAAGCCTTGAGGTGTTTCTTCAAGTCACCGACGGTTTGCTCCAGACTCAAGCTGACCGCCTCCAGCCGGTCTCCGCAGCGGACATCCACCACGGTGCAGGGCGGGCTCAGGTCCACCTCGGCTAGCGGGGCTAACGGGCCATATTTAGCCACCAGGCTGTGATACCTGGGGGGGTAAATTAATTTGTTATTGTCAAGACTACACTGTAAAGATTTAAAAGTAAGAAAAAGTTAAATTTTTTAGGGCAGATGTATAAAAACTTGAGTTTCACAAGTTAAAATGTTCATCAGGTGTGTGTGTGTGTGTGTGTGTGTGTGTGTGTGTGTGTGTGTGTTTGCAAATGTCCAACCTCATTAAACACACACACACACACACACACACACACACACACACACACACACACACACACACACACACACACACACACACACACACACACACACACACACACACACACACACACCAGTTGTGCCAACTAATTCTATGTCACACAGATACCAACTGTCTTTTTTACAGAGCCTAGGGTCTGACAAAAGACTGTATTAACAAACAAGTAGGAGACCGTGAGGAGATATTCAATTCTTTGAACAAAAAGTGATTTTCACAGGTGGTATTTCAAAAATTTTTAGTTTTTCTAACTTTTTAAAATTGTTTACAGTGTACATAATAAAAAGTCATTGAGAAAAATCATGTTAAAGAGTAGCCGCACCCCTCCAGATATTTAAAAAATGCAACAGAGGAGTGTGAATGGTGGGTGTGGGGGGACTTCAAAGGCATTGATGTGTGCATTTTCTCTTGCGAACTCCAACCGAAATGTTTTGTGTCACATTTCAAAAACTTTCCTTGAATTTATTTTTCACGATCAAGTTGAAAATAAGCTAAAAAACAGTTAAAGGTGCAGTGTGTAATATTACATCATCAAGAAAGTTCTACAAAGTTCTAGAATGCAACGCTTCCTGGGTAACCCCAACCCTTTAGAATAATAACAGAAGCTACAGTGGCCTTCAAGGACAAGAACAATTCTAAATTTTAAACAATGCACCTGATGACATTCCAACTATGACACTTTCAAGATGGCGGCACTAGGCCTTGGTCCAAAATATGCAGAAATATGGACATATATGAGACCCTTTCTAAGGAAAAAAATAATAATTCAAAACGTTTTTTTCAGCTATTATGCACTAAATTAAATGTATTTATGGATATTATAATTACTTTCTACAAAATCTGCTAGGAAATAAAACCCACTCCACACACCCAGATTAAAAGTAACATGGAATATGTGTTGTGTGTGGGAGAGAAACCCAAAAGCTCTTCCCCTGTCCTTTCCCCGAAAAAACCCTCCCCCCCCCGGGGGAGAGAAAGGAACCCAGGAACGATTAAATAAAAAATACCTGGAGAAAACCAAAGGCCTGTGCTTTGAAAGCTACTGTAACAGCTGGACCAATCAAGGCATTGCCCCTCTCCCTCCCAAAAAAAAAACCCTGCAAAGCCACAAAGCCAAGCAGTGTGTGTGTGTGTGTGTGTGTGTGTGTGTGTGTGTGTGGTGTGTGCCCCCTCTGGCCCTTTCTTGGAACTTTTTTCTGGCTTAAAAACTCTCGGCCCACCCTGGGAATTCTCCCCTAAGACCTCAGTCCAACAAAGTCCCATTCTGATAGAAGCCATTAGGTTTAAAAGAGGGTTTGTTTAAGGTATTTAGCATTGTATAAATAGGGGTTTATACTGCTGCAGGTGATAGCAAGTCGTCATTACAGCCAGTTGTCTTCTATTGCATTCTTCTATAATGGACGGTAAAGTAGCAGTGATATAAAAAAAAATATTCTGGAGCTAATACAGACACTCTACATTTACATGGGACAGCTAGATTGGATTAAGCCATATACCAATTTTGCCACTCGAACGGACTGCGTCACATGTCTGAGTATACATGGCATTTCAGATAATCGAATAAATGGCCGGAGAATGGCTGACTCCGCTATGCTAGGTGGCGCTGTAGCCCTTTCAACAAGTGGTTATAGAGCCACGTCCGGTTCCCTTCCGGCAACAACACCACTATTTATTACGTTGTCTCCTTCCGCTTCCGGGTGAATTCCCCGCCACATGTCCAAGTGTCCCTGAGCAAGACACTGAACCCTAAATGTCTCCCGATAGTTAGTTAACGTGGAAATGGGAACAGGTCTCCCTTGAAAAAGAGTCTCCGGTCTCAATGGGATTTACCTGTTTAAATACGTCAATAAAAAACAAAAAAACATAATGTATACTTAAATCCTTACCATGACTCTTTCCTTGCTACATACTCTTCCTGCCCAAGCCAAAACATTTCTTTCTTTGAAATATTCTTTATTCTATTTTCCCAATAACATAAAACTAAAACAGCGTTCCCAGATTATCCGTAACTGTCTTTTTTGCATATAATTTTGAGTTATATAAATAATAATAATACATTTTATATGTATTGCACTTTATATCAGTCTCTCTCAGTCTCAACGCTATTTCTGGTTTGAACTGCTGATGGTTTACAGTTACTCAAAGGGAGGCTGTGACCCGCCCTGCCCTGCTCTGATCCCAACAGAAAGGAGATCGTGTGTGTGTGTGTGTGTGTGTGTGTGTGTGTGTGTGTGTGTGTGTGTGTGTGTGTGTGTGTGTGAGTGTGTGTGTGTGTGTGTGTGTGTGTGTGTGTGTGTGTGTGTGTGTGTGTGTGTGTGTGTGTGTGTGTGTGAGTGTGTCCGACACCCGTATGACACCCACATGCAGTCACCGTTATCCCCCCAAAACCTCGGACTTAACACTGGGAATTTGGCTTCAAACCAAGACTGTGTTCGAAAAGCCCTACTAACGTCCTCCCTCCTACATACTCAACACGTATATACTACATACTGTCTACTTAACCATCCATTGTGTATGCGAGGTTTGTCAGTTTACACTGAAGTATACAGAAGCAATAAAGAATAAAAAAAAACTTCTGTGTCGTTTGAAAACACGCAATGCATTGTGGGGCGGTCGAGTATGAAAAGTAACCTATCGATCCATTTACAAAATCTTCCCGGAAGTAAGTACTTATCTGGGCATTTCTCGCCTACACAAACTCACATAACACAACCACAACATACTCAAATTGACGTCATACTTATTTTTTATTTAAATGCATATTCTATGCTTGATGTGTTTTAATCTTGATGTATTTCTTGCCCCCCTGTAAAGCACTTCTTTGAATGGCCTTGAATGGCCTTGAATGGCCTTGTGTCTGAATTGTGCTACAGAAGTAAACTTGCCTTAAAGTTTGGGGTTGACAGAAAAAGAAAAAAAAATCTAACTGCTACCTCTTGTATCGCTTTTCCAATCAGAGAATTCTCCGGGACAAAGAAGTCATTGAGCGAGAGAGAGACTGGAGCCATTGTCCTCCCAAAGGTTACTTTCCCCCAGTCACACGCTACACCTTTCCTCTCCAACATTCTGCCCAGGTTAAGTGCAACGCAATCGGGGGAAGATTTGACCACCATCAGCCCCCTCGATGGTGGGCTTTCAAAATATTATAACACACGCGCTGTTAATGTGTTGAGGACAAAAGTCAGGGGTTGTCACTTTTTGTTAGAACTGTACAGCTGTTCACAAAGGTGCAAAGGTAGGTAAGTGTTTAAACGTTGCACAACATACAAACATTTCTACCAATCAACGCTCACTTCACTTATTTCGCTATAGTTCCTCTGATGCTGTGAAAGTTTCTACTCTGGAGTCGGAGCTAAAAAAAAGTTCATAAAAATTTAATTCTGGGAACAATAAAATGAAGGTTCATAAAACTAAGTTCTTGGTCTGACAATGTGTGAGGTCATAGTTATTCAAATACTATTGTTAACCCATTGATGACGGCTGCTACGCGATGCCACATTGGCTCTCCTGCCTGATGCTGCGTCGCGCAGCATTATTACTTTATCTAATTTTCATGGCATTCCCAGCATAGAATGCACTGTCATTGGTTCAAATACACATGAGGTGGGTTTTGTTGATTTTTTTAAGACCACGTGACCACCCAAAAGTCGTGTGGTTTGCTGAAAATCATGTCAATCAAAAAAATAAAAAATAAAAAAATAAAACAAAATAATTAAAAAAAATATGCCAGCTATGTCGGCGACAGAACAGTTAGTGGCGTTTGGTGCGCAGAATCAAGGTCTACTATAGACTACTGACGAAAATCACACAACACATTGCATCTATTTATTAACCATATTTAATAATTTTCTAATTCATCTCATTTTGACGATTTTTAGAAATATTTGTTGGTTTGTAAGCGCTAAGGGAGCATGTTTAAATAAAACCTGTGAACCTTAACCTTTTAAATGTATTTTATTTCATGTTTCTATGTGCTACACAGGCTTAGATATTAAGGTTTTGGTAGACTTGACAATTCCTACTATTTTTTCAGAAAACCCTCAGGCATTAAGGACATGCATCCTAGATTGCCATAGTCATCAATGGGTTAATATTAACATCATCATTTAGGCCATCCTTACCATAGTTACTTGACTGAACTGTGACCTAGTAACAGTTACTAGGTCACAGTCCATACCCAGTTCCTGGTCTGAAAATGGCCTTATATTTAAGACTTTTCTGTTTCCCTTTTAACCTGTAACTTTTATTTAATTTAAATGTTTTTACAAATAAAGTCCTGTTTGGTTTACACAGTGGGTTAGACCCCCACCGCATATTTTTCCTTCGCTTATAATGTCTATTCTATGTATTTTAATCTTGATGTATTTCATGCCCCTGTAAAGCACTTTGAATGGCCTTGTGTCTGAATTGTGCTATAGAAATAAACTTGCCTTTCCTTATGTGCGAGTGCATAAACCCTGCAGACTGTCCCTGCGTTCCAAATCACATACTCTTTCTTTTTACTACACTACATACTAAAGTACAGAAGAGTTTTAGGGCCACAGGAGAGAAAAAAAAATCAGATAAGAAAGTTATGTCGAGAAATGTCAAGAATAAAGACGAATACTCCAGAATGCTATTGGAGTTAGTGAGGCATTTATGTATTTTCAGCATACTGCAATTGACCTGCATATATTGGGACATCCTAAATCTTTTTCTGGCATACTAAATAGTAGGGAAGTATGGGGATTGGAATGCAGACTGTTTGTGTAGTTACCTCTGAGGGAGCTCCATCTCGGGGTGTTCCTGGTAGTACCTGATGAAAAACCTCTCAGCATCCTCTCTCTCTCCGTCCGTCACTATTCCTCCGTTCAGTATCAGTATAGACGGCAGCCTGCAGGGAAGGACATGTGTTAGTATGAAGATTAAATATTATATAGAATAGAATAGAAAGCTTTAATAGTCGTTATACTCAGTACAATGAAATCCAGAGAGCAGCTCCTTAAAAGTGCATCAGTTAATCACAGTATCACAATAACAAGTTTAAAATCACACTCAAGAGCCCAGAAACAGACAAACAAAAACGATAGAGGGGTGCAGTGGAAATATGTGCGTCAGAGTTCAATATGGTGACAGCATTGGGAAAGAAGCTGTCCCTGAGTCTATTTGAACATATACAAATACATATTATAGAATCCCTATAGACGGCAGTCTGCAGGCAAAGACAGGGGCAGGTTGGAATATGAAGAGTAGAAATTTAAAGGTGTAGTCAGTGATTCTGGAGAACGCTTGTTGTCAAAATAATTTCTGGTCAAAATCAGTGAACATCTCCTCACGATCCGCTACCTGTCTGTACTGTGAAAATAAATCTTCTGTAAACTTGTATTTTGCCAAAGGGGGCCCATGGTAGCTAGCAACATGGGAGTTTACAGAGCCTAGGCTGTGTATTAACAGTGGACTCTTTTTCAGCGCACACACAAGAAGGACAGGTAGCAGATCGTGAGGAGATATTCACTGATTTTGCGTTCTCCAGAATCTCTGTCTCCACCTTTAATAGGTCAAAATGATACCTCACATGTGTAGTGCAGTACTGGATTGTGTGAGTGAGTGAGTGAGTGAGTGAGTGAGTGAGTGAGTGAGTTAGAGAGAGTGAGTGAGTGAGTGAGTGAGTGAGTGAGTTAGAGAGAGAGAGATGCGATGAGTGAGTGAGTGAGTGAGTGAGTGAGTGAGTGAGTGTGTGTGTGTGAGTGAGTGAGTGAGTGAGTTAGAGAGAGAGATTGCGATGAGTGAGTGAGTGAGTGAGTGAGTTAGAGAGAGAGAGAGAATGCGATGAGTGAGTGAGTGAGTTAGAGAGAGAGATTGCGATGAGTGAGTGAGTGAGTGAGTGAGTGAGTGAGTGTGTGTGTGTGTGTGTGTGTGAGTGAGTGAGTGAATGAGTGTGTGTATGAGTGAGTGTGTGTGTCTGTGTCTTTGTGTGTGTGCGCGTGTGTGCGTGCATGCGTGAGTGAGTGAGTGAGTGTGTGTGTGTGTGTGCGATTGTGAGTGAGTGAGTGTGAGAATGCGATGAGTGTGTGTGTGTGTGTGTGTGTGTGTGTGAGTGAGTGAGTGTGTGAGTGAGTGAGTGTGAGAATGCGATGAGTCTGTGTGTGTGTGTGCGTGCCTGCGTGTGTGAGTGAGTGAGTGAGTGAGTGAGTGAGTGAGTGAGTGAGTGAGTGAGTGAGTGAGTGAGTGAGTGAGTGAGTGAATGCGATGAGTCTGTGTGTGTGTGTGTGAGAGTGAGTGAGTGAGTGAGTGAGTGAGTGAGTGAGTGAGTGAGTGAGTGAGTGAGTGTGTGAGTGTGTGTGTGTGTGTGTGTGTGTGTGTGTGTGTGTGTGTGTGTGTGTATGGGTCCAGACTCACTGTGCTAGCAGCAGGTTGCGTCTGTCTTGTGTGGTGTACGGCTGCAGTAAAGGAATCCCCATCGCTTTGACTTCCTCCAGTTTAGGGAAGAAATTCAACCGCGCGATGTCTTCCCAATTACTGAGCCCTGGACAACACAACGTCACACAGGGTTAGGGTCACTGTGAGGATTTGGTCACGACGTCAAGCATTTATCAAAACACAAATACAAAATTACAGAGTTTTCCAAAATCTCCGCTTTGGCAGAAGTTTTTAAACGCTGTTTTTTTTCTCTCAAAAGGACAAACCCAGCACAGAAAAAAAATTACGAAATGACCCGTAAACATGTGAAAAAAAACCTCAATATTGTACACGGATGAATGGATTTGTACAAAGCCCCAACCACAGCGAGTTATACCTAGCCTGGCTCCGCCCGCCCGCCCGCCTACTTCCGGCCAAATTTTATTTTCCCTTCAGTAGTCAGTCTGGGTGAACAGCCCATTTCCCAGTTTTGCCAGAGATTCGACAGCCGGTCCAATCAGCGAACAGAGCGAGTGGCTGAGAACGATGACGTCGAAGTCGCACTCCAGTTTCAGTTGCCAGAAGCCGGCTCATGACACACGTGACGACCAAACGTTATGCGATTGGTTGGCTAATCCAGAGTGGCACTGGGCAGATCCAATAGTTTTAAACTTTAACAGACACACGCCTCCATGAGTGAACAGCACTGCAAGACCTTCTGTACAAATGAAATGAAGTACGATGGTCTGGTAGCACCAGGCTAAGTTATACCAGCATCCAATGCAGAAGTGACAAAAAATGCAGTTCATGAGGTGGCCACTAAGAGGTGGTACCAAAACAGAGCAATTTCACATTGACTCCCATGTTAAATGGGCCGCTTTCACAGCATTATTAAACCTATTTACAGCCTTGTCCCAATAACCTTCTAGTCTGTATGTTTAGGTCATATATCTATGGCAACACTGGGGGGGGTGAATTGTTTTGGACCAGGCTAGTTTTTATTCTTTTGGAGGTTAAAATGTAAGAATAATTAGGGGTGTGGTCTCTTGAGTGACAGCTCTCCGCCCGCTGGCCCTCACTTTGCCTCGGAGGTATATGTCAGCTAGGTGGGTGTATCTCCCTCCCCCCGGATGTCATATCAATGTCCTTTGTCGGTAAGAGGAAATGAGGCGAGTCAAAGTCTGACAAGATGGCGACGCGCATAGGAGAGGACGATTGGATGCAGTTGAAATAACTGAGATCAGCCCGGATGCTACATCCATTTTATATACTATCTATGATTTGTACAGACCTGAGTGAACCATTAACATGTATACAAGACATCAATATTGTACATGGATGTATGGATTTGTGTGTGTGTGTGTGTCTGTGTGTGTGTGTGTGTGTGTGTGTGTGTGTGTGTGTGTGTGTGTGTGTGTGTGTGTGTGCATGCGTCTCTCTCTGCTATGTGTGTGTGTCTACTCTGTCTGTCTGTCTGTCTGTCTGTCTGTATTTTTCGTACAGACCTGAGTTGCTGAGGTTGATGCTGCGCAGGTTAGGAAACAGCTGCGGCAGTGTCTCCTGGGTGTCTCCCACAGAGTGCAGGTTGTTGTTGGCCAGGACCAGCGCGCTCAGACTGGGGTACATCTGACCAAACTTACGCACGTCGGCCCAGGCGCTCAGCTGGTTGTCTGTGATCTGCAGTAACCGTAGAGACGGGCACGACGACGGGGATTCTAACACGGTGTCGAAGCCGTTCAGACACAGAAACAACTCCTCCAGCCTGAGAGAGAGAGGGAGAGAAAGAGGGAGAGAGTTTTAGGGGTTAAATTAGCATCTGATGTATTCATTTATTTATTCATTTTACCTTCATTTAGCCTGCAGGGGGCCGTAGAGAGAAAATACCCCTTTTTTATAATAATTAAATAATAATAAATAATATAATATTTTTTATTGAACTTTAATTTTTTTTCAAACAAACACCAAACCTTCAAACATTTATAAATATAATATCAGGTGAAAGGGGGACAAACGAGGGAAATACTTTAAAGGGTTAAAATTCGCATCCGATGTATTTATTTATTTATCTCAATTTTTTCAAGAACTGGTACATTTTGAGATTTTTTGTTTTACTGGCTATTTTGCTTCCATAATATGTCTTCTTTCATCCTAGTATAAATCAAAGGCGCAGGTGTTTATTGGACTAAACCTTGTCTGTTTGCGTCTGTGTATTTCTCCTATACAACCATCTTTAACGGCCATTATCTCAACATTTAAAAAAAAATACTGAACCAAAAAATGTGTGTGTTGATGAGCACTAGCTGTCTGACTCTGGAGAAGACCTCTGTGTGTGTGTGTGTGTGTGTGTGTGTGTGTGTGTGTGTGTGTGTGTGTGTGTGTGTGTGTGTGTGTGTGTGTGTGTGTGTGTGTGTGTGTGTGTGTGTGTGTGTGTGTGTGTGTATTGACTCACTCAGGTGTTTGTTGAGTGCGAGTGTACATTTTGCACAGTTGTGATGTCAAAATGTAGGGTTAGACAGTGAGACCATAAAACACTCTTTCTGTCTTTTCTCAGGCTAGGATGAACCGATTTCTAAAAATGTTTGCACATTTATACTACATAGGATCTCAGAGTTCAATACACCTTCATATTCCCACCGGTGAAGTAGGTCTTTAACTCACTCGGGTGTGTTTTGTGTGAGTGTGTGCACGGTGTCCCAGCTGACGTGTGTGTTGATGAGGACGAGTTGTCGGACGCGGGAGAAGACGTCTGCCATGCTCGGCTCCAGCTGCACGCCGCTCAGAGGGTTTCTGCTCAGGTTCAGGAAGTCCAACTGGGGGATGTTTGACACTATGGTGCAGATCTGGCAACACAGACAGACAGACAGACAGACAGATAGATAGATAGATAGATAGATAGATACACACACACAGACACACACACAGACAGGCACATTATTATTATTAAATAAACATTAGAGACATTATAGAGGGTTTCTGCTCAGGTTCAGGAAGTCCAACTGGGGGTTGTTTGACACTATGGTGCAGATCTGGCAACATACAGATACAGAGAGAGAGAGAGAGAGAGAGAGAGAGAGAGAGAGAGAGAGAGAGAGAGAGAGAGAGAGAGAGAGAGAGAGAGAGAGAGAGAGAGAGAGAGAGAACTGACTGACTGACTGACTGACTGACTGACTGACTGACTGACTGACTGACTGACTGACTGACTGACTGACTGACTGACTGACTGACTGACTGACAGACAGACAGACAGACAGGCAGAATTATTAAATAAACATTATAGAGGGTTTCTGCTCAGGTTCAGGAAGTCCAACTGGGGGATGTTGGACACTATGGCGCAGATCTGGCAACAAAGACAGACAGGTAGGCAGGTAGGCAGATAGACAGACAGACAGACAGACAGACAGACAGACAGACAGACAGACAGACAGACACACATTGAAAAATCACACAGTGTAATACAGCCCAGGCTCTGTAAACGGGTTTGTTCACAGTATGTTAATTGTCTGAGTTATGATGCATAACATAGGAGTGTGTGTGTGTGTGTGTGTGTGTGTGTGTGTGTGTGTGTGTGTTGGACACAATGGTGCAGATCTGGCAACACACAGAGGTATAGGTAAAAAATAAATAAAAAAATTGTGATTTATAATGATGATAGATATTGTTGGGGTTTTTTGATCCGCTACGTGTCCTTACAGTGTTGCTAGCTATATAGTGGGCCATCCCCCCTCCCTCTCTCTCTGTCTACCCATTTCAACTCTATCTACTATCAAATGAAGTTTGAAAATGCCAAAAAATTCTCTTAAAAAAATGAAATAAACCCCCTATCCTAACTGTATAGTGCCACCCACCTCGGCCCAGTCGTTGAGCTGGTTGTGAGCCAGGTCCAGCTCCACTACGTGGGCACAGAATGCTGCGATGTCGCTGCGGTCTCCAGCTTTACTGATGCCACAGTAGTTCAGAACCAGGATGCTGGGCAAGAACAGGCGGTCTGCAAACACACACACACACGCAGACACACACACACACACACACACACACACACAACACACACGCACACACACACACACACACACACACACACACACACACACACACGCAGACACACACACACACACAGGTCAGCAAACATTCTTTTTAAAATAATCTTTTTATTGTGATATTACAGGTCCACACACAGTCAATAATAGTAGTTTCAGAGGAGGGTGGTTTGTTCACATTTGCAGAGCCTTCAGTTAGTTCACAATAACTAGTTTTAAATAATTCCATCATATATCAAAACTAAATTGTTTTGAGGAACCTGGAACCAAACATGAGACAAGAATAAGTTTGTGAACAAAAACTGCATGGGCGAAACAGTAACTTTTCAGGAAGCTTTCTAACTTCAAACAGTGTTCCAGGGATCACATTTTCCCTGTGAGGAAAGTTTGTTTATTCAGTTAGGAGAATTGACCTTAGGAAATGTTTACTTCTCTGACACACCCAAATTTACACAGTGCACCTTTAACCTAGCTTTAAGACCGGGCACTCATGGACCAAAACCACTGCACTTTGAATGTACAAATTGCATACTTTTCCTTTTTACGATAGTAAATACTTCCGCTGTATATAGTTTGCAGTGTAACAATTGCAACATACTGTACATCACTCATTGAACTATGGCCCTCTTTCTTATATATCCCTGTTATCTCTGGTTCTTATCTCTCTGCGGCTCAATTGATGTGAAGTAACTTCCACTGCAAAGGATTGTGGGTCGGCTAGCCATAAACCATGGTAGTTTGAACACTGCAAAAATGTGACCGGATATAGTTGGACTTCAAACTGCATTTGACATCATGTATATGGATATTCTAAACGTTTTTCTAGGATACTTAATAGCCTGGGAGGGAGTATGGGGATTGGAACGCACAGCCTATTGAATTTTTTTCTTTTTTCTTTTTATTCAATACAGGGACAGTGCATATTATCAAACATTTCTGTCAATATGCCAGAATTAGCCAGAAGGCTATTTTTCATCTGCAGTCCCTAGACCGATGGTAAAAGTCACCCTAAGAGAAAATAAAGTTACACATTTACATAACACAACATATACCTTTAGTAAAACGTACTATTAAAAAGTAAGTAAAGTAAATAGTACTATTAAGCTAAAATATACAATAAAAACACAGCAGAGCAACAATCAGACAACAGCAGACAATGACATGAACAGGTGAATGGTAATGTAGACAACTCTGGTTATCAATGAGCCATTTCTTTAACTGGAATTTAAATGACCTATATGCGTTCAGATTTCTGATGGCTATGGGGGGGAGGTTCCACTCAGTAGCTGCACAAACAGAGAAAGAAGTATGGCCAAATACCCTCGCCCTAAAAGGGATGATACAATCTCCCCTCGCTGAAGCTCTAGTTCTGCTGTGATCAGCTGTCCGGATGTTGACAAACTGATGGAGCGGAGGGGATGCTAAACCGTGAATGATTTTATAGACGAGACATAGATTTGAATATTTGACCATGTTTTCCCATTTGAGTAATCTGTGCTTTTGTAATATTGGACAATGATGAAATCTACACGCTTTCTTGTCCAGGATTTTAACAGTTCGTTTGTAAAGTGATTGTACAGGTTTCAGGGATGTAACAGTAGCTTGTGACCAAATGGGTAAACAGTAAGTGATGTGTGAGAAAATCATAGAGCGCATGAACATTTTTGCTGCCTCTATAGACATTTGATGGCGAATGTGTCTAAAGTTCCTGAGGTTGAATTTGATTCGGTTACAGACCCCTTTTATATGTGATGTAAATGACAACTTTGAATCAATTAAAACTCCCAGATATTTATATTCGGACACAATGTGCAGCCTTTCCCCTGAAACCAAAACATTCGGCTCAACATTGACATGTCTGTGGGACTTGGTGAAGAGGTGGTCTCTGTCCCAGCACAAACTATTACACACTGTGGCACGCTTTGCTTGTGTTAAGAATATGATCAGACCCATTGCGCCTTTTATGGATTGTACTGTGCATTATCAATTGGATGGTTCTGCCAAAATCAGTGAATATCTCCTCACGGGAAAATAGTCACTGATTTTGATGAAAATATATAATTTCGACAACAAACACTCAGGAATCACTGGCATTCAGTAGAAGTCACTTTCATCTTCTTTGACTTTGACATTAAAACAATGTAGAGATCAATGTAAGACCTTCTAACAATACACTACACCCCTGTAAAGCACTTTGAATGGCCTTGTGTCTGAATTGTGCTAGAGAAATAAACTTGCCTTGCCTAGCATGATCACTAAACTGGTGACATCCTCCCTGCGTTCCGAATCGCATACTTTCTACTATATAGTATGTAGAAGAAAAGATTTAGTATGTCCCGATTCTTGTGGCCAGATTTAGGATGGTTAGAGGTACCCGGATTTCCTACTTCATCCGGCCAAGATTGTTAGTGTTGAAAACAGCATTCTATTTGGGCGATTCTGACCCATGAAGTGACGTCACATCGACGAAGCCTCCATATGAAAACAAAAGGGGATGCGACAGATATAAAAGCAAGAGGCAAGATCAAGGCGCAATGTTATGATGAAATAAAAGACTACAAGTATGTACCAATAGTATGCCTACTGCATCCTAACTAGATTCTTTTTATCGTCAGATGTAGTATGTAGAATAGAAAAAAGAAAGAGTATGAGATTTGGAACGCAGGCGATCTCTGACCTTTGACGGGGGACCCTGGCGGGCTGGGCAGGACCACCACTCCCTGGCCGTAGGGGAAGTTCTCCGGACTGTATTTCTCACTCAGGACTTTGACGAAGGTTCTCTCCTCCTCTTCATCAGAAAAAAACTCCATGGTTCCAGCCCTGAGCCAACAGACAATGGAATTAATATGTCATTAATATTTATTGGCAATTATTATAATTTTTTCACAATACAGCCCCGGAAGAAATGAAGAGACCAGTCTGGATTTTTCTTAAATCTTCATCTCTACATTACTTATTGAAAATGCTCTTTAATGACAATATTTTGTATGGTGAATTTGGTAGAAATGTTGTCAGTAGTTTATATTATAAAACCAAAATGTTCATTCTACTCAAACATAAGCCTATGTTTGATTTGATTTATATTTATTTCGTCCATGGATGTCTTCCAACAAAACTCATTTCAACATTCTCACATGTACAATCCATAAAACCATGACGAAAAAGGAGGCAGGGTGAAGCATATCTTATATTTCCTGCCCCCTGAAAAAATGAATGAATGAATGAATGAATGAATGAATGAATGAATGAATGAATATTTGGAGTGCTCTCTTAATTTTTTCCGGAGCTGCATGTCTATTTGTTGTTTTATCTTTTTTTTTCTCACAAAACACAAAAACAAACCTCTGCACAATCACAACAAGGACACAAAGCTAGGAACAACGTACTAGCGATTAGGTTATTGCTAATAATAATAATCAGTAAATAATTATAAGTCATATGCTTATAAAAACTAACAACAAATGTATTGTTATGTTTTGAAACAGACAAACAGAGTGAGCAGATGACACAGTCAGATGTTGGGTTTTTAACTTTGGTTTATTTTTAGCTCCGGATGTTTCGATTTGATTTACTTGAGGCAACACACATGGCCCTGGTTCTGTTTCTGTTCAGCATCGACCCATTTAATGTTGAAAGCTACAGTGCGTAATACATTTTGGCGTGAAGAAGTAATGAAAAATCTAGATTGCAATGCTCTGTGTCTACCCCGAGAAATTTACATGAAAGCAACATGGCGGTGCAACATGGCGGTGCAACATGGCGGTGCAACATGGCGGCGCGCCCGGGTCCTATGTAGATTTTTTTTTTTAATTTTCATGCGATTATACATTAATGAAAACATACTTATGAATAAAATATCTCATGTTTCATTTCTACAACATCTGTTCTGAAAAACACCTATTTCATTTACACACATTTGCACCTTTACCAAAACCATAAATGAACAAAAAATAAATTCAGTAAAAAAAAAAAAGAGTAAAAATGCACTCTGGTGGCATAGTGGATAGAGCGTGTACCATATTGGCTCTGGCCTTCGTTGCAGTGGTCGTGGGTTCAAATCCGACCCGTGGACCTTTACTGCAAATCTCTCTCTCTCGCTCTCTCTCTCTCTCTGGACCTTTACTGCAAATCTCTCTCTCTCTCTCTCTCCTCTCTCTCTCTCTCATAAAAAAATATCTTTAAAAACAAGTGAGCACAGAGACAAGTTTAGCTGCAACTCCAACCATTCACCTTGTTCTTTTTGCTCCTGATTTCACACATTTCTAGGCTGTGTTCAGTGTTCAATGCCTTTCTGTCAACGTGTTGGATTAAAAAAAAAAAAAAAAACTCTATAAATAACCATCAACACCACAGAATAACGCTCAGACACACAGATGAAATGTGAGAGGCAAAGTCACACTGACATGAGCAGGTGCACCGCCGACACACCAAACACCTGTTACTGAAAGGCATTTTCTATAACCATTATCCCAGTGACAATTTAAACTGAAATCTCAACAGGATAATCAAATCAGTCTTTTAAGCAAAAAATGCCAAAATATGTTGATTTTGCAGGTGCTACGAGGAACTTTTAAATATTTCTGAAACCTCCTCTGATGATCACAAATGACATGTAACAGCAAACGAGACCAACAGGGCAGAGAATGCTATTTTCATATAGTTTTTCTTAATGCCTTTTGTCCTGTTAATCCTAACCCTAGATGTTCCCATGCGTGATGTCACACATGGTAAACTCTAGGGTTAAACAGTGAGACCATAAAACACTCTTTCTGCCTTTTCTCAGGCTAGGATGAACCAATTTCTAAAATGTTTGCACATTTATACTACATAGGATCTCAGAGTTCAATACACCTTCATATTCCCACCGGTGAAGTAGCTCTTTAATAAGTGTTTCATTTATCAACAGACAGTACACAGAAATATGACGTAATTCATATAATAACTGTACAGCAACCCTGATCAGCCCTATCAGTATCACACAGACGCTCTAATCATCTTAAACTCGGCCCAGGCTGAAGAGTTTTTTTTGGAAAAACGTCTGAGTATTTCTGTCATAGATAGTTTCCTGTTTCATAGAATTGACTGATACACTCATCTGATGTAGCAGAGACCAAAGGAAAAGGCCTGGTGTGTCTCCAGATCACAAGCCGTCGCTACTGCTGAGAGAAAATGGTGAGAACCACAACAAACTCAGAGTGGGATCTAGTCAAGTCAAGCCAAGTCAAGTCAAAATGGCGTTTGTCTCTAACCCATGGTAAAGGAGGGAAAAGAACGCATGACAACTTTACTTGTAAGGTATTTTAAGCTGCATTGTTATGATAAAAGATAATATACAGGCATACTATCTTCAAACACAGGCATTGCTGCTGATGGACACACACACACACACACACACACACACACACACACACACACACACACACACACACACACACACACACACACACACACACACACACACACACACACACACACACACACACACACACACACACACACACACACACACACACACACTTTGTTCCATTCATGTGCTGACATGTTTTGAATGACAATCAATGAACCTTGAATAACAAACTCAAATGTCTTTAAGGTATCTAAATAAGAGGGGAATGACAAAGTAAGACATGCCTTTTAGTCTATCTAGAAGTAGTGAAACGTGCATTATTGTATTCTGTATTTATTTATCTTTTGATAGTAATACCTTTTTGTATGCTTTTAATCCACGTTCCTATGTCACTGTTGTCACTTTTATGTCACTGTCTGTCGATGTTGTAAATGTTGTCTGCGTGTGTGTAAGCAGCCAATTCTTTTTAACTGCAACACAATCTAGCCATGGGTAAAAAATAAAGTTACCTTATTATAACCATAGATAGTATATAACATATTATAACATGGCCAGTAGCCAAGAGTAGCTGGATATCCCCTCATCATAAAAGTAATGACAATAACTTCATGTCATTCAAAAATATCACTGTAATGCTCTTGGTAATCTTAGTAATGTTTAATCCTATGTTTGTATATCTTGTTTTTTTCACTACGCATTGCCCTGTGCAATTGTGTATGTGACAAACAAATCAAACTAACGAAAATTAACTTACTAACTATTTTAGCTACTCCTACTTACCTGTCCGGGGACCACAGGTGGAAAAATAAACTTGTTAAAACCGGTTATATAACATCACTCCTTCCCATAAACAATGTTAATGATCCTTTCTGTGCATTGTCACTTTTCAAGTAAAGTTACATTACAGGCAAACGAACACAAGCCAGACTGCTTCGATATTTTTCATTATTTAAAACCAGTCCATAAAACACTATCTTTCTCTAGTCATCTTTTACACTTGCGGGATATTTCTCATAAAAAGTATTTGCTTCTCAAGAATCGTGTTTTGCCTCTCTTAAATTCGGCTTATACAACAAACAGCCATTTATTTTTCTTATGTAATAAAATTCAGCTTTTCAAACTGCTCCCTACTGCCCTCCGCGGTGTAGTTCAGTTTGCGACAATGCCATTCTGATTACAAGTTAGTTTTACAGCAAGTAACAAAAATCTTGACTTAAGTTATCAATGCCGAATGGAATAGGGGACTACAACGATTCAGATAATGTCAAATAATTGAATATATCTGTTATATACACTTTCTAATCAGTCAAGACACATTGAACTAATATAATTTTCAAATGGGGTTCTGTGAGGCCGTGTTGCACAACGGCGCTCGTCCAAAAACACAAGACAAATACCAGCAATAATAAACTAAAAAACTACTTTCTGACAGTATCGGTTTGTACATTTATTCCTGTCAAAGTCACGCGAGGACTGTCAACAAGGCGTGCAACGAAATGTTTGCAGCCCAAGGTTGTGCACCTATTTTTTTTTTACCTTTGCATCGGTGTAAAAAGGACCATATAATGTAATTTTCACTATTTGTCATTAGTCCCCACGTGTTAACAGCGTATGTGGCTATTCATATTGTGTATGTTGTAAGCGATACGGTTCAAGTTGAGGCAGTATTTTGAGCCACTCACCACCGTCCCCGGAGCGGAACCCCGGCCGTCGTGAAGTCAGAGCAGTGTTTGTTTTTGTTGTTCTTCGGTTGAGTTGGACACGCCTCCTAACCAGGAAGTGACGTAGTTTGAACGTGTTGTTTTTTTCCGTTCTTCTTTTCAAATGTGCACAAAAAAAAAAAAAAATCTGGATACTGCAACTAAAATAAAATAAAAAGTGTGACTGAAATGTAGTAGGCCTAGAATTATAAATGCTTGCCTCATAAATGT
This sequence comes from Hyperoplus lanceolatus, assembly GCA_026929865.2. Taxonomy (NCBI): domain Eukaryota; kingdom Metazoa; phylum Chordata; class Actinopteri; order Uranoscopiformes; family Ammodytidae; genus Hyperoplus; species Hyperoplus lanceolatus. The sequence continues at coordinate 3,824,548 of CM049407.1, forward strand.
ATTGTACGAATTTACATTTTAAGTGGAAATGCTCTGGTAAAGTGCGTCGAATATGATTGGGACTCTGAATGAAAATAAATACTTAATAAATAGTTAAAAATACTAAAGTTAGGCCTAATTAAAACGACAATTTAAATGTGGTAGGCTACTTATGACATTTTTAAAACGGAAAATAATGTAGCCTATCTGCAGGCTATAATGAAATGCACCTATCTTTAACTGGCATTAATATATGGGGTCTATTTTCATCCTTTGACTAAATACAGATATCTGTTTACACATTTTTATTTTGAAGTAGGCCTACACTTTATTTAATTTGCTCAAGGTCTTATTTCTTCATTGACAACAGTAATATTTCACAGTAGATTGAATGGAATAGATTTACCATATGTTGCCACTAGATGGCAGTGATGTTGCGTGCAGCGAAAAGGTTCTGTTGACCAAATGTTTTTTATTTTATTTACTACTATCAGGTAGGCTAAATAAGAGTTTTCATGTTATGTGGAGCCACTTACAAAGACAAGCTGTGTTGGCAAAACTACTTTGGTCATTTTCTCAAGCAGAAATACCAAAACAGCAATAAGAAAATACTTTATTACACGTAAAGGTCCGGCATCCAAAACCAAATGAAAGTACAGATGTGTTTTCAGATAGGTGTCACCACCAGGCATCATAAAAACCTGCCCACTAACTTAAAGACCTACTTCACCAGTGGAAATATGAAGGTGTATCGAACTCTGGGATCCTATGTTGTATAAATGTGCAAATATTTTAGAAATCGGTTCATCCTAGCCTGAGAAAAGGCAGAAAGAGTGTTTTATGGCCTCACTGTCTAACCCTACATTTTCCCAAATGGTAAAATGTAGGGTTAGTATTAAAAGAACAGCTGGGCCAAGGGAATACTGAGGAAAGACTGAAGGAAGAAAAACCTCATTCACTATATTATAATAGCGATTTTATAATGATAGAACACCGGTTCCGTATGGGTGAAGTATTCCTTTTAGGTATTTGTTTGATTGTCACAAGTTGTTATATTCAAAGTTTTCCTTATATCGTGCAACCATAATGGAAAATCACTCCTTACACTGAGATTCAAAGATTCAAAGTGTGTATTGTCACATTGCTCAATAAGAAACATGTTCTCAGTCATACAATGACATTCTCCCTTTGTTTTCCACAGACTGAACGCCAAGAAAGAAACATGAAAATATGCTATTTAAAAAAGTTAAATAGAAAAAAGCCGCAACAGTACAGAATATAGAGATGACCAGTATAGGCCATACAAAGGAAATGATGTCACCATAGTCATTCTGGGAAAGCTCTCATAACTGACCTGGTACCTTCACAGCACAACTAGGCTAATCCAAAGGTTGTCTTGGAAATGCATTGCTGGGATTAACTTGTAAAACCAATATATATTGTTATATATAGTTGAGACTTAGACACGCCTAACTTTTTTCTCATGTATCTTATATGTTGTTGTGTATTGTATCTTTTTCAGCACTTTGGTCAACTGATGTTGTTTTCAAATGTGCTATAGAAATAATTTGGACTTTGACTTATATGTATGTGCATATAAATGAATGGGATTTTGGCTTTGATGATTGAACTGTATGCATGTGACAAAGAGCATGTAACAATATAAACAAGTTAGCGCCACACAATTAGTGTAGAAAAAGTGTGGTACGTGTGTGGGTATAACGGGTATTACCGAACACTACTAACCCAGATTAATTTTACGTGATGCCGTCTATTTCTCCTCTTCCTCAATGTGTTTTTATCCTAGCTCCTATTAATCTCGTTTGGTCTGTTGTGTGTATATGAGTATGTGTATTTATCTTTTTGTATATGTGGTTTTTTTTTATCAGTATGTATTAATTTGATTGTATTTGCCCGTATGTATTTTGTTAAAACACTTTGTAGGGGGCGCCCTTAGCTCAGTTGGTAGGGCGTCCCCTCCATGGGCCTCGGCCAGCAGCGGACCCGGGTTCGATTCCAGCCCGCAGTCGTTCTCTGCATGTCACTCCCCCTCTCTACCCCATTTCAACTCTGTCTCTACACTATCAATAAAGCATAAAAATGCCCAAAAAATATATAAAAACACTTTGTAAACCATTGTTTTTAAAAGGTGCTATAGAAATAAATATATTGTGTGAAATTATGAAAGTAAAGTATGTAGCAGTATAATCAAGGTACATAACAGAACGAGTGTGTGAAGAGTGAGTCAAATGAGCGGGGAGGAGACACTGATAATCCAGAGTGATCCTGTGAGTCACCCTTAGTCCAGATTATTCTGCAGTTCCTCCACCCACACACACACATACACGGCTGAGAAACACACACACGCACGGCTGAAACACACACACACACACGCACACACACACACACACACACACACACACACACACACACGGCTGAGAAACACACACACACACGGCTGAAACACACACACACACACAAACACACATACACGGCTGAGAAACACACACACACACGGCTGAAACACACACACACACACACACACACACACACACACACACACACACACACACACACACACACACCCTCACACAGACAGACAGAGAGGATATAAACACAGGCAGAGGACAGTCTGAAAACTAAAATAAACACCTACATTTAAACCTTTTTTCAACTGGATTATTGATATTATTTTGAATACAACAGCAACATCATCTGAGACAACATGGCGCTTCTGAAGTCAGGATGGCTGTGGAGACAGAGTGAGTGGATACAGCAATTTTGACTTTTTTTGTTTGTTTGTGTGTTTGTGTGTCATATGTGGAATTATATCTTTGTCAGTTATGACTAGAAGCACAAACTATGATTTATATAAACTAGTGTTGGCAACAATTGGACATCTTTGTTGTTGTAGGAATAAAAACATTGATTTCTTTGGTATCACTGAGTGAGCAACAGGTTATTATGAGCTAAAGACCAACCAATACTTGACTGTTGAGGCTGTTAAAGAACCTCTAACCATTATGTATTGACCAACATTTGTTCTTTTTTGAAATACTTAATTTTTTTTTTTTTTTTTTTAAGATTTGATTTGATTTGATTTAGTTTTATTTCAGACATCCACATACAAAACAAAATGAAAAGCATGGAAATACAATAAATATGCCTGAAAAGGAGCAGGAAGAAGTATACACAAGATTGGTTATGAAAACAGAATTTGTGTTTTTATTTATTTTTTATTTTTCTTGTCCTTATTATTTTTCCTTACTTATAAATGTATCAAACAAAATACACCAGTATAGAATCTAATTTGCCCTATAGGAAGATTTTCAACTTTTTTTGACAAAATAAGCAGTTGGACTAAAACACCCTTAGCATTTAGAGTTTGCAAAATGGTGTTTGTAGCCTACTATTTAAACATTTTGTGGGTGTATTTTTGGTGGCATTTTGTGCTTTATTACACATGTCCTATGAACCAGACTTGAACCTTCAATTTGTACTTAAAGAGGAAGTAATAGAGACACTGTTCATACAAGTAGAAGTTAATAGTACAGTACTTTTTCCCCCTTGACATATGTTGATATCAATATATCTTAGACAAGCTAATATCAGCTGATGATTCGCCCAAGATGATTTATCGATCATGCTCAAATATGTCCTACTATTTGTCTGGCTTTTGGATATTTCCACATGCAGTGACTTTTAACAAGCAATTATTTTTATCAAACAAAATCACAAACACCTTAAGAAAAATCAGTCAAAATAATACAAAATACAATATGAAGTGAATTTTTTTGTCTTATATGGAATTACATGACTGGACTTCAGCCTTTTTCTATAAGGTGGAAACTGAACCTCCAACCTGAGTCACTTTATAATCCCATTAATAGTTCCAGGCCGGGTCTTAACGTGGCTTAAACCCAGGAGGACAAGCAACAGACTACACACAAGACAGAGTATACGTGCTCAAAAACAGACACACACTATTTGAAACGATGGCTTCTTGATTATCAATGACTTCATAAACCCTCCATTGAAAGCTATAGTGCGTAACTTCTGTCGCCCCCCCCGCCCCCCCATGAGGAATTCTAAGAAATTACAACAGTACTGTCGGTGCATCGCCATCTACATGAGGTAAATAAAGCCTTCTGTGATGGCACATGGATTTTATAACTTCTGCTGTACGTACACACTTTTCTTAGCAGTAGAATCAACATCTGAAACATTTCTTGGGCTCTTCTTGGGATTTTTCTTGAGCTCCTGCACCAGTTTCGGAAAGGCGACACCAGTTTGTAAACGCTGCCATACTGAGAAATACAGAGAGGGTTTTGTGAAGCTGATAGGCTTAATCAACTTGGTGTCAACTCATTTGGCAACTCATGTAACCAGCATTCGTTTAATTTAAAAAGTTACGCACTATAGCTTTTAGGACTGACACTAATATTACACTGACACTGTATCCTATCATGCATACACAAAATTTTCCCGGAAGTTAGAACTCATCTGGGCATTTCTTGCCTACACAAACTCGCATACACAACCACAACATACTCAGATTGACTTCAAAATGAGTATGAGTAGGACGTTAGTTGGGCTTTTAGTATGAGTAGGACGTTAGTTGGGCTTTTAGTATGAGTAGGACGTTAGTAGGGTTTTTAGTATGAGTAGTACGTTAGTTGGGCTTTTAGTATGAGTAGGACGTTAGTTGGGCTTTTAGTATGAGTAGGACGTTAGTAGGGTTTTTAGTATGAGTAGGACGTTAGTTGGGCTTTTAGTATGAGTAGGACGTTAGTTGGGCTTTTAGTATGAGTAGGACGTTAGTAGGGTTTTTAGTATGAGTAGGACGTTAGTAGGGCTTTTAGTATGAGTAGGACGTTAGTAAGGCTTTTAGTATGAGTAGGACGTTAGTTGGGCTTTTAGTATGAGTAGGACGTTAGTAAGGCTTTTAGTATGAGTAGGACGTTAGTAGGGCTTTTAGTATGGGTAGGACGTTAGTAGGGCGTTTCGAACACACACTAAAACTGTGTCACACTGCTATGTGTCTCTGTCTGTCTGTAGGTTCTGTTCTAAAGCGCTGGAAGTTGAGCTGGTGTGATCTGTGGATCGACGGGAATCTTTGTTTCTATAAAACCAACGACCGGCGAGAGCTGGAGCATCGCGTCAGCCTCAAGATGGTCTGTGTGGACGTACGGTCAGGACTGGAGTGTGGAGGTAAAGCTATAGCCTTTTGGGCAGGTTCACCATTAAATAAATGAATAAATATGGTAAATAAATATCCTCTAAATTCCTAGATGCAGTATGTTATTCTTCCAATTATTTTCCCCAGGATAATCATGACATCAAATATTGTCTCACCCAGACACACATCTTTATTATTATTATTTATTATTTTTAGTTGCTATGTTACATATGCTTGTATTCTTAGTTTAATCCTTTATATAAAATAGTAAATTATATATCGAAAGAAACAAATAATAATGCATGATAAAGACTGATACTGAAGCAAATTATTAACTTCTTTGTCTCTTTTTTGTTTGTGTAGATTTGACTCCACCAGAGTCTCACCCCAGAGAGAATCGCATCACAGTTCAGCTCAGCGACGGAGCAACTGTTAACCTGTGTGCCAACAGTGAGGACGAGTCTTTGTAAGTCTCTCTCTCACACACACACACACACACACATACACACACACACACACACACACACACACACACACACACACGCACACAAACACACACACACACACACATGCGCACAAACACACACACACACACATGCGCACAAACACACACACACACACACACACACACACACACACACACACACACAGTAATGATTATTCATTCCTGTTCGTGTCTTTATATTTTTCAGAGCGTGGAAACTGACTCTACTGGAGACCAGGCGAAACCCGGTGAGTGATCCATGTTCTCTATTAGAATAAAGCTATAGTGCATAACTTCTGTTGCCCCCCATGAGGAATTCTGAGTAATTACAACAACACTGTCGGTGCATCTACATGAGGTAAAGCCTTCAGTGATGGCACATGGATTTTATACCTTCTGCTGTACGTCCAGGTTTTTTCTTAGCAGTAGAATCAACAACTGAAACATTTCTTGGGCTCTTCTTGGGATTTTTCTGAGCTCCTGCACCAGTGTCGGGGGGGGGGACACCAGTTTGTAAACGCTGCCATACTGAGAAATACAGAGAGAGTTTTGCGGAGCCGATAGGCTTAATCAGTTTTGTGTCAACTCGTTTGGCGATTGTTTCAATGTAACCGACATTCATTCATATGAGAAAGTTACCCACTATAGCTTTATCAAAGAGTTTGGCGTTTCCACCAAAAGTGCTAAAAGTTATTGGTTATTTGGGGCTTAGTGGATAGAGCGCGTACCATATTGGCTCCGGCCTTCGTTGCAGTGGTCGCGGGTACAAATCCGACCCGTGGACCTTTACTGCAGGTCATCCCCCTTCTCTCTCTCTCTGTCTGTCTCCCCATTTGAACCCGTACTATCTAATAAAGCTTGAAAATGCCAAAAACAAAATAAAAAAAAAGTTATTGTTTGTATGTTTCTGTAGGTGTTCACATACGACCCGTACGATGACTCCTACCACCAGATTCCTCTCAGCAGAAACCACACTGTCTACATCACTCCTGGAGCAGGGCCAGGTATGTCCATAGCAATGCAGGACATACAAAAATATATCCTCTACTTCATTTGACATAGACTCAATTTATATTGGATTTTGAGTACTCAGTCCTCTCCACAGCAGACCCGGGTTAGAATCCAGCCCGTGGTCGTTCTCTGCATGTCATACCCCCTTCTCTGACCCATTTCATCTCTGTCTCTCCACACTGTCTAATAAAGCATAAAAATGCCAAAAAATTATCTTTACATAAAAAAAAGGAAGGAGAGGAGTTTTGCGACCAAAATGGTTTGCAGATCAGTAACAGCAACCTGGAGCTTTTTGATGCTTTCTTTCTAAACCTTGTCCCACAAGGGGGCAGTATAAAGAGGAACACAATTTAATTGATGAAAAGGTTCACTTTAAAAAAAAAATTTCTTACTTGTCTACAATACGCTCACGAGCTGGTGTAGTAAAAACACTACTACTTTTGTCCAAAGGAGGCGCAAGAATTAACACAAACTGAAAGTTCCTCATAGCACAGTAATTCCTTAACCTTATCCAGTGAATAATTCCACTACATCCTAATTTTATTGGTGTAAAACTCAGAGTATCAGTTTTATGCCTTCTCCAAACATAAATCATCCCTAAAGGTAACCATGTCTCTCTCTCTCTCTCTCTCTCTCTAGGGACCCACCAGGTGTTGGTGCAGAGGGACCCTTACGACGGCCTGATGGAGAACATGGCTCTGGGTCTGCTGGCCGGGATGGCAGCGGGGACAGTCATGAGGTCTTTCCTCTGGATGCCCATTCTATTGTGCTGAGACCATCCCTGTGTTCCAATCCCCATACTTCCCTACTATTTAGTATGCAAGAAAAAGATTTAGGATGTCCCAATACATGCATGTCAATTGTAGTATGCTGAAAATACATAAATGCCCCCACTAACTCCAATAGCATTTTGGAGTATTCGTCTATATTCTTGACATTTCTCGACATAATGAAAAAAAATCTTCCTTATCTGATTTTTTTTTTTCTCCTGTGGCCCTAAAACTCTTCTGTACTTTAATATGTAGTGTAGTAAAAAGGAAAAAAGTATGTGATTTGGAATTCAGGGCATCTCTGTGTTACTGTCACAATGCTGTACTTACTTTATTTATTAGTCTATGGGTACATTTTGGCATACATTTTTCCGCATATCTCCTCTCGCTGTACTGTCATGACAACAACGCTGTACATACACAATAGCCTGTGTGTTAACGCTGACGTCTGAATGTCCGTAAAGTTTTATTATATATTTTTTAATAATTTTATTTTTTGCTTATTTTGTCAAATAAATCTTCACCTTAGAGAAAGGATATTCTATTCATCTTTGTACAATAGGAAGGCTTTTTTGTTTATAAATACTTCTGTAACACTTTCCAATTCATAATAAAACATTATAATGCATATGAAAGGCTTTAGTGTTACCATACTTCTTTTACGGTAATACGTCCATGAATCTGAAAGTGTAGAAAGGCTATTTTTGGGGGTTCTCTCTAGATCTGCCTCCTAAAAAGCACCACATTTTTTTTGATCATCTACTTTCAAATTATGTCTGCTTCAACAAACGGTTGGTCTTCTGGTTATATATTGTTTTTATTGTGTAACTATATCTTCTTCTTGCTTGTTTTTGCTTGCCACTATTTTTCATATATTTTCATAGATATTTTTTGGCCTTTTTATGCTTTATTGACAGTGTAGAGACAGAGTTGAAATGGGGCAGAGAGGGGAGTGACATGCAGAGGACGACCGCGGGCTGGAATCGAACCCGGGACCACTGCTGGCCGAGGCCCATGGGGGGGGACGCCCTACCAACTGAGCTAAGGGCGCCCCCTGGGAGACCTATTCTTATTCCCACACACATTCATACACCGGTAGCAGGGTGTTCAGTGTATTGCTCAGGGACACTTGGACATGTGGCGGGGAGACGAGGGATCGAACCATCAACCCTGTAGTTGAGTGGTCGACCGCCCTACACATGCAGCACATTGAAAATGCCCATGAGCGTTTGCGATGGTGAGGCAAGAGGCCATTTTGTATCAGAATGTTCTTTTACTTGCTGCCTGAATTTTACACTTCTTCACAAATGTAGTAAAAAGTCTAGTTTGTAAGGTGTGTAGCCTGCACAGGGATAGTCATTGATATAATAGAATATAGTTGACATTTAAAATCCCAGTTTGGTTATTTGGTATTTTTTTATTCAAACTTTATGGATCTATTTTTTTTAATCTATCCAAACTCTATTGCCCGAAGGTGCACTTGGACTGACTTGAAAATGACGCTTCATTCTATGTACGTTTTCATTGTATGATTGTAGAACTAAACCTCAGAGAAAAACTCATATTTATACTCATTGTTTATAGCTACGAAAAAACCATTTGTATTATATCTGAAACAACACATTAAGACTAAGAGGAAAGATGTTTTATTTTATTTTATTACAAATTAAGACGCAATCATCTTGAATAAGACATGAACTGTGTAATGCAAGAAGACATTTTTTTGTGATGGTGATCTTGTCCTTAAAATGAATACTCGCTCGCAGAACTCAAAACTAAGAATCGTAGACACTTGATTTATTTCCTAGAAGAAATGCAGGTCTGAAGCCTCATCGTAAAAAGTGCACAGTTACTGAAACTACTAATATATTTGGACCATAAAATGAATTAATTTTTACTTTTATTTGACCATTGCTTCTCTGATTGAACCCCCGTTGACGAACCCCAGATAATAAAAAATCTAGATTTGTTTACAGCAAAAATATGACATTCCTTGTAAATTAGGCATTGTGAGATATTTCATATCACACGCACAATTTTATATATATTTTTTTTAACAAAGTAGTTTGAATTACTTTTTTCTAAATAGCTTTCGTTAACAAAACCATATTTCTACTTAGGGAAGTTAGCTTTGCTGTGGTCCAATTCCTACTGTCCTATTGTTGGTACATCAAGTAATCCCAAAGCTTGCCTCCAATGATACATCAGTCCATGTGAAGTCATTTTACATGCATCGTATCCATTAAAATGCTTGTTGTCTTAAACCTGCAGTGTGTTGAATTTTGGGTTTTATTTCCAAGCAGATTTTGTAGAAAGTAATTATAATATCCATAAGTACATTTAATTTAGTGCATAATAGCTCAAAAAAATGTTTGAATTATTATTTTTTCCCTTAGAAAGGGTCCATATTTCTGCATATTTTGGACCAAGGCCTAGTGCCGCCATCTTGAAAGTGTCATAGTTGGAATGTCATCAGGTGCATTGTTTAAAATGTAGAATTGTTCTTGTCCTTGAAGGCCACTGTAGCTTCTGTTATTATTCAAAAGGGTTGGGGTTACCCAGGGAGCGTTGCATTCTAGAACTTTGTAGAACTTTCTTGATGATGTCATATTACACACTGCACCTTTAATTACATTTTGTCAAAATGAGTAAATACCTCCTCAGAGTCCACTACCTGTCTGTACTGCCCGTTTACAGAGCCTAGGCTGTGTATAAGGAGATATTCACACATCTTGACAACAAAGTGATTTTGACAATAAGTGCTGACTGAACAACTTATTTGGCAACTCAAACTTTACTACTATGTATTAACCAGCTGATAGTGTGTGTGTGTGTGTGTGTGTGTGTGTGTGTGTGTGTGTGTGTGTGTGTGCCCGTGTGTCTGTATTTGTGTGTGTGTGTGTGTGTGTGTGTGTGTCTGTAGCACATTGTCTTTTACAAAAATAAAAAAATCACTTTCACTCGTAACCACCGACCATTACTCCTCCTTACACCTGACTCCATTTTGCACATGTCCATTCACTTTTCCGTTCACTTTCAAACCGTTAACTCGATCTAATTTGCCTTCCGCTTGTAGTTTCTTGATCAAATCGTGCGGGCCCTTCCCCATCAGAGCGGACGGGTGCCTGTAGGAGCCCCCCAAACGGTCCCACAAGGTGAAATACTGGCCGTAATTAAAATCGAAAAATAAGTGGTGGTCTGTGTGATGTGCCGCTCCGTTTATAACGCTCGTAAGGGAGTTAGGGACGCGGTAATCTCCATCGTGAATGGATATGGTCCAGATGTTGACGAAGACGTACAGGGCCAAGTAGAGCACCTTGTGTAAGGGGAAGAAGAAGGGGTAGATGTGGTAGGGAAGGCCCTGCATGAAGCCGTCTACAGGGTGGAAAGCGTGGCTCGCAAACGGAGACGGGATCTTCCATATGTGGTGGGGCTTGTGGAACAGCTGTAGGAGAGAGAGAGAGAGAGAGAGAGAGAGAGAGAGACAGAGAGAAAGAGAGAGGTATTATTCACTGAGGCTTTTGAAGACTTGGCCATACATTTCTTTCCATTTATTCATTATAATTATAGAAAAGTGTCTCAAAGTGACTGTAAGAGCCATTGACCCTTTTTTGTTTACTTGTATTGTCTTGTTATTCATAGTTTGACCGTCTCGTGGCAACACTGAACACTGGAAGCAGGCCTACTAATCAGGCGTAGCAGTGATGCCAGGGGTAGTTGCATGGCGGAAGGCAAACAGTTTTCGACCGTGTTTGTGGAGCTCACACAGGTTAACAGTAATAAGTTGTATGTTCAAGTCTAACCTCCAGCTGTGTTTGTGAATAACCAAGCATTTTCAGCTGTCATTGCCCCCCCCCCCTACCCCCTCACCCCCAGTCCCCCCAGAGTTAGTTTCACAAAGCCAGACCAATCTAAACCAAGCAGTATAAGTCTAGGAGCCGTTTAACGAGCCGTCATTCGGGGAAACTGGGCTGGCCTTTTTTATTTTTTAAACCAATCACATCATCTACGCGGGGCTCCCTGGAGCAGCCAGGGGCCTGAGCCACCTTTAGTCGCTCGGGAGTGGTCAAGCCAGACTACCCCAGAGTTCATCCTGACCTTGTAGATGAGCTTGTGGTGCAGGAAGCGATGGATCCAGTAGATGCACATGTCAGTGAAGAAGAGGAAGGAGATCATACTGAGGAAGAGGCCGGGCCAACCTGAGAACAAAGATTACATCACCACTAACAACTTGGTTGCTAGGCAGGGTGTTATCACATACATGCACATTTGTTATTAGCATCAGCATTATTATTATTATTATTTCTAAATATGTAAATTTTAGGTTTTCAAGCACAGAGAAAGTTTGTTTTCAAATTAAATTAAGTTTTCTAAGTTGTGAATTTAAGCAATTTAGAAAGCACATAGTATGGAACAAACTCCCAGAGAACTTGAGGTCTGCTGCAACTCTCAGTTCTTTTAAATCGAGTCTGAAGACTTTTTTGTTTCCATTTTAACCTGCAATTTTCATTTTATTTGCTTCTTTTATTTGCTTTTAAATGTTTTTAAATCGAGTTTTCATTTTTTTTTATTTGCTTCTTTTATTTTAAATGTTTTGTTGTATGTGTTTTATGTATTCTTATCTTGCCTCTGTAAAGCACTTTGAGTGGCCTTGTGTCTGAATTGTGCTATATAAATAAACTTGCCTTGCCTTGCCTTGCCTTGCCTTGTATAATTTCTAAAATATAGATAAGTATGGCGTATAGTCATACTTAGAGAACCTACAATCTCCAATGCAATATCTTTAAAAAAAAATGGCAACAAATTGTCTGTCACTACTTTTTTTTGCTGCTTTTGCATAATTGCTCATATGTATTCATGAAGCCGTTTGACTTTTAATGTAACTGTATGTGAATCCTTTTTAGTATTGTAGGCATGACAACAAACGCACGGAAAACTATAAACCGTACAAGTGGCAGCTGTTGAGGTCTTTCTTCAAACTTTAGTCGACTGTGGTTGTTATACATGTGCTCTATAGAATAAACATACCCTTTCGTCCCGGATGTAGTACACATCTGAGTAATTCTAACCATACTAAATCTGACCACAAGAATCCGGACATCCGAAATCCTTTTTTCTACCAAGCTAAATAGTAGATAGTATGGGGTATTGGAAAGCAGGGTTAGTGTTGACTTCACTTACCAAGGGGAGAGTCGCTGACGTTGTCGTAGAGTTTGCTGTATCCTCTCACCTCAGCGAAGAACAGAGCCACAGTGGGGATGCTGATCACTGGGAGAGAAGTGAGCGAATACTTGATCTCCCTCTGCACCTGATTCTGAGAGGAGAAAAAATATATATGCACATTTAAAATAATGGAAGGGTGAGTGAGGCTGTGGTGAAGTGTGTAGGGCGGTCGACCCTCAACTATAGGGTCGGTGGTTCGATCCCCCGTCCCCCTGCCACATGTCAAAGTGTCCCTGAGCAAGACACTGAACCCGAAAATTGCTCCCGATAGTCAGCTTGCTATCTGTGTGTGAATGTGTGTGTGAAAAGTAACGTGGGAATGGGAACAGGTCTCTCTTGAAAAGGAGTCTCCAATTTGGGGTTCAGTGTCTTGCTCAGGGACACTACGACATGTGGCGAACAAGTCTTCTTTCATACTAGTATACAAAAAGTCCAAAATGTACATTTACGGGCGACTGTGGCTCAGGTGGTAGAGCGGGTCGATTCCCGCCCTGCCACATGTGCCATGGTTGTTGTGTCCATGGGCAAGACACTTCACCCACCTTGCCTTGTGTGAATGTGTATGACTGCTGTATGTTTGTGGTGGTGGTCGGAGGGGCCGTAGGCGCTGAATGGCAGCCACGCTTCCGCCACCGGTATGACTGTGTGTGAATGAATGGAACCTGGAACCCTGTAAAGCGCTATATAAATCCAATCCATTATCATTATTATTTATTACTAAAGAAAGTATATAGTATACCTCTAAGTAGTGCGGGTGTTTCTTGAGATTGTGGTCGAATATGCAGTAGTAGCTGATGGCGCCCAGGCCCAGGTAAAGCACGGCCGCTCCGAGGTTAGTGAGAACCAGCAGAGAGAGTATCTGCCTCACAGCTCCGTCCTCTGCCCAGGACGAGGGGTACACGTACGGGGTTAAGACATAGTGGTCTGCTACCGCCAGGACAAGATCCATGATGAAGCTATAGAGGATGGAGAGAGAGAGAGAGAGAGAGAGAGAGAGAGAGAGAAAAAGAATATGTCAGTCGAAATATTACATACAAAGACACATTACTACTGATGCATTGAGAAAGAGAAAGACACAGAGAGAGACAGAGACAGAGAGAGAGAGAGAAAGAGAGAGCGAGAGAGACAGAGAGACAGAGAGAGAGAGAGAGAGAGAGAGAGAAAGTCATACTCAGTCGAAATATCACCTTAAAAGACATTACAGATGCATTTACATTGTAAAAAGGAGAGAGATAGATAGATAGAGAGAGAGAGAGAGAGAGAGAGATATGTATTGATTATTGATACCATTGTATTGCACACATTATAATTATAGAAAAGTGACATAAAGAGAGAGAGAGAGAGAGACAGAGAGAGAGAGAGGGAGAGAGAGAAAGAAAGTAATACGTCAGTCGAAATATCAACTTAAAAGACACATTACAGATGCATTTACATTGTAAAAAGGAGAAAGAGAGAGAGAGAGAGAGAGAGAGAGAGAGACAGACAGACAGACAGACAGACAGACAGACAGACAGACAGACAGACAGAGAAAGACAGAGACATTTGCATGCATTTATTTGCTCAGTGTTTAGTACAACCTATTGAGTATCCTATGTAATGGCTTTGGTGGTAATGTTAAACAGCTGTTATGTAGCATATGGGTGCACACACACACCCACCCACACACACACACACACACACAAGTATTCACATACACTCCAAACAGTTCACAGCAGCATAGTCTAAATCAAAATGTAGCTATATTTAAAAATAATTTAACGTATTATCGTTTAACACTATATTCAACCCTTTTATATACTATCTATGGTTCAGCCCTGCCTTTGTTGATGGCCTGGACCTTGCTTTACAATGGATTTTATTTTCTACTGACGCAAAAAGAATGGCCCATGATCATGACGTGATGCAAATGCATGCAGTATAAAGCTTTGGAATAATACGTATAAGTCAATTCTATGAAAACAAAGAAGTGCCGAGATGTCAAATTTATGTAAGTTCCTGATCGACCGTTACGTGACAGCCTATCTCCATGGAAATAACATTTCTACGCGTGAACACACACCGGAAATATGCATTATATGGTGCTGAATACGTACCATGCACTGTTATTTGGTTAATATAAAGCTATATACACATTTTTAAACGGTACAATACCTTGTTTAGGACAGCGCCTGTCCTATTCCAGGGGTACACACACAGACAGACGTGAAGCAGATCATAGATGTATTGCGTACTGTGTGCTAAAGGCAGCCGGGGGCGGGGCCGGGGGCGGGGCCGGGGCCGGGCGACCAATCAATGAAGATCTACCTATTACGTCACACAGAAGGCAGCCAATGAGCGCGCAGTTTCCCCATCACGGCAGGTTTGTTATGGTTTTTGATTGGACGATTCTGGAATCTGATCATGGTGGCACAAGAGGCACAAGACACAGGGCGATAGATAGCACCTGCACCTTTCTTTATATTTCCATGCCTGCAACAGCTGTAGGTGCAATATCCATGGACCCGTTATAAAATAAAGGTGATAATAACGCCCCCTGATTACGTCTACAAACCAAACTCCATTTACAAAAAGGGATATTTTAAATGGGTTCATTTTTATCTAACGTATGACTTAGGCTACAACAATTCGAGGAAGGAAATTAAAACGCTACACTAAACAATGGGAGCCAATCTTCAATTCGGCATATTCAATACATCCAAAATTATTCATTATATAGTTTATTTTAATATGTGTAATTTGTTTTCTAAATGTAAAATGTATGTCAGTAAGCAGAGCAACAAGATAGGCTACTGAGAGTGTAATCAAGT
>CM049407.1:3860000-3885000 GCA_026929865.2 Hyperoplus lanceolatus
CAAGCAGCAAGTTATCTAGCATCATTTCAGATCCATAAGTGTGATAAAACATGATAAAAACCATCAAAACAGACATTGGGAAGGATTTTTACCTGCTCCGCCATTGTAGGCGCATACACATTCACCCATCTGTTGCTCTGGCGTGCACCGGCAGTGAGACCATGGAGTGTATATAGTATGTATGAGTGAGACGAGTGTCGGTTTGTAGCGTTCTCTCTTCTGATTGGATAAAAATTTCGGGATACTACAATAAGTTTATTTGCCGATTACATGCAAAGCAGCTGACTGAGAGATCGGCTTTATGAAACGCGCACATTATGTAAGTGATCACTGTATGAATCAAGAGCGATTTAACACTTTTATTAACATAAATAAACCGCTTACTTCACATTTAAAATGAACTAGATCAGTTCATAGTTCATAGTTCAAAATGTTCATCATAGTTCTTTTTTTTCCCAAAAATGTTGCTGCAAGATATTATTTTTCAAAATGATTGCCACAGCCCATATAGAACCACAGACACCAATTACTGTATCAGTTTTTACACTGAAACTATCTCCTGATTGGATATAACGAGCGGGATACTCAACATTTTTATCTGGCGATTACTGCAAAGCTGAATGACTGGGAGACCTGTTTTATGAACTGCGCATATTGTTAAAGTGTTTGCTGTATGAATATAGAGAGATTTAACACGTATATTGACAAATAAAATATCACTTACTTCTCCTTTAACTCCGTTGTTTCTGAGTAAGGACATTCAAGGAACAGCTGAGGAACATATCCATCCATATGAAACAGTAGATTAAAAATGGCTTTCGATATCTGACTACTAAATGGGGCGACTGTGGCTCAGGTGGTTAAGTGGGTTGGCCAACGATCAAAGGGTTGGCGGTTCGATCCCCGCCCGGCCACCTGTGTCATGGTTGTTGTGTCTTTGGGCAAGACACTTCACCCACCTTCACCGTGCCTTGTGTGAATGTGTATGACTGCTGTATGTTTGAGGTGGTGGTTGGAGGGGCCGATGGCGCGGAATGGCAGCCTCACTTCCTTCCGTCAGTCTGCCCCAGGGCAGCTGTGACTACTCTCGTAGTTTACCACCACCAGTATGACTGTGTGTGAATGAATGGAACCTGGAACCCTGTAAAGCGTCTTTCAGTGCCTTGAAAAGCGCTGTATAAATCCATTCCATTAATATTATTATTATTATTATTAAACCCATGAATGAGAATCACTATGTAACGTCTATGGACCTTATTAGACCAACTCAACTCAACTGCTTTTAGATGTAGGAATAAAAACCCATTTATTTCGAGCCACGACCCCATTTCTCTTCAAGTTGTTTTCACTGTTATTTGTGAAAATCATACAGCGGCCGACACTTACCGGTTGAAAACAGCTGCTAGACGTACTTGTTTGTTTGTGTATTTGACTCCGGACGGAAATTGCCTGCGTGCCATTCACCATTTGCTATGATTGTTTTGTTTTCAACTGCAAATTGTGCTCAATAGGTCAATATGATGTTTTTCTTTATGTATATTGTATATGAGTATTCCTTGCAACACACACGCTGAGAGATAGCTGATATATGTGCTGTTTCTCTTATGGTTTTGTACATTAAGGAATCAGTGGTATTTTGAATTAATTACTACTATTTTGATTATCTATTGAATGTATATTGTGGTGGTAGGATGGCCTATAGAGGAAGGGGGGCCGACTAGTAACCATGAGGTCTCTGGTTCCTCCCAGTAACCATGAGGTCTCTGGTTCCTCCTCCCAGTAACCATGAGGTCTCTGGTTCCTCCCAGTAACCATGAGGTCTCTGGTTCCTCCTCCCAGTAAACATGAGGTCTCTGTTTCCTCCTCCTAGTAACCATGAGGTCTCTGGTTCCTCCCAGTAACCATGAGGTCTCTGGTTCCTCTTCCCAGTAACCATGAGGTCTCTGGTTCCTCCTCCTAGTAACCATGAGGTCTCTGGTTCCTCCTCCCAGTAACCATGAGGTCTCTGGTTCCTCCTAGTAACCATGAGGTATCTGGTTCCTCCCAGTAACCATGAGGTCTCTGGTTCCTCCCAGTAACCATGAGGTCTCTGGTTCCTCCTCCCAGTAACCATGAGGTCTCTGTTTCCTCCTCCCAGTAACCATGAGGTCTCTGGTTCCTCCTCCCAGTAACCATGAGGTCTCTGGTTCGATCCCCGGCACCGAACAGGAGGGTGTTAGTAGTTAAACTAGTGTTGGCTGCTATAACATCTACGGTACCCACCATCTCTACCATTGTGTCCTTGAGCAAGCCACTTAACCCCAAACAGCTCCAGGGGCGCTGTACTATACAAAAAACATTATATGCAAAACAAGTTAGAATAAGGGAGAAAAGGTTGAATGCGGTCCCTTAAAAACAACCAATACGTTCCATTGTATTTATTGATTGCATGAAATAGAAAATTGCTCTCTTCAACAATCAGCTGTTCTGATTGCAGTAGGCAAAGGACAAGTAGCTTAATTGTTGTGCGCCGCTACAGGTGGCCTAATTTTCTGCGTGCCCTTAAGGGTCGCCATCACACACACGCACACACACACATACGCACGCACGCGCACACACACACACACACACACTTTAATCAATAAATCTTTCACAATCACGTTGAGTTCACCTGTTGATGCTATGCTGTAAAGATGTAACCTTCCCTTACCTTTCTCCCATGGCCTTACTGTAGAATAATATGGAAGCTAGTAACAAGGACACTTTAATTAATTTTTATTTTTAACGTAGTTCTCTAGATGAGAACACACACTCACTCACACACACACACACACACACACACACACACACACACACACACACACACACACACACACACACACACACACACACACACACACACACACACACACACACAAACACACACACATTAAATGCTCAAAAGAACATTGCCGCCCAACAACCGAGTCAAGTAATAATGTGGTTGCCGTGAGCGTGTAATGGATAAATAATACATTAGTCATTTCCGTATATCGCATTGCTAACCTTTTATAAGCTTCAAGGTCAACACGTAAAGACAGGGCTGTACTTTTGAGTATGTAGTATGTAATGTGTGTGTGTGTGTGTGTGTACCTGCGTGTGTGTGTGTGTGTGCGTGCGTGTGTGTGTGTGTGTGTGTGTGTGTGTGTGACTGACCTATTCATTACTGTTTATACATCACCCACCAAGGGCACACGCATACAGCTAAACATTACTCTACTCTTGGTTTATTAAGTGAGGCCTATTTTACTGGTGGTATAGAATTGAGCCAAATGTAATAAATAGGATTTTTCGCAATATAAGTTAAACAAGGATATTGAGTAATGGGTCTATAAGAGACCTCACTGGGGCAAGCACGCACACACACACACACACACACACACACAAACACACACACACACACACACACACACACACACACACACACACACACACACACACACACACACACACACACACACACACACACACACACACACACACACACACACACACACACACACACACACACACACACACACACACACACACACACACACACACACCAATGAATTACTCAATAGTAAATTCTCTCTGACTGATAGCTTGCCTCTGGTGTCTTCACATTTCAAATCAATAGCGGGATCACCTTTACTTATGTAAGATGTTGGCTCATTATGGAACAGTACTTGAGCTATACGGAGAGCCTGAGGGGAAAATGTAATTAAAAAGATAATATCTAGTCATATAATGAATACTGCATATTATATTATGGGTGCGTTAAGGTAAAACCCCACTCATCACTCATCATAACCATGTGTGTGTGTGTCACGTTCAGCCCATCTACTGTGTTGGAATCAATAACACCATCTCCATTCATTTGAGATGGGAGATAAAAAGGTTCCTTGCACTAATCATAGATGGATCTTCAGTGTATAAAGTCTAGATAGTATATACTATACTGTCTATACTAAATACTAAACCCTATATTTGTGTTAATTAAGAGCGCTTGTTTTATCCTATGTGTTCACACTGGTTTATGCACGTTGTAAATATTTCCGGACATCTGCGTAGGCTAAGGTTCACTTTTAAAAAGGGATTTTTTAACATCATAAAAGAACAAGTTGAGATATACCGTATGTATTTATAACCCAAATTCCCTGCTTACTTTGCTTTGCCTCACTGTCTCAATCGTAATACACTCATGATATTCAGTAATGTACAGAACCTCAGAATATGCAAGAAAAAAAGACCACAACGGCAGTTTTGTATGGCAGCTTAGAAGGGCCACTGTGAAAAACCTTCGACATAAACAGTTATATTTTCTTCTTGGAGAATATCCGAAAATGAATATCACAAATTAAGTATTTTTCTCGACAAATCCAAACAATCATACAGGGAAAACATTTACTGCTTCACATAAATAAATTGAGAACTACTGTAGATATGAGATTTTATTGAAACGTCACTGTAAATCAAGTCAGATAGCTTTTTGTTGTTATGAAGCTGTTTGTGTGTTTCTTTATGCCTGTCCAGTCTGCTGCTTGAACTGGCGGCGGTGTTTAGGAGTGATCCATTTCTTGAAACGCCTCCAAAGAGAAGGCCTCTTCAGGGGCTTTCCAACCTCCTGTGTTGGCTCTTCTTGGATCATCTCTTTGTTAGATTTTTCGACCTCGTTTTGTGGTTTCTCCCAGTGCGGATAGAGGTAAAGCCTTGGGGGCTTTTTGGGTGGATCCTGGGCCCTGTGGGTCAGCTTTACGGCCTCTTGTGTGGACGCGTTGATCTCTTCTGGCAGATTCTCAACCTTTGGTGGATGAAGGGCCTCCACTGGTGACTTTTCGGACTCTTCCTTTGCGGAAACATGCTGTTCTATCAGGGCCTCGTGTGTTGATTTTAGGGGCACTTCTGTTATCTTCTCTGACACTAGTGGTGGGTCCTTGGGCCACTTGCATTTGTGCCTCTTGTGCGACTTGAGGTGTTTTGTCGTCCTCTTTCTTGTGAGCCTCTTGTACTGGCTCTTGGACCTCTTTAGGTAGAGTTAGGGCCTCTTGCTTTGCAGAAACGTGTTGTTCTATCAGGGCCTCTTGTGTTGATTTTAGGGCAACTTCTGTTATCTTCTCTGACACTTGTGGTGGGTCGTCTTGGACCACTTGTGTGACTTTAGGTGTTTTTTCGTCCTCTTTCTTGTGAGCCTCTTGTACTGACTCTTGAACCTCCTGAGGTAGATTTAGGGCCTCTTGTTTATCGGGCTCTTTAGTTGGATCCTGGACCTCCGCAGTTTGCTCTCGGTCCGCTCCTGTTGGGTCCTGGGCCCCTTGGTTACGCTCTAGGGCCTCCAGTGTGGGCCTGTTGGGCTCTTGTGGTAAATTCTCAACCTTTTCCGAATCTTCTGGTTCTATCCAGGCCTCTATTGGTTTCAGGGGCCCTTCAGTTTTATTTTGTCCCAGTTGTGGTGGTTGGTCTTGGGTAACTTTCTTCAGGGAGTCTGGTTCTGTGTCCTGGACCTTCTTAGGTTGTTCTTGGTCCGTCTCTGGAGCATCGGAGTCTGTGATAAGTTTCGATAAGTTTTCTATCAGTTTTGAGAAGTGCTGCATTGCTTCCACCTTCTCCTCCATAGACTGATTGGTCTTTGGGTTTGCCGGCTCTAGTTCTGGCTCCTGGACCTCCTCTTTGGGGATCTGGAATGTGTGTGTTGTTCCCTCTACCTCTGGTTGATCCTGGGCCTCCTTAAGTGGCTCTTCTGCCTCTTCTGGTGGTTTTTGTACTTGAACGTGTGACTTTTTGGCGTCTTTATGTACTGCCTCTTGTTCTGGGTTGTTAGCCTCTGGTGCTGGCTCCTGGAGCTCCTCTTTGGGGATCTGGAACGTGTGTGTTGTTCCCTCTACCTCTGGTTCTTCCTGGGCCTCTTGCATTGGCGTTAGGCAGTTACATTGAGGTGTTGGTTTTTCGACCTCTTCTTTTTCATTATATTGTGTTTTTTCCTGGACCTCCTTATTTGGTTTTAGGGCCTCTCGCTTTTCGGCCTCTTTGGATGGAACCTTTACCTCCTCGGTTTTCTCCTGGACCTCCTCTTTGGGGCTCTGGGACTCTTGTGTTGTTCCCTCTCCCTCCAGTTGATCCTGGGCCTCCTTAAGTGGCTCTTCTGCCTCTTCTGGTGGTTTCTGGACTTCCACTTGTGACTTTTTGTCATCTTTATTTTCGTCCTCTTTCTTGTGAGCTTCTTGTGCTGTCTCCTGGACCTCCTTAGGTTGTTGTTGGTCCGTCTCTGGAGCATCGGAGTCTGTGACGTGTTGCGATAAGTTTTCTGTCAGTTGGCAGGAGGATTTTGAGAAAAGCTCGATTTCTTCTGCCTTCTCCTCCATTGACTCATTGGTCTTTGAGTTTTCAGGCTCTAGTTTTGGCTCCTGGACCTCTTGTATTGGGCTCTGGGGCTCTAGGGTTGTTCCCTCTCCCTCCAGTTGGTCCTGGGCCTCTTGAAGTGGCTCTTCTGCCTCTTCTGGTTGTTTTTGGACTTCCACTTGTGACTTTTTGGCATCTTCAGTTACAACCTCTTGTTTGGGCTTTTCTGCCTCTGTCAGTTGATCTTTGTCCACCTGTGGTGAATTTAGGGACTCTTTTGGTGGTTGCTGGTCAACCTGAATTGTCTCTTGCTCCTCTGGCTTTGTGGACACTTGTGTTTGTTGAAGGACGTCCTCCGTTTGGTCCTGGACGTCCTCTGAAGCATCTGCGCGTGTGATGCCTCCACAGTTTCCTGACATGTGGGAAGAGGCTTTTGCGTTGAGCTCACACAGTCCTTGGACCATCTCATTCAAAGCTTTATTTGTTTTTGTCAATTCGACATGCTGGTAAAATACGTTCCTCAAGGCTCTTTTATGCAGGACCTTCATCCTCCCCATCTCAAGCATGAGGGCTTGATTCTCTTCTCTTAGCTGTTGAATCAACTTCATATCCTTGGTCTTGTGGCTGTCAGGCTCAATGGAGGAAAGGCTCATGGTTGTTATTTCATTTCGGAGCTCCTGCACCTCCTTCTCAAGGCTGACTCTCATCTGGTGCTCCTCCTCACATCTTCTCCCCACCACCTGGAGCTTAGATCTTTCATTTATGATCTCCTGTTCTGCCACCGTCCTCATGTTGAGTTCCTCCTGCAGTATACTGGTGGCTTCATGCAGGCGCTTTGTAAGGATCTCATATGGGACCTCCATGGGGAAAGCTGCCTCCACCGTTAGTTGGGAATTCTCTTCCTGTTTTTGGACGTCCTCCATGTATTGAGTAATGTCTCCAGGCTGACCCACCTCTTGGGTGGAGGTCTTGCACTCTGGCTCTTTTGGAATATGCAGCTGTTCCTTATCAATATTGCTTCTACTGGTTCCTTCTTGGAGTACGGCGTTCTTGCACATCTCCTCCCAATTCTCCTCGGGAGGTCCCATTTCGAGTTCCACCATCAGGGCCCAGCTCATGGCACCTGATGGAGTATAGATCTCCTCCGTTGATCTATACTGTCCTTCCATTGCTGATATGAATAAAATTGCTAGTTGTGTGTACGATTGTAAACAAAGTATTTTCAGTTCTTGAAAGTCGCTGTCGGTTCTGAAGTGACTGGGTCCTTGGTAAGCTCTGGCTTCACCAACAGTGAACATTCTAAAAGCCTTTGACGCATCTGTGACGTCATGTTCTATATCTGTGACATCATGTTCTATATTTGTGATGTCATGTGTGACAACATTCCAACTTTTTTTTCCAACATTCTATTATTTTTCAAATATGTGATTAATTCCTTTGATCTGATTGGATGATTTAAAGTCCTAACCTGACGACAAAAAAAATGGCCGCCACACCATCAGCATTCCACACATCGAATCAGTCCCATTCTGATGAAATTAAACAACTACTGTATATGGAAATGCACTATGAGGACTTTTACCTTAATACTAGGACTGTCTAAATTAATGCGTTAACCCACGATGATTAGTTTGTGGTGTGGTATGTTTTAGTTTGATTTTACTACATTTTTCAGTATTAACTCCATAATTTGTATTTACCATGAATAAAAAAACAAACAAAAGTTAAATGTATATATCCACATAATGTCATTTATCTTTAAGTTGCTACAATATAATTTTTTTCGTGTCTTATTTTGAATGTCAGTTGGCAGGAGGCTTTTGGGATGCTTTGCGTCGGGCCGAACAACGCCTCTTTACTGTGGTATAATGAGCTCATTCCACAGCCACAAACACACACACACACACACACACACACACACACACACACACACACACACACACACACACACACACACACACACACACACACACACACACACACACACACGCTGACTAGACTATATTAAAATACTGGCCACTCAACTCAGGACTACCACTACTCTCCCCACACTACCTCCTAATATCCAATCCCTTCTTTAACATTACACATGGTGAACTCAAACTGTCAGTGACTGGCTCTTTAGCTGCCATGTCGGCTGCCTGCCAGTGCCACACCGCTCACCTGAAAGCTATGATGCGACAGATGCAATCGCTTGCTGCTATTGCTGCTTCTGCTATTGCTTCCGTCCATCCAAGTATTTTTTCATAAACCCAAACTTCATATCATGTTTAAAAATGCTCTGTCATCTCACTTTACAAACAGTTGTACATGTTACTAATCATGTATTGTACTGAAATGTTTTACGTAATTTTTTGTTATCATTGTTATTATCACTTTATAATTTTTCTCGGAAAAGTACTATGCAAGATTGATGTCAAGCACTTAAGTTAGTGTGTGTGTGTGTTAAGTTATTTATTTTTATTATATGTATTTTCATTTTTGTATGTTAAAATGTGTTCTCATTGTATTTTCTGTTTGCAAGGACCCCCTCGAAAACGAGATGGTTTCATCTCAAGGGGTTATCCTAATAAAGACTTCGAATATTTGAATATATCCCCAAGGAAAGCAAGTTATTAAAGTTGCTGCAAAATCCCTGTTGTATGGAGCTTTGGCGTTTTGCTTGTGAGAAAAGGAATAAGTAAGAGCACCGAACAAATACAATCTCTCTACACATACAGATAGTAATCTGTGATGAGAGCTGGCTGGGTAGTTCATTAGTTGAGCTTAATTTTAAGGCTAAGATCTACACACACACGCACGCACGCACGCACGCACACGCACACACACACACACACACACGGAAATCCTAATTAAAACAAATCACAAATATTATGTCGGCAAGTTCATTTTGAAAGAAAAATGTGTTTCTTTTACATACCAGTCCATTTTAGTCTTTACCATTTACCTATCTAAAGAAATGCAGTTTTTAAAATAGCTAAAAAATCTCACATATTTTATTTGTGTCTTTAAACAGAAAGAAAGTGTTATTTTCTGGATGTTGGGTGTAAACATGTTGACTTCAGAATGTGTGGTTCGTCAATATTGTCTTTATACAATTCAGTCATGCAGGTAATATCCCAAATTTTGAGCAAAATTCTGTAAATATTTAATAGCAATGGAGGTTCTTTTTTCAATTTATGAACCAGCTGTCAGTCACACACATTAAAACATCAAAACAGATCTCAGAAAATTTGGTTATCTTACAAAGCAGTCCATTTTAGTGACATTTTTTATGGTTCTGTTGGCTTAGGATCAGTCTTCGGAGATTATCCTGTCTAAAGAAATGCATTTTTATCTATATATTGTATTAGAAGCTAAAGAAAGTGTTATTTGATCTACGTTGGGTGTAACATTTTTGTCATCAAAATTTGTGATTTTCCAAATTTTATCTTCATAAAATGCAGTCATACAGGAAATATCCAACATTTTGAGCATTGACTTCGCAAATTCTGTAAATATTTAATAGCAAAGATTCTTCTATTTATGAACCAGCTGTCAGTCAGGATTCATCATCTGCGTATGGTAACTGAAGCCCATTTTAAATAATCCAATATGTGTGGCTGTGTGTCCATAGCCCACCACATTTACCCATATTTACCTGTGGTTGTATCATTGCAAACTAGTTAAAGATGGTTGTATAAGACTAAAATATACAGATACAAACAGACAAGATTAAAGCCTGTTGTGAGAAGAAAATTACGTCTTCTTTTTACGTATTTCTTCTCGCAGCTCTTGTTCAGCTGTTCTCGCAGCTTTTTCTCGAAACATCGTCCGGGCCAAACTTTTTCCTCTCGTAGCTTGTCCGAGAACTATTGTGTGATTGATTGGTCAGTCTGAAGTCAATGAGGCAAATCAGCTGGCGCTACTATGGTAACAGCGTGTGACGTGTGCCGCGTGGGTGAGGAGTTCGGCACTTGAGTTCTGGTGAAGTATGAAATGTCCAGACCAGAAAGAACTTCTCGCAGCTCTGTCAGCGAGAAGTTTGTTCTTTCTTCTCACGGAATAGGGGAGACCGGGGATAATAGGCACACTTTTTACTCTAGTGTAAAATATAACGATTGTGACAACCAACCCGTGTGACATATAACCCCGTTCTCCCCTATGTAGCAGCCTTTAGCGTTTAGAGTGAAAAGAAAAATAATACCAACACCGATTATTTTGGACATTAATATCTTTCCTTTTTTATTAAGACAAGAACTCTTCATTTTGTTTTTGTAAAAATGTCTATTTATGAACCAATACAAAATGTGAATGGGAATGTGGAACGCCTTTTTCTCCATTTTTAATACACAGTAACATTTTCCCCAAAGAACAGCAGAGAGACAGAAACGGAATCGAATCTAAAAAAAAAAAAACAATATCTGGGTGAAACAATCAATACTTTTTTTTTCAGGGATTTTTAAAACAAGCTTCCAAAAGCGGTGGTGCGTTTATGGTGATAGTAGTATACAGCCACGACACATTTCTGTTCCTGCTTTAACTCTGATAAAACAGTGTTTCTTTATGACCTATGATGTCAACACAAAGCAATATTTAACACATATTTTACAGTGCACCAAATATCTTAAGAAAAATACAGAAAACATGTACAACATATATGCAAAATATAACCAATTTTGCCTCTTGGATTCTAAAGTATTGTGTTGCAAACTGATTGGATAAGGATGCAGTGTACTTTCTTTTAAAGGTGCTCCGAGGAACTTTCAGTGTTTGTTCATTCTTGCAACCCTTTTTAGACAAAGGTGGTAGTGTTTTTTTAATACGCCAGCTGTTGTTCCTGGGTGAGCCATGACAAAGGCATTAAGAAAAACTACATAAAAATAGCATTCTTTGCACTGATGGTTTCTTTTGCTGTTACATGTCATCTATGATCATCAGAGGAAAAATTTTACGGTTTCAGAAATATCTAAAAGTTCCTCGTAGCTCCTTTAAATGTCATTTATAGGTGGGGCCTAAACTTTGCATTTCTACCTGAGATGCAGTCACATCGGTCAGCAATGCATGAACCAGACACAGGACATTATCAAAAGATTTTAATGTGTAGAAAAACTACATCATTTTTACACTGTAGGACCAAAAGTTAATTTTTTTTCAACTTTACTGGGCATTTCATTAAAAATAAAATCATAAATACAATAACCTAATAACTTCATTTCAATATTTGCTTCAAATTTGATCCATAACAATAACCCCCACCAACATTTAAAACTGGTCAAATGTTATTTTCATGTTGTTTAAGTCAATTATTTTCGTCTTGTATTGGAACTTTTGGGAGAATAAAAAAAAAAACATTTTGTAGATACTGAAAAAAATTTAATGTTGACAAGTAAAATATTGATGTATCAACCTTTAGGGGAGAAGACAATATTCAGTTCTATTCTTCTATTTGGGAAGATCATGTTTTCGAAGTCTGATTTTTAAAATGGAAGCTGCCACATTATTAGCTGTCACTCAAGCAAAATATTTATTTTCGCCGTAAAAATTACAAATCGTACAATTTTCAGTCCTACAGACAACGTGACATCTGCTCTGTGGTCCATAAAGCAACGCTAACAAGACAGTCAATAGTATTTTCATCAGACACCAGACCGAAAAAACATCTAAACTAATCAGTTCCCCCTATCCCCCACCCCCTAACCCCACCCGCCCATCCACGTAACAAACATAAAACAGTGTGTCATCAGCATACAGTGTTAACTTTAGTGGTAACTCCTTTTAATGTGACTACAGAACTTTTTAAATTTACTCAAGTTTTTCACAGAAGAATAAAACAGTTGGAACGAGTTGGACACACCCATTTTTTGATCTTTGAATTTTTTGAACCCTTGTCTGCAATATCACTCATGTACTGTAGCTCCCATCTACAACTGCAACATCCATTTGAAAAGCTAAACATTTGTTGCACGGATTGCGTTATTATGCTCCGTAAAAAGTTAAATTTGCGCAAAAAACCTCACAAGCACCCTCTTATTCCAACTCCCCTGTGGATGACCCCCCCCCCCCGAAAAACCCACATTCGGATATTTATGGTAGACTTGAATGCTTTCTTCATGCATGACTATGATATATTAAAGCTATCACACTGTTATCGTGTTGCAATTATGAGCTGCACATTGATTAAAATTCGGATAAAATGCGTTTAACATGGCAATAAGGTTGTGAATCTTGGATATGAGCGTTCACACAGCAAGCCACACCATTGAGTTCATAAAGAATTCATAAATCTCAACAAGCAGGGTTCAGTGTCAAAGTGGCGCCTTCTGGGTTTTACGTGTGTGTGTGTGTGTGTGTGTGTGTGAGAGAGAGAGAGAGAGTGTGTGTGTGTGTGTGTGTGTGTGTGTGTGTGTGTGTGTTTGTGTGTGTGTTAGGTCATTGAATATGATTGATATTGATATATTTGTAATAAAACATTGCAAGTTTAGATTTTTCGCTGCAGTAAAATATGTAAATGTCCTCTTTTTTGTAGCAAAGTCAAAAAGCATTGTGTTTTGACAGCCGCCAAATTTGATTCTAGCTTTTCAACTTCAAGAATTCTACGCTACAACCTATTGGCCTCCAACCTCGACCCACCCACAGCCTTTTGGCTAATTCTGGCATTTTCAACCCATGTATGATCATGTGTCTTATTAATTTGCGCTGTCCCCTTCTTAAATAAACTGAATTGAACTGTCTCAAAGGGTTTACACTTTAAGGACTCATTAAGTGTGGCTGCTTGCTGTGTGAAAGCATTATAACGACAAACAATGCCATGAATTAGACCCTCATTTCCATGTTAAGAAGCCAGGGAGTAAATGCAAACCAAATGTACTAACTTCAGGTACAAACAATTAATTACTTTTGGCATTCCCTCAGTGCTTCCCCCCTTAGCTGGCACAGCAAAACGGATCCTCATACAGTGTTGGCAGGTGATATGTGAAAAGCAAAGATAGCTAAGCGAAAAAGGAATGCATTTTAAGCAGGTATACACACACATGCAAAGAAATAATCAAATGTTTAAGCACGTCTTGAGCTTCTGCGGTGTTTGCAAAATATTTAGTGTATTTCTGAAGGTGTGATGGAAATGGGAAGACTGGCCCTGTGTCTCTTAGCATTTTAAACATTTTACTTCCTCGAACATTTAGCTTGTTGTTTTTTTACATTTTGACAACAACAAAAAAATAATAAATCTCACAATGAGCATGGTACGATAAAATCCACAAAGGTACTCCGTTGTAATTCTAGTAAGTTGTAAAAAATATTTCTCAGTAATGATTAGTGTACAATACAGCTATGGTTCCAGTGGCTTGATTTACAGTGGATTGTGTGTGTGTGTGTGTGTGTGTCTATGAGATAACATGATCCTGGACTGCCATGACAGCTATTTTTTCTTTAATGTTTTGTGCAGCGTATGTTGTTCCTAAAATACATTTTTACGTGTTTGAGTTTGGAGTTTGGTGAAGGTTGTTTCTCTTTTTACAGTGAAGTTATCTACAGTACACCAGACTCTCTTGGCATGCCAGTTTTGGCTAATATTGGAACCAAATGTTATTTTTTAAAAATTTTTTCCAACAGCCTTGTATTAATTAGTGAAACATCTTGACTGAGAGTCTGGCAAAAAAGAAAATGTTTTCAAACACTTTCCGAAATTCTTACTATCCCATTTGCAAGAAAAATATGTCTCAAGTGAGAGCTGATAAAAAAAAATCAATTCAAATGCATCAAATTCATGTAGTACAACTCAATAAAAGCCGGTGGGAATACAGGGCTTAAGTAGAATACAAATACAAGTAATGAAATGGAAAATAATGTACTGCTTTTCTTCTCTTCACTAAGAAATGTCTTGTTCAAGAGGGACAAACTGAGATCGCAAACTATGAATTAAGTTAATTTGCCCAATAAAGTCAAAATGTTATATTGTCCTTTGCTGCCTTTGTTTAGACTATGTGTTGATTGTGGTAGTGTTAAGGTGTGTGTGTGTGTGTGTGTGTGTGTGTGTGTGTGTGTGAGTGGGGGGAAGAGGGTTTACAGTACATCAAAACCTGTTTTGTGGATCATGTCATTTTTACAATGATATGTAAAAAGCATTTTTTTCATGCATTTTTTTGGAGCTGTCAAAAACTTCAGAGGAAGAATTAAAATTAAAATAATAATACGAGGGAAGAAATGTCTCGAGACCGATCACAGTATACTGGAAAGAGTTGTTCTTATGCGGGATGTGCAGACACACTTATTAAGGGAGATGGATAGTGTGTGTGTGTGTGTGTGTGTGTGTGTGTGTGTGTGTGTGTGTGTGTGTGTGTGTGTGTGTGTGTGTGTGTGTGTGTGTGTGTGTGTGTGTAGGTTCACCCTGGAAAGTTCTTATGCGGGATGTGCAGACACACTTAAGGGAGATGGATAGTGTGTGTGTGTGTGTGTGTTTCTCTCTGTGTATGTGATTGTGTGTGTGTGTTTCTCTGTGTGATTGTGTGTGTGTGTGTTTCTCTGTGTGTGTGTGCGTGTAGGTTCACCCCCCCCCATATGAAAGCACATTGATAATCACGATGTGGGGGGAACAAGGGAGCAACAAGGTAAAATGCAAACGAGGATCAACAAACCCAAAGTATATGCAATAGAACAAGGCACAGAATTTTCTGCAAATGGTTGAACTAAATAAAAAATTCGTACCAGCAGTTACGGGAGGTGTTTTGAATGGTGAAGCTCTCTACAGTGATTTCTGGCAACGTCTGGCGTACCCGCCCCCCCCACACTCCCTCCCCCTGTCCCATAGCAAAGCCCCTTCTCTATTTAGTGGAAACCAAAATCCCCTCCGATTTTTTATTGTCCGTTTTTGTCATTTTTTATATTTTTTTGTGATTTTTTTACACACAAAACATTCCATCTACATTTGCAGACTAGACTAAACAACGGCTTTGAAACCAGGCCTTTCTCTTCAAAGCCCCTGTCAACCCAAATCCACAAAATACTTCAAACTACAGTATGGAATTTGGGGAGTTTAAGTATGATAATAAGCATCTAAAAAGAGTTACAGGCCTGTAACTGGTTCTTATTACACAATAAGTATTTTGAGCCAATCAGGGCATTTCTCTGCCCGAACGTTCTATCAAAACACAATGACTGTTGCCATGGACAATGTTTGATACAGCCACGCCCACACAGTCCTGTCAAACAACCTAGACAGTAAAAAAGAGCATTTTTTTAAAATTCAGTTTCATAATATTTATGAACAGTTATTTCCAATCAGATTTTTGTGAAAGCTTATTGAAACACCCAACTTTGATATCACATATATCGAATATTACTATTACTATTATTATTATTTTTTTTTCATATATTGTTTTTTTTTTACTATTTCGGACCAGGTTAACAAGGGCTTTAAAACTTCATCTTTCATCTAACCTTCACTAAAAGCGATTTTTGAACCAATTCATAAACCTTCTATCAACCCCCAAACGCCCCCCCCCCCTCCCATACCCTACCCCTCTCTTCCCCCATCCCCCATCCCCCATGCCCTGGCCCCCGCAAAACAGCTTGGTGTCCCAAAGGTGGACACTAGAGTGAGTGGGTCCCGTGTGTGTTTTGATTTTAGATGTAGTACTCTTTCTTTTCGTCTGAGTTGCTGTGGCCGCCCTCTGCGTTGATGATGGCTGTGTCTGCGTCCGCCGCATCATCTGCTCCCTTCGCTTCGTGTGTGAAGTAGGTACCTGAGGAAGGGAAATAGCAAGGACAGGGTCACAGACTGAAGAATATATTAATATATAATACAGTGTATGGATAATACACCAATGTCACAAAGCTCAAATCGTCTCAAAACTGGTTTCTTAAACATTTCTGAATCCTTTGTTTTTATTGGTTTTATGTAATATTCTAACAAATTTGAGATAGTGTTTTTTTTCTTCTATGAGCTGTAAGCCTTGCTCATCAAAATTAAAAAAAAAAAAAGCCAGGCATATCTCACTTTGTGTAATGAAGCTAGAATATATGAAAGATTCACTTTTGAATGGATTTTCCCATGATATTCAAAAAATAATTTGAGAGTCACTTGTATATTCCCCTGTTGCTAAAGTGACACAAAACGATAAGATAAGACAAGATAAGATAACATAGCCTTTAATTTCATTGAACAGTCACCTATACAACGGAATTGGGAGTGCCAGGTTACATAAAAAATAAATGAATAAATAATGTCATGTAATTTAACAATAGATTCAAATGCGCCTGTACAATTCCCACAGCACCTAATGATCCAAATCTTTCTCCACTCGAACATTTACACAACCCCTAAAAACTACCAGACGAGGCACGCTGTAATATTCAAATTACGCTATAATTTTTTCCACAGTCAAGATTCTGAAGATTGGCACACGATAATCACAGGGTTTGAAATGATTTGGAGTACGGTGGAGAAAAGCACGTCTCACTCTCTCAAATTAACCTTGTCAAGATCAGCAGAAAAATGAAAAAAAAATGAAAGGAACGAAGGAGCCACTTGAAAACTTAATTCAAAAGATGTATTCATATCCTATCATAGTAGATGTTGCTGGAGAGATGTTTCAGATTGGATGACTAAGGGGCAAAATAAAAAAAATAATAATCTAAAACACAAATGCTGCTTGATTACTTTAAGCAAAAAGCAGGTGTTCAGTGCTGCTGTACTTTTACCTTAATTACCTGAGGAAAAAGCTCAATCTTTTTCTTCTTGTATCCCTTATTTAAAGTGACTTAAACAACTAAAAGAATATTATCTCCGGGGAGCTCTGGTGGCGTAGTGGATAGAGCGCGTACCATATTGGCTTCGGCCTTTGTTGCAGTGGTCGCGGGTTTGAATCCGACCCGTGGACCTTTACTGCAGGTCACCCACCCTCCCCCCCCTCTCTCTCTCTGTCTCACCATTTCAACTCTACCATCTAATAAAGCTTGAAAACATAGCCAAGAAAAAAAATTATATTATCTTCCTAAATGTAGAATTTGTAGTACATCTATATCGGGATTTGATTAAAATGTATTTATGTACAAAGAAATTGTCCAGCTGTTTTTTAGAAAATAAAAATATAGTTCTTATACATATTGTTAACATGTGAATCCAGAGCTATTCAGAGATTTCAAATCTCCACTGACCCCTGTTCAGCCTCTGTGGGTGAGTGCAGCAGACGGTTGTGTGTGTGTGTGTGTGTGTGTGTGTGTGTGTGTGTGTTCAGCCCTTCAGCGTTAATACATTATGTAGGAGTCGGTCAACTGGACAGCGGATGGAAATAGCACAAAGCTTAATATAGTGAAAGAAAGGTTTCAGTTCACCACAGAGCTAACAGACATGGGCTGCGTTCCAATACCCATACTATCTACTATTTACACTCAACAAAAATATAAACGCAACACTTTTATTTTTGCTCCATTTTTCATGAGATGGACTTAAAGATCTAAAATTCATTCCAGATACACAATATTACCATTTCTCTCAAACATTGTTCACAAATCTGTCTAAATGTGTGATAGTGAGCACTTCTGCTTTGCTGAGATAATCCATCCCACCTCACAGGTGTGCCACATCAAGATGCTGATCTGACATCATGATTAGTGCACAGGTGTGCCTTAGACTGTCCACAATAAAAGGCCACTCTGAAATGTGCATTTTTTTGCTTTATTGGGGGTCTGGGGACTCAGAACCAGTCAGTATCTGGTGTGACCACCATTTGCCTCATGCAGTGCAACACATGTTCTTCTTATAGAGTTTATCAGATTGTCAATTGTGGCCTGTGGAATGTTGGTCCACTCCTCTTTAATGGCTGTGCGAAGTTGCTGGATATTAGTGGGAAGTGGTGCACGCTGTCGTATACGCCGGTCAAGCACATCCCAAACATGCTCAATGGGTGACATGTCCGGTGAGTATGCTGGCCATGCAAGAACTGAGACATTTTCAGCTTCCCAGAATTGTGTACAGATCCTTGCAACATGGGGCCGTGCATTATCTTGCTGAAACGTGAGGTGATGTTCATGGATGTATGGCACAACAATGGGCCTCACGATCTCATCACGGTATCTCTGTGCATTCAAAATGCCATCAATAAAATGCACCTGTGTTCTTCGTCCATAACAGATGCCTGCCCATACCATAACCCCACCACCACCATGGGCCACTCGATCCACAACATTGACATAAGCAAAGCGCTCACCCACACAACGCCACACACGCTGTCTGCCATCTGCCCTGAACAATGTAAACCGAGATTCATCCGTGAAGAGAACACCTCTCCAACATGCCAGACGCCATTGAATGTGAGCATTTGCCCACTTAAGTCTGTTACGGCGACGAGCTGGAGTCAGGTCAAGACCCCGATGAGGACGACGAGCATGCAGTTGAGCTTCCCTGAGACGGTTTCTGACAGTTTGTGCAGAAATTGTTTGGTTATGCAAACCAATTGTTTCAGCAGCTGTCTCAGTGGCTGGTCTCAGACGATCTTGGAGGTGAACCTGCTGGATGTGGAGGTCCTCGGCTGGTGTGGTTACACGTGGTCTGCGGTTGTGAGGCCGGTTGGATGTACTGCCATATTCTCTGAAACGCCTTTGGAGACGGCTTATGGTGGAGAAATGAACATTCAATGCACGAGCAGCATATCTGGTTGACATTCCTGCTGTCAGCATGCCAATTGCACGCTCCCTCAATGCTTGTGGCATCTATGGCATTTTGCTGTGAGACAAAACTGCACATTTCAGGGTGGCCTTTTATTGTGGACAGTCTAAGGCACACCTGTGCACTAATCATGATGTCAGATCAGCATCTTGATGTGGCACACCTGTGAGGTGGGATGGATTATCTCAGCAAAGCAGAAGTGTTCACTATCACACATTTAGACAGATTTGTGAACAATGTTTGAGAGAAATGGTAATATTGTGTATCTGGAATGAATTTTAGATCTCATGAAAAATGGGAGCAAAAACAAAAGTGTTGCGTTTATCTTTTTGTTGAGTGTAGTAAGCTAGAAAAAGATTTAGGATGTCCCGATTCTTGTGGTCAGATGCAGCATGCTGAAAAATACTCCAAAGCCCTACTACATTAGTGTGGAAATCAGCATCCTATTGGGGTGATTCTGACCCACAATCCAGCGCGCACCGGAAGTGACGTCACATGGACGGAGTCTCCATATGAAAAGCAGGAGGCAAGATCAAGGCGCAATGTTATGATGAAATAAGAGAGTAAAGTATGTCCCAATAGTATGCCTACTGCATCCTAACTAGATACTTTTCAGCTGTAGTATGTAGAATAGTTATAAGAAAAAGTATGTGATTTGGAACGCATACTTTTTATGATCAGCTTTAGTATGTAGAATAGAAAAAAGAAAGAGTATATAATTTGGAACGCAGGGATAATTTTACCTCAGCTACTGGACACAAAATCTACACTTTTCAGGTCCACTATTAGAATAAATTAATACAAACTACATCTCCTCCTCTACACCGTTAAATGACCTCATTTGCAGCACTTCCTTTCTAAAGTACTTAATGGCTCCTTTTCCATTTCCTCCTGCACGAGAAATATCAAATCGTGAAAGAGAAATTTGTTATAGATTGTTATAATTATTTCTTGGTTATTTAGGGCAGCAAGACCAGATGTGTTGGACTACTCAGCATGGCCGCATATTAAAGTAATTAATTTGCCATCAGCAGCGACCCTTGGCCTTAATAGCTGTAATTCCAATATTTGAAAAGGATATAAAAATAGATACAGATTTTTTTTTTTTACAGAAATAAGGTAAAGAGAGGTTACACCTGATAAACATTATAGCATGGTTTTATATATACACTGCCGAGACATGCTAACAGGTAATGCTTTTATATATACACTGTCGAGACATGCTAACAGGTAATGCTTTTATAGACACTGCCAAGATAATGCACCGAAAAAAAAAATATAAATACTAAAACATGCATTTTAAATCGAACAAAATCAAGAGCAGTTTTTTTCCACACATTTTCTGTACGTTTTTGGGACATATTATATATTATATATTTTTGTGAGTTATTCTGTCTTACCTACGTTTCCTGAAAGCTGTCTGTTTCACTTCACTCAGTTTTTTTTTCCGTACCTTTGTGTCTTGCGAAGTAGCGTCCCAACACGATGAGTAGACAGAGCATAGCAAAGACGACCACGGCCACCACCCCTCCAATCACTGCATGGTCCACTGTCCGGGGAGCACCTTCTCCAGCCCGCGAATCTGGAAAACGCAAAGAGAGGGGGGGGATAGACTTAGAGTGGATGAGACCATAGTCAGGAGTACTCACTGTTGCATTGTGGGTAGAGACAGCCACCACTACAGGGATTGTGGGATGCAAGCTTGATAGAGAAATGCAGTAGATTATGAGTTATGTAAGACATTGAAAGGAGGAGTAAGTGAGTTTTCTCGGCTTGGTAAAAAAATTTAAAATCAGCATTCTGCATCTGACCACATGTGGGAATCTGGAACGCAAATGGGAAAACTAACTTTGAGTGGAAGTTATGACGGATGAGAACAAGTTTTTCGTTCAAAAGCCTTTTTTATTATTTTTTTGTTCTTTTTGTGATGTTTTGTATGTTGGGATGGTGCAGCTGTTTGTGTTGATTTTGACTTAGAGGATAAGAGGCATTTTTTTTGGATGACCCTCAAGGCCCCACTCTGGCACCACCAACAGGCAAGACGTTACATGAATAGCCCCAGAATTGAAGCAGGCATTATATTAAGGGCTAGTGCTGTTTACTCGGGTTAATCCAAAAGGTTGAGCCTGTAATGGAATAAGGCAATTCACAATATGACACACCGGCTCTGATGCTGGAAACGTTTCAGAGAAAACCGAGAAGTCCGAGTCAACCCCATCACCCTGACCACACGCACGCACACATACACACACGCGCACGTACACGCACGCACACACACACACATACACAGACACTCAGCCAGACACAGACACAGACACGCACAGACATACACAGATACACACGCACACACACACGCACACACACACACACACACACACACACACACACACACACACACACACACACACACACACACACACACACACACACACACACACACACACACACACACACAGCTCCCCCCAAAGCCAAAGTCCACATTAACATCGTAATAGGAAAGTGTGTTAAAGCGCTGCTACGGCAACTTGACAAGAGCAAATTGGATGTCAGACGGATTCTTGCAGACTTTAATTGAATCCGTCTCGGCGCTAAGAAAGTAAAATTCAAAGTCAAAAGAAGCTATTAGATTCAACAAGTAATGTTTTGTTGGGTTTGACAGGTATCACTGCTCTCTCCCTGTATCCCTGTGGGTAGCTGGTTTCGTTTAATTTTTAAGCTTAATAAATTGCGGCCGGCTCTGGCTATTTCCTGGCATTCGGACAGGAAATCCCATATGTGTAGAACTAGAGGAGTTCTTAGGGGTTTCAGTGAGTCACAACAATTAAATTTGGGTGCGACTGTGGCTCAGGTGGTAGAGCGGGTCGCCTGATGATCAAAGGGTTGGAGGTTCGATCCCCCACCCTGCCACCTGTGTCATGGTTGTTGTGTCCTTGGGCAAGACACTTCACCCACCTTGCCTCGTGTGAATGTCGATAGTTAGCCTGCTATCGGTGTGTGAATGGTAACGTGGGAAAGGAAAACAGGTCTCCCTTGAAAAAGAGTCTTCGGTCTTGCTTTACTATTTAGAGGCATATGTTTGAGTAGAATGAACATTTTGGTTTTATAATATAAACAACTGACAACATTTCTACCAAATTCACAATACAAATATAGTCATTAAGAGCATTTTCAAATAAGTAATGTAGATGAAGATTGAAGAAAAATCCAGACTAGTCTCTTAATATTTTCGGGGGCTGTACAGTGGCATAAAGTGAGAAGGTAAGTTCTAGTTTACAACGCTCCCTTGCTAAAAATTTAACCCGATTCACCTGCAGTGTCTCGAATTAAGACCCTGAATATCCAAAGAGTTTATTTTAAATGTTTCCCCCATCAAAAATAAATTGTAAATTCTCTATGTCTTATGCATGATTTTCTTCCAATTTGAGCCATAATTCAATTGGAATTTATTTGGTATTTCGAAACCTTGAGATCCCCACCAGAATTCAAAATTAAGTTGTATTAGATTGATAAGGTTTATTCTTCTAAAAATCCCATGGCAACGTGCTGCTACGTTTGTGGACAAGTGCTTTGAAGTGCCAATTAGGGGAGAAAACAAACAAAAAAAATTCACCAACAATTTTCAACAAAATCCTTTGAATATCAATCATTATAAAGAGTCCAGGTAGCCACAAAGGACTGCCAAGTGTTTGTTTGCAAAGTGAGAGCAGAAACGGTGAATGACATTTGTAATTTTAACGGATAATTCTGGTTTAAATAAAAATGGAACCTATCAGCTAGTAATAATAATGTTTCAGTCAGGAGGTTCAATGGGAATTAGAGCTGGGAATTACTTTGGTCGGTTGTCATTATATCATTGAAGAAAATAACCTTCCAATCAAGAAAAAGTAACATGCAATTTGTAACGAACCAAAAGTATAATTTTCTCACTCCCTTGTCAGGTTATTTATCAAAATATGTATTGATCAAGGGCGCTCCTGTGGTGTAGTGGATAGAGCGTGTACCATATTGGCTCCGGCTTTCGTTGCAATGGTCACAGGTTCGAATCCGACCCGTGGACTTTTAATGCAGGTCATCCCCCCTCTTTCCCCCCTCTCTCTCTCTCTGTCTCTCTCTGTCTGTCTCCCCATTTCAACTCTCTACTGTCTAATAAAGCTTGAAAATGCCCCCAAAAAAACAACTGGGATACTCTTAATTAATTGATTTGCTGGTTGAGATTGCACTATACTATCATAAATGAACCCTAAAACTAATGTTAAGGTATTACTTAATCCAGGAGTCCCGTCCTCTCATTATAAGAGCTGACAGTTTGTTCATAATATTGTATTTCTCTGTCTTCTCATTTCGCGGCATTTACTTTGAACCCGACTAAGAAACAATGTATTATTAATCTACACATCAAGGAAAGAACAAATGCCTTGTGTCGGAAACATGACAGAAAATAGAGAAACAACAGATAGAGAATCTCTTATGCAATCACCTCCTGAAATCTGTAATATGGTCCATACTTAGAAATACTATAATAAATTCATATTCACTGTTGTCAAATGAAGATTTTGATGTGTGATTTTCATATACTTAAAAAGGTGCTACGAGGAACTTTTAAATATTTCTGAAACAGTCTCATTTTTCCTCTGATGATCATAAAATACATGTACCAGCAAATGAGACCATCAGTGCAAAGAATGCTATTCTTTTTATATAGTTTTTCTTAATGCCTTTGTCATGGGTACACTCACCCAGGAACAACAGCTGGCGTGGTAAAAACACTACTGCTTTTGTCCAAAGGGTATGTGTGGGAGACCTGTGCTATGAACTGCGCATACTGTTTAAGTGTTTGCTGTATGAATATATAGACATTTTAACACGTATATTAACAAAAAAAATATCACTTACTTTTCCTTTAAACTTCAAAGATCGCTAGCACCACATCTATAATAATAGTTCTTGCTAAAATGACCACGTAAAAGCCTGTCACTATCATACAAGAACATAAAAAAAATGGCTGTCTCAAGATTCATATTTAAAGAGGCCTGTTTGTGAGACCAAAGTAGTTGTTTGGAAGACAGATTCAGAGTGTGTGATGTCTACAAAGCACTCTATGTCCATGACACCATATGACGCAATTTGCATTTTCATTTCAGTGGAGGATCACTCATGAGCGATTACTGTCCCCCTCAGTAAAACGCAGTACGTTTGTGGTATTATCTCACACACGGGGAGTCAAACTTTTCTCAGCAATCAAAGGGGCGAAACATGCACAGACGCACACACACACACACACACACACACACACACACACACACACACACACACACACACACACACACACACACACACACACACACACACACACACACACACACACACACACACACACACACACACCCACACACACAGCTCTCTTAACCCTACCACATCTCAATTTGAGTAATTGCATTTTTTTTTTTTTAAAAAGCACTTTCTGTCGCTGATGAAAAAAACAGAAAACATCAAAACTGGAATAACACTGGAACATTCTGACACTCTTGATGTTAATTCGAAGTGCTTTCACACATGTGTGAAACTCAAACTTACAATCGATATAATGAAGAATGATTGGGGGCTATTTATAAAACTATTTGAGAGAGATGAAAGATGTGGCCATTGATGTAGTGATTAGGACTCAAAGGAGAATTTCCAGTGAAGTTTTTCTCTGGAAGTTCTTGTAATTCAGAGTATTGAATGAGGCACATGTTAGCAAAACCCTAAGGCCATGTCTACACATACACAGATCTTTAAAAAGCCAAATGTTTCCCTCCTATATTTGAAGCAATAAAAAAAAAGAAAAACGTCTGTGTCGTTTGAAAAGACGCAATGCATTGTGGAACGCAGTACAAGCTCGCAAAGGGGCCTAATGCTGTGTCTGAAATCGCGCACTTACGTAAGTGCACTTACATTGAGTGCACTTTATTATCCCAACAGTACACTTACTTATAGACACAGACACTCATTTCTACAGTGCACTGTCCAATAGGGATG
>CM049407.1:3892500-3910000 GCA_026929865.2 Hyperoplus lanceolatus
AAAATCATCTTCTAGCAGAGAAAATATGCTAATTTTGTAAGTGTTGCAAATATAAGCCTAGTTGAATTTGCATACTAGATACTGGACTACTTTATTTTTAGTTTGCAATAGTAATTCACACCGACATAATACAGCACATATATATTTTCCTATTCTGATTTTCGACACCAGTTTGTAAACACTGCCATACTGAGAAATACAGAGAGAGTTTTGTGGAGCTGATAGGTAACTTTGTGTCAACTCGTTTGGCAAGGGCTTGAATGTAACCAACATTAATTTACGTGAAAAAGTTACGCACTATAGCTCTTTCTCTGACTTTCGGATTAGCACTGAACAACAGTATGGCTCTACATCAAAACGATGCAGATAACAAAATGTGCCCTTTGTAAATATTAAGCTATAACCCTATAACTATATTATACAATCCATAGGTATGTGTTTGAGATAAATGAAGATTTTTGTTTTGTTTTATTTGATTTGACTACTGGCAACATATCACCCAAATTCCTCATAAAAATATTGCCATTTAGAGCATTTCCATTTATAAAAAAAAAGAAAAAAAAATAAAATATTTGGAGTGCTCAATTAATTCATTTTCTTTTATGAAAATAAATAAAAAAAAATTAAAAAAAATTAAATATTTGGAGTGGTCTATTATTTTTTTTTTTTATGTCACAGCTGAGAAAAAAAAATATCACAACTCTTACACTTCATCGTCTATTTTCAACATCTGGACGCCAGCTGGTTTCTGAAAGGTTCATTTAACTTTGAGCAGGAGGTGAGAGAAGGAGGAGCCCAGAGTATGTCACCTGTCAGACCCAGTTGTGTGTCTGAAACTAATTAAAGCAACATATGGGCCTCACATGAAGCTAGGACCCAAATGCAGGTTCAAAACAGCTATAGTGCCACACACACAAGCACACAGGGGCGCACCCACGTACAGAAGCATGCACGCACACACAAACACACAAAGAAACAGCTACAGTGCCACCCATTCACTCACTCACTCACTCACTCACTCACTCACTCACTCACTCACTCACTCACTCACTCACTCACTCACTCACTCACTCACTCACTCACTCACTCACACTCGCACACAGACAGACAGAAAGACAGACAGACAGTTTGTAAACACTGCCATACTGAGAAATACAGAGAGCTTTTTTGTGGAGCTGATAGGCTTAATCAACTTTGTGTCAACTCGTTTGGCAACTGTTGAAAGTAACCTTCATTCATTTATATGAAAAAGTTACTCACTATAACTTTTAGAGCACATCTTTTTTTTTTTACTCTAAGCAAATGTATGGCTGTCTATCTATTTGTTAAGAATTGACTTGAGTTCAACAGAGAGCGACCTCATCTCATCATCATCATCAGAGCAGCTAATTCTACAGTGTGTGTGTGTGTGTGTGTTCCAATCATCAAACCACCGCTGTGTCTGTCAACAGCCGGCCGCTGCGTCCCTTTAACCTAGCAACATGTCACGTTAGTCCGCCATGTTGGAAACGCCATCTGTCCGCTCTGACAGCCCGTCAACTCAAGCTCATCAGTGCACTAGCCTACTGCCTCCGAGGAATGGCAAGGACTCGCTTATCAAGTTTAAAAGGAGAGGGATTTGGAATGTGGCCAACTTTTAAAAAAATTACGTCTTTGCAAATTGTGTCCATACTCATACTTATGGCCACACATCCTGCCATCTTTCACTCGCTTCCTAAACACAATACTATATACTATTGTATACTGTACCTATACTTTTAGTTTGGTGTGCCATCCTGACATTTGCATCTAATAGCATAATGGAATTCCTGAATTTCAAAGACAAATGGTTGCACAATTGTTGCACATGAATACTTCAAGATCATCTGTGCTTCTGTGGCTGTCTCTATAGGCCTTGCAAGGACTCACTTATCAAGTTTAAAAGGAGAGGGATTTGGAATGTGGCCAAATTTTCTGTGGCTGTGTTGGAAATTGTCTAATAACGTCCTCCCTCCTTCATTCTCAACATGTATGTACTACATACTGTCTACTTAACCGTCGATTGTGTATGCGAGGTTTTTTGAAACGTTTACACCAAAGTATACTAGAAGCAATAAAGAATAAAAAAAAAAAAATTCCATGTCGTTTGAAAAGACGCAATGCATTGTGGGGCGGTTGAGTAGAAAAAGTAGCCTATCGAATCATACACAAAATCAAAACCCGGAAGTTAGTACTCATCCGGGCATTTCTCGCCTACACAAACTCGTATACGCAACCACAACATACTCAAATTGACCACAAAATTAGTATGAGTAGGATGTACGTGTTCGATCACAGCCAAAGTCTTTTCAAATTGCGTCAAACAGAAACCCTTAAGGAACATAGACATGTTACAGATGCAGAGGGCAAACTTCAAACACACCACAGATGTCAATGTCTCCTCTAAACAGCAATACCTTCCTAACTTGATTGCCCTGTACTATGACATGTGCAACCTTGGCAGTCGCACATGCATGCTATGCTTCTATCTGTATTTTACAACACAGACACTGCCACCTAGCCTTTTTCCCGATCACCAAACAGTGTCCTTTATTCGTTAGTTAGATTTGATTTATTATCACAGTAACATACTAAACACCTGTCCATAGGAAACTTTAAATCGACTTTATTTCTCGGAAAATTAGAGCCTTCTCAAATCATCGTATTTAACAATATTTAAAAGTGTGAAGACAATGGGGCGCTCCGGTGGCGGAGTGGATAGAGCGCGTACCATATTGGCTCCGGCCTTCGTTGCAGTGGTCGTGGGTTCAAATCTGACCGGTGGACCTCTACTGCAGGTCATCCCCCCTCTCTCTCTGTCTGTCTCCCAATTTCAACTCTGTACTGTCCAATACATCTTGAAAATGCCATAATCTTTAAAAGTGTGCAGACGAACTGTTGCACATCAATACATCACGGTGTTTCAACACATTGTGTGACCTTCCAATTTAGTGAAAGTGTCGTCTCTTTTTAATGA
Source organism: Hyperoplus lanceolatus (assembly GCA_026929865.2). NCBI lineage: Eukaryota > Metazoa > Chordata > Actinopteri > Uranoscopiformes > Ammodytidae > Hyperoplus > Hyperoplus lanceolatus. The sequence goes on from CM049407.1 coordinate 3,895,496, forward strand.
CATCGACATATGACAGCTTCGTACAGGGATTAAAGGGTACAATTGCACACACACACACACACACACACACACACACACGTCACCTGCCAGACAGAAAGCATACATAAACTCTGCTGTATTCCTGTCTGGCATTAGATTTCAGAGCACGGTTCAATTATCCCAGTATTTCCACTCGCTTGCTGACAGGCGCGTTGACAGGTGTGTCCTTTTCCTTCCACACACACACACACACACACACACACACACACACACACACACACACACACACACACACACACACACACACACACACACACACACACACACACACACACGCTCACCTCTCCGAATGGAGAATTAGTCAGTGCAGTGCTAGCCATCAAGCCAAAGCAACTGACATCTTTTCAACACAACACAATACTTGATATTATGGAAAGACTTGAGGCAGTGGTGGATGATGCCATCTTAAGTAACTAGCTTCCGTTATTATTCAAAAAAGGAGGGGTAACCAAAGGAGCGTTCCAATCTAGAACTTTCACCACTAGATGCCACTATATTTTTCAATATTACACACTGCACCTTTAAGAGTCAAAGTCAAATGTATTTCTATAGCACATTTAAAAACAACACCAGTTGATCAAAGTGCTGTACAAGATACAATACAAAACAACATACAGCTCTGAAAAAAAAATTAATCACTCGAAATATTCAGTGTCTCTCGTTTTACTATTTATAGGCATTTGTTTGAGTCAAATTAGGCATTTTGGTTTTATTCTATAAATTACTGACAACATTTCTACCAAATTCCCCTCAAAAATATTGCCATTAAGAGCATTCCCATTAAGTAATGTAGAGATGAAGATTTCAGAAAAATCCAGACTGGTCTCTTAATTTTTTCCAGAGCTGTATAAGATACATGAGGACAAAAAAGGGAGGAGTGTCAAAGTCTCAACTTTTGTTCAAGGCCAAAGCAAAAAAAAGTGAGCACACGTAGCTTGAAACCCCTAAAACCCAGAGGCCCGGTCTGTACTACATGAACCACATGTTTTGAGCATTTTTAGAAACAAGTTGCTTACAGACAGATGATTTACTACTAACTTGACGCCAGAGGGAAAATTCTCCAGTGTGGCGTTGATATATGATATAAAACTGACAAAAATATATATAGTGAACTGAGGTCAAATACATACAGCTCAAAAACACAAGTAATACATCATCTTGGAGCCATTTTTACTGACTCCTTGGCTAGTTTTATTTTTGAAATGTGTCAAATTGTGGTGATTCATGTCTTTTGGTGCAAGAATCGTATGTTGTACACAGTGCTACTGCAATACTAAAGCACTGATAACTTCTTACAAATAAACAATGTAATTTACAGTATATAGAATGCTATTAAAACATCCATTCTGATTGGGATTCGTACTGACATTTTGGCCAGTGTATGATCGAAGACAAAATTATGAGAAATAACGAGGTTCAGTCGTCAAAAAAAAATCTCTAAATGTAATATTCTGATGTATGAAAAATTCTTCTTAAAGAGGACCAATTATGCTACTTTTCTGGTCTTAATTTCTTGTTTTACACTGCTATAGAGCAACCTGACACGAATCACATCACAAAAAACTATGTAGATTTTCGGGAAGCTCTTTCTCTTATTTTGGCGATGTCAACACTTGAGTGCTTCGGCTCCCTCCGCCTGTGCTTCGGCCATCTCCGCTCCCCTCCCCCCCCTCCTGCAAACCCAACTCCGTTGTGATTGGTTACCTTCCTTCCGGAACACTTTCAGTGGCGGGAAGCGCGAGCATGGACCTATAAGGGCGCGAGGCAGACGCGAACAGGGAAGTGACAGCATTACCATACATGGAAACATCCGCGTGGAGACGTCACAAAGTTTTATGCGACGTCACAAATTATGAAAGGGTAGACCGCTTTGAAGACGTGACTTCTCGACTGGCTAGAATAGTGTTTAGTGCTCTGCACAGACACCCCAGACGGTCAGCAGGGAATATGTCGAAATGCATGTAAGTCATTATTTGATAATTTAGTATGGTTAAGCATGACTATGAATCATCATAACAACGTTTATAGGTCATAAAAGTCAAAAAGCATCATAGGTCCTCTTTAACAAGCAATCAACATAATTAAAGCTGGATAGAGATTTGAATCCAAATACCTCAACCGCTCCACTTGTTCTCTTTGGTCCCTCCCCTATGGTCCCTCCCTGACACGCTCTACACCCACAAAGTCGTGCCAAAGTGAATGGACAGTCCCAACAGCCAATATGAACGGAGAATCGGAGCCTCGCTAACTTTGACCAATCAGAAATCAGATACCCCAGCTTTAAGACCAATTTTTATGATATTTTCTTATGTCTGTAATTGGGAGAATTTACAGAAGCTACGGTGGCCTTCAAGGACAAGAAGCTATAGTTGCTAAAGATGGCATCATCCACCACTGCCTCAAGTCTTTCCACAATATCAAGACCAAAACAGCAACTAGATGCAGAAGGGATATAAAACTTTTACTGTGTTCGCCAGTAATCACTCCAAATAAATGAATGGTTAAGTTACTCAGTGTGTGCCGAAGGTGTAACAGGCAATAGATTGCAAACACCTTGGAAAAATCAACTTTTCGAGGCCATAAATAGTGGCACGCACGCACGCACGCACGCACGCACACACACACACACACAAATCAGGAGACCAATGATCGCCAAGCAATAAAATATGAGTTAAAGACCTACTTCACAGGGGGAAATATGAAGGTGTATTGAACTCTGAGATCCTATGTAGTATAGATGTGCAAAAATGTTAGAAATCGGTTCATCCTAGCCTGAGAAAAGGCAGAAAGAGTGTTTTATGGTCTCACTGTCTAACCCTACATTTTCCCATGTGTGACATCCCACTAGTACACAGTGTGGTTTAGGATTAACAGGACAGCTGGGCCAAGGGAAGACTGAGGGAAGAAAAACCTCATTAATTATATTATAATAGCGATTATATAATGATAGAACGCCTGTTCCGTATCGGTGAAGTATTCCTTTAAATGATAGGAGAATCAGAAACAATCAGAAAGACAATACAAAAACGTTTTAAGGTCTTCTGGAAGCTAATTGTATGTTTAAAATGTCCCCTCCCTCCTATGTACCTTTGGCCTATTTTAGTAGGAAATAGACAATCTCTGGGAATAGCCTGCCAGCTCAATTGTGTATCAACTTCCTCTTTCTGTTAGTCGTGACACGCGGGGCATCACCATGGAAACAACATTTGAAAGGGATGTGTGCAAAAGCCAGGTGGTTAGTGAGAGGGTTTTATAACAGGCTCTGACTTGGTTGTTGCATTTCCGGCTCAGTGTCTGTCTATACCCCTCGCTTTGGGGAGAATTTACACAAGCATACGGTGGCCTTCAAGGACAAGAAGCTATAGTTACTAAAGATGGCATCATCCACCACTGCCTCAAGTCTTTACACAATATCAAGTGATGAAGTGAAAATGTATTTAGTTATTTATTCTATAGTACATCTTCTTCTACTTGGTCTTCCAACAGGTGCATTTCCCCAGGACGCCCACTATATATATATATATAAAAAAAACGCATAAGGCCGTTAAGTTGGTCTATTCTGTAGATACATGGCAGTGCAACATGGTGCCCCAGTACCCCGCTCCTATGTAGATATAAAAGGCTCATTCTAAGGTCTTAAAAAAAAACTTTTATTTCCAATTGTCCATTGTACACTAATGCACACATACTTATGAATATCATACTCCATTTCTACCAAGTCTGTTCTGAAAAAACACCAATTTCCTTTACACAATGCACCTTTAATGGTGGTGGGATGACCTAGAGTAAAGAGGGGCCGACCAGTAAGCATGAGGTCTCTGGTTCCTCCTCCCAGTAACCATGAGGTCGCTGGTTCCTCCCAGTAACCATGAGGTCTCTGGTTCCTCCTCCCAGTAACCATGAGGTCTCTGGTTTGATCCCCGGCACTGGACAAGAGGGTGTAAGTTGTAAAACTAGTGGTGGCTGGTATTACATCTACGGTGCCCACCATCTCTACCATTGTGTCCTTGAGCAAGACACTTAACCCTAAAACTGCTCCAGGGGCGCTGTACTATGGCTGACCCTGCGCTCTGACCCCCTCTGGAGTGTGGGAACTTGAGAGGGGAGATGAGAAAAGATGAATTTCAATGTGCCTCAGGTAAATTGACTCATAAAGATAACTTAAATGGCTGTATGATTGATACATTTGTCAGCTGATAGTAAGTCCTTACAGACTCTAGAATGCACAGAGCGTATCTCTCATTTCCTCTACTTTGCTCTGATAGTGATACACAGGGGAAAAATTAAAATAAACTAGGCCTTCAATTGCTGACATGTCACGGTAATGAAGTAACATTTTTCACACAGCGCAGCGGTGCGATTCATTTATTTGTCATTAATAGGTTTTACAAAAAAAACAGACACACACGCACGCACATGAACACACACACACACACACACACACACACACAGACACACACACACACACAGACAGACACACACTAACACATGCTCGTACAGCTATACTTGTGAAGACATTCATTGACATAATGCATTCCCTAGCCCCTTACCCTAACCCTAACCATCAAAACTAAATGCCTAACCCCAACCCTTACACTAACCCTAACATAAACCTAATTCATACCTGACCCTTAAAACCTAGTGTTAACCCTCAAACAGCCCTTTAACCCATTGATGACTATGGCAATCTAGGATGCATGTCCTTAACGCCTGAGGGTTTTCTGAAAAAATAGTAGGAATTGTCAAGTCTACCAAAACCTTAATATCTAAGCCTGTGTAGCACATAGAAACATGAAATAAAATACATTTAAAAGTTAAGGTTCACAGGTTTTATTTAAACATGCTCCCTTAGCACTTACAAACCAACAAATATTTCTAAAAATCGTCAAAATGAGATGAATTAGAAAATTATTAAATATTGTTAATAAATAGATGCAATGTGTTTTGTGATTTTCATCAGTAGTCTATAGTAGACCTTGATTCTGCACCCAAACGCCACTAACTGTTCTGTCGCCACATAGCTGGCGTATTTTTTAATTATTTTGTTTTATTTTTTTTTTTTATTTTTTTGATTGACATGATTTTTGGCAAACCACACAACTTTTGGGTGGTCACGTGGTCTTAAAAAAATCAACAAAACCCACCTCATGTGTATTTGAACCAATGACAGTGCATTCTATGCTGGGAATGCCATGAAAATTAGATAAAGTAATAATGCTCGCGACCAGCATCAGGCAGGAGAGCCAATGTGGATCACGCACACCGTCATCAATGGGTTAAAGGCCTGTCCCGAAGTGAGAACCGGCCAAGATGTCCTTACTCCTAGGTCTAAATTGGTTCTCACAAATTATAGTTGAACAATTAAACACACACAATCCCCCCACCCACACACACACTCACCCCCCCCCCCCCCACAATCTAACCGCCAGCTCTGATTAGTTTAATTAAATGTGCCTGTTTTTCAGGAGAACTGTCAATAATATAACGACGGCTATTCTCGCTGCAATTTATGAACTTCTTATTATATCTCATACTTTTCATTATTGCACAGTTTGCTCAGTTGATCCATTATATTGTCATAACTCTCTCTAGGCTGTCTGTCCTCCTCTAGGGGTCATGTGCATTATTGATGATATTATAATTGCATCGCCGCCGGTAACTGAGTCATAACTGTCAATATTCATCGAGTCAGTCAGTTGTTTGAATCCATGTTTTTTAATAAAGATATGAACTATTTACTGAGCTTCTTGTCTGGACATCCACCCACATGTGTGTGTGTGTGTGTGTGTGTGTGTGTGTGTGTGTGTGTGTGTGTGTGTGTGTGTGTGTGTGTGTGTGTGTGTGTGTGTGTGTGTGTGTGTGTGTGTGTGTGTGTGTGTGTGTGTGTGTGTGTGTGTGTGTGTGTGTGTGTGTGTGAGAGAGAGAGTGTGTGTGTGTGTGTGTGTGTGTGTGTGTGTGTGTGTGAGAGTGAGTGTGTGTGTGTGTGAGTGTGTCTTTGTGTGAACAGACAGATATCTGACTTTGCTGTCTGTTTGTTTTACACCTGTTAAACAAGATGTTTCATGGATTTCTTTGGGACACTTGGAGGCAGTGAACTGATTTCTGTGAACTTCTTCGCTAAAATTTGCAATCCAATAATTTGCGTAGTAAGAACACTACCGCCTTTTTCCAAAGGGGGTGCTAGAATGAACACAAACTGAAAGTTCCTCGGAGCACCTTTAAGGTTATATTTGCATTGCAACATGTTTGAGGGCTCTCCGGTGTGGCTGACTATTGCTTAAAGGGACACTGTGTAACATGTTAAGTAATTTATTTGCTAAAATCAATATCCTCATTCATAAATATGTCCACATTGGTGTAAAATCACCTCTGCCAATAATCTGAATGATCCTCCTGAGCGGAGAATTACAAATATTAATGTTACATTTTGTACATTGAGCAGGCAAGTCCTATGGAGACATCCATGTTTTTGGAATGTCATCAGGTGCATTGTTTAGAATTTAGAATTGTTCTTGTCCTTGAAGGCCACTGTAGCTTCTGTTATTATTCAAAAGGGGTGGGGTTACCCAGGGCGAGTTTCATTCTAGAACTTTCTTGATGATGTCATATTACACAGTGCCCCTTTAAAGATTTTTTTTTTAAATATTTTATGGGTCAAAATGTTATTTATCAAGTGATACAGAAAACTGTCTAATATCTCCATTGACAAAACCCGATATCACATCAGCATAATAAACCTTATATGGAATAAATGTGTGTTAATTATATCAATCAAAATACTCTATAACTCACCTATACGCACCACTAATTCATTCACCGAATACGGCTATGTATCTTAAAGCTGGGGTGGAGGATTTGGGGAGAAAATAGCAGTTGGGATAGAGATTCAGAATCCAAATACCTCAACCGCTCCACTTGTTCTCTTTGGTCCCTCCCCTATGGTCCCTCCCTGACACGCTCTACACCAACAACGTCGTGCCAAAGTGAATGGACAGTCCCAGCAGCCAATAAGAACAGAGAATCGGAGCCTGGCTCTGATTGGTCAAAGTGTACAGCTCAAGTTAACTTTGACCAATCAGAAATCATACACCCCAGCATTAACTCAATCCCATCTCCATCTCCATCAATATTGTATTAAATCCATTCATCCGGTTTAAGCCCTTGTTCTTTTTTGCCCTTTACAAATATTGTATGAGAGAGAAATACTGTTACTGAATATCATTTTTTATGAATTTGAATATGAATTGGGTCTATCTCTCTTAAACAAATCAGAATGAAATGTGAGAATGCATTTATTAGTGTCACTTGGCATTTATTAGACTGGCAGAGAGCACAGAGCCTCTTTAACACTCATATAAATCTGATACGTGATTCTTTTTACAATTACTGTTTAAACCTGCAGTGTGTAGAATTTTATTTCCTAGCAGATTTTGTAGAAATTAATAATAATATCCATAAGTACGTTTAATTTAGTGCATAATAGCTGAAAAAATAAATTAGAATTATTTTTTTTTCACTTAGAAAAGGGTCTCATATTTCTCCATACCTTGGACCATGGCATGGCGCCGCCATGTTGAAAGTGTCATAGTTGGAATGTCATCAGGTGTATTGTTTAAAATGTAGAATTGTTCTTGTCCTTGAAGGCCACTGTAGCTTCTGTTATTATTCAAAAGGGTTGGGGTTACCCAGGGAGTGTTGCATTCTAGAACTTTGTAGAACTTTCTTGATGATGTCATATTACACACTGCACCTTTAAGTAGATGCAGAAGTTGAGTTAAGTTTAAGAAAGTCCATTGTAAAACACAAAAAGACGATTTAAAAACTATTTGGGCTTGAATCGGTGCTGGGCTGGGACGATCAATCCCTTTTACAATGATAATGGCCTTTTCTACAAAACTCTTAATTATGTTCTTTTCAACCTGCTACATAAAAGGGCAAAACTACTCACTGCGCGGTGTGAGACACACACACACACACACACACACACACACAGAGGTCGAAACACACACACATACACACACACACACACACACACACACACACACACACACACACACACACACACACACACAGGTAGAAACACACACACACACACACACACACACACACACACACACACAGGGAGAGACACACAGTCTCACACACACACACACACACACACACACACACACACACACACACACACACACAGGGAGAGACACACAGTCTCACACACACACACACACACACACACACACACACACACACACACACACACACACACACACACACACACACACACACACACACACACACACACACACACACACACACAGAGGGAGAAGCACACTGGGCATTGTCCATGGGGATTGGCTTCTGTATTCAAGTTAAAGTTCACTGAAAGTTCCAAACTGAAGTCTGAGAACATTAAATTCTCACAATCTAGGAGAATCAATACAGTAAAAAAAAACATGTGCACTAGCAAAGAAAGTGTTTCAATGAAATTGCCAAGTAGATCAGCTATTCAAAATGTACCTTTGTGTAACCGAATAAATGTTATCCAATTTCTTATGTCCAATTTCTAATGTCTAATCTTGATGTATTTCATGCCCCTGTAAAGCACTTTGAATGGCCTTGTGTCTGAATTGTGCTATCTCAATACACTTGCCTTGCCATGACATGTACACATTCAGCTCATACTATGCACATTTCTTTCATTTTCTATCAAACACATAACAATGAAACAATCACCAAGGTTTGAATTCCAGCAGTACAAATAAGTGGACCCCCTCACTCATGCACTCAAGCGCAAATTGCTCATAATGGTTCCACTGTATGACTCATCTCCATTTAATATAAAAAGTAGGGCTGTCAAATTAAAGCGTTAATTTTGATTAATTAATCACAGAAAAATTAACGCGATTAAAAAAATTAACGCAGATTAATCGCACTTCTATATTGCCCTTTGACCCGGTGCAAAAGAGGTGAGACGATAGCGGAGCTGCACCTGTATCTTGCGGACACGGCCCTCACGGGATTAAAGAGTAAAGAAAGAAGCAGGGGAAAGGGGCCGAGGGCAAATAAGCATGAAGGTAGGAATACGTCTTCTGTTATTCTCGCAGTGTCTGTGCATTATTGATTTAGTGGGTGCCTAATTAACAATGTAGGTTCAAAACAGTAGGCCTATCTCTCAATCTTCCTCGTGTCTCACTTTTGTTTGCTACTTTGCGATCATCTCAACGGAACAGCCGCCCACTCTCACTCTTCCTAGCATATGCCTGTCTTTTTTCCTCCTTTGTGTGTGTGTGTGTGTGTGTGTGTGTGCGTCATTTAGCCTGCTTGTTTTTTTGTGTTTTTTTTTCTTTCGGCGCTAGTAGTTCCTTAATATATTTAATGTTGAAGCCTGGCTGAGGGGAGGAGACAGAAGTTACGAGAGACGGAGAGAGAGAGAGAGAGAGAGAGAGAGAGACGAACGGTAGCCTATAGGCCTACAGTTGTTTATAAACAGGCATAAAAGTGTCATATAAGTGTGCGATTAATTTAGATTAATTAATCACAGAGCCTGTAATTAATTAGATTATTTTTTTCCCCGCTTGACAGCCCTAATAAAAAGTTATTCAATCTTGCATGAAAAGAGCAAATACCATCCAACATCTCAATGCATCTAGTGTCCCCTTAGTACATGTGTAATTGTTATTCTATCATTTAGAAATGAAAAATGTCTGTCTTTGATAAACTCTCTTAAAGACACTTGAGTGCTCTGTCCTTTATCTTGATCAAATTTGTCCTCCCGGTAAAAATAAACTAACATAACCCAAATAATATAATCATGTATACCTAACAATTTAGCAAGGCGGGTATACCATCTGGGCCAAAGACGGTGTTGCCCAGACCCCCAGGGGCCCCCAAAAGGTGCCGAAATATGCCAAGATATGTGTCAGGGTTTGTATCGTAGTCAACCACGGTTTGTGTCAAGTTCCGGGCCTTGTCACACACAGCAAACAAAATATGAAGTATTTCAAAATTTAACTTAAAATCTCAACTGGATCTAGTAGACATCCGGGTATTTCTAACCATACTAAATCTGGCCACTTTTCTCTACCATACTAAATAGTAGATAGTGTGGGGATTGGAACGCAGGGTCAGTCTTGTTTCCCTAATATTGTCGAAGTCTCTGAATTAGTTTTTTCCTCAATTGGGCCTAAAACTCTGTCCTATAACATTAGGTGAGTAAAGTCAATTTAAAAATGTCTTGAGCACATGCTTGATGGAAAGTTTATGACCAAACATTATCATTTCCTCAAACTAATTATGAAACTGGAGCAAGAAAATAATGAACAAACACGGGGGGAAGATGATTAGGCGAAAATGAGAAAAGGACGTATTTCATCTTCATTCACGTTAATGAGGTGTGTGTGTGTGTGTGTGTGTGTGTGTGTGTGTGTGTGAGAAGCAGTTAAACAAGGTAAAATGTGTTTCAGCCTCCACACTAAAACCATCTCATGCTGCTGATATAATCAGAGTGTGTTCGATTCCTCTGTGGCACCTTTAGGCAAACACTGTAATTGGATAGTTTGTGCATTTCAGAAAAGGCAGTTTGAGCAAAGATTAGAATAAAACTTGAGCAGAAAAGGGGTGATTTTTGAGTAGGAAAGTGATATTATTACCGCCGTTTATCAATTAAAGCAATAGTGCGTAACTTATGTCGGCCCCCATGAGGAATTCTAAGTAATTACAACCACAATGACCGGTGCATATACATGAGGTAAGCCTTAAACGTTTATTTTTTGGCGCTTCTTGGGGATTTTTCTGAGCTCCTGCACCTGTGTCGGGGGGGGGGGGGGTTTGTAAACGCTGCCATACTGAGAAATACAGAGAGAGTTTTGTGGAGCTGATAGGCTTAATCAACTTTGTGTCAACTCCTTTGGCGATGGCTTGAATGTAACCGACATCCTGTGACACGACGTCATTGAAAATAAGGGTCACTCCTCAATGTTCTCTCGAGTATAAATAACGGTTGACTGAATTAATTAGTTTTTATGAAATAGTTACGCACTATAGCTTTAATCCAACAACGATAAAATGTAGCCTGACTGGTACTCGGACAGGTCAGAAACAAGTCAGTTATGATCAATAAATGACTGATACCATGGCACACAGCTGACATTCCCAAGCAAGGGGTTAGCCTTGAACAACATTGGATAATGCGCAACAGGAAAAGCAGGCATGCTAGCAGAAAAAAAATAATAATGAAAAAATAATAATATAAAAAAAGCAAAAAATTAAAATAATAATACAAATAAAAATAAATAAATAAATAATAATAATAATACAATAAATAAATAAATAAAAATAAAATAAAAGTGTCATAAAGAGGAAAAGTAAAGATACCAACCATGAGCTGCGGGTTCAGTGCTGGGCGTGGTGTCTGAGCACACAGGGAGAGGAGGTGTGGAACGGAGGAACAGCAAACAGCATGCAAATACAGGAGAGGGAGGGAGGGGGGGAGAGAGGGGAGAGAGGGAGAGAGAGGGAGGGAGGTAGGGGGGGGGAAGGAGGGAGGGGAGAGAGGGAGGAAGAGAAGGAGGGGAAGGAGGGAGGGGGAGAGAGGGGGAGGAGGGAGAGAGGGAGGGAGAAAGGGAGGGAGGGAGGGGAGAGAGGGGGGAAGGAGGGAGGGGAGAGTGGGAGGGAGAGAAGGAGGGAGGGAGGGAGGGTGGGAGAGAGGAGGGAGGGAGAGAGGGGAGGGAGGGAGAGGGAAGGAGGGAAGGAGGGAGGAGAGAGAGAGAGAGAGAGAGGGAGGGAGGGAGGGAGAGAGGGAGGGAGGACGGGGGAGGGAAGGTGGGAGGGAGAGAGAGAGGGAGCGAGAGAGGGGAGGGCGGGAGAGAGGGAGGGAGGGGGGAGAGGAGGGAGGGAGGGAGGGAGGGAGGGAGAGAGGGAGGGGGGTAGAGACAGAGAGAGAGAGGGAAAGAGAGAGAAGTCGAGATAGGGAGGGAGGGAGGGAGGGAGAGAGGGAAGGAGGGAGGGAGGGAGGGTGAGAGGGAGGGGAGAGAGGGAGGGAGAGAGGGAGGGAGGGAAGGGGGGAGGAGAGAGAGAGGGAGAGGGAGGGGGAGAGAGGGAGGGAGAGAGGGAGGGAGGGAGGGGAGGGGGGGAGGGAGAGAGAGAGGGAGAGGGAGAGGGAGGGGAGGGAGAGAGGGAGGGAGGGAGGGGGGGGGGGGAGGGAGAGAGAGGGAGGGAGAGAGAGGAGGGGGAGGGGGGAGGGGGAGCGAGGGAAGGAGGGAGGAGAGAGAGAGAGAGGGAGGGAGGAGAGAGGGAGGGACAAAGGGAGGGAGAGAGGGAGGGAGGGGAAGGAGGGAGGGGGAGAGGAGAGAGGGAGGGAGGGAGAGAGGGAAGGAGGGAGGGAGGGTGGGAGAGAGAGAGAGGGAAGGAGGGAGGGAGGGAGGGAGAGAGGGAGGGAGAGAGAGCGAAGTCGAGGGAGGGAGGGGGGAGGGGAGGGGAGGGAGAGGGGAGGGGAGGGAAGGAGGGGAGGGAGGGAGAGGGGAGGGGAGGGGAGGGGAGGAAGGAGAGGGGGAGAAAACAAATGACACCCATAAGCAAAAGCATCCGGAGACCAGAACATGACACAAAGACACAAGGCTGAAGGGAAATCAAAAAAGGAAAACCAAACACAGTGCAGAGATAAACATAGGCAGCGTACGCACACAGAGGCATGTATAGTTTAGGCCTGCACACACACTGACAAATAAACAAGCTGGAGCACGCACACACACACACACACACACACACACACACACACACACACACACACACACACACACACACACACACACACACACACACACACACACACACACACACACACACACACACACACAAACACACACTTTCTTTTCACACCTTCCCCCCTGATTCCAGTATAAAAGGAGAAAAGGATCACACCCCCTTTCTTGTTGGACCTGCAAAGATTTAACAAAATAACACTGATGCAATAACTTGTTACGGATGAGTTCACCAACATGGTTTGATTTTTTGAACATTAATTTAAGACTCTTCAAACTCCTACATTTCAATTTAAACGTAGCTTACTGTGTACACTCAAAAAAATAAGTTGTTGAATTTACTTAATACAGTTATGTCAACGTTTTCCACACAACTGAGTTAAGTTAGATATAATTGAAAATTATGATTAAAATGGAATCAACTCACTTGTGTGCAACCAACTTAACTAGGTTAAGTACATTCAACATAACATGGCTACCTTTGCCTTAATTAACTGTGTTGAGTAATACCAACAAAGATAATCATTTTACTGACTTAACCCACTTACGTTAATATGACTCAACTTTATTAAGCAAGACTAACTTAACCTCACATTGTAGTTCCAACTTAACTTACATACACTGTAAGAAATTTCCCTGGAAAAAACAGTTAAATGAACATTATTTTACTGTCACTAAAATTAACAGGATTATACTGTTAATGAAAAAAAGGGATGAACCTGGACTAAATGTTTGTTATGTTGCTGTTTGCACCGTGAGTGAAGGGGATGTTATATTTCATTGGGCAGATGTGTTTCATTCCATATGTAAGTTTACTATGTCCCCTATTTGTTCAAATGCTAAACACAGAGATCAGCTTCTGTTTGTTACTTCAAGACACTTGTCACAATATATCAAGTTCAATGGAATGATTCATTTATATTGCAAATTGTCTCCTGAGTTGAACTAGGGATCTTGCTTAAGATTTCCACAAACCGTTTGTTATAACCAAAAATAACGGTTAGTTCACACAGAAATGTTTTATTTAAACAAAATGCATAGTGACGTAATGGAGTGAAACATCCCCTTTACTGAGGGTGCAAATAGCAACATAACAAACGTTTAGTCCAGTGCAAGTCATTGTGGGAAAGGGGGCGTCTCTACAAAACACTTGGTTGTGCTTACTTGATTTATCGAAGGCAATCCGTTTCCTTCATTCTACTGAGTAAACATAACTTCAGACTAACTTGGTTTAATTATGTTAACTGCACTTTCGATTTCCAAGTAAATATAACTCAACTTTAGGTAAACTTAACCAGAGGATATAAAGTAAACAACACTTATTAGTTAAGATGTGGATGGATGAGGATTAATGAAGAAAACTGTATAAGCTTCACATGTGCAGGCAGCTCATGTCAAGTTGTCCCTTCCAAGTTTGATGGTAAATTAACAGCAAAGTTCAGTATTTTTGAAAAACATTACCGTTCTGTAACATAACAGCAAAGGACTGTAATTTAACAGACTGCCTTTTATATTAACAGTTAAATGCTGTTTTTATAAATAACAGGTTAATGCTGTTGAAATCCTGCTGTAAATTTACAGCAATTGTTTACAGTGTATGTAAGTGTGGGAACCACTGTACTTTGTTTTACTTAACTGGTTGACAAAACGTACTTCACCTGATTATATAATATCAACAACTTCTACATATATAATAATTATGTTAATTCAA
>CM049407.1:3915000-3932500 GCA_026929865.2 Hyperoplus lanceolatus
AGAAAGAAAGGTATTCTCTTTAATCCAATCAGATGGGCATAATCAAGCACAATGCCTGTGTGATTTCTGCCCGCGCGCCTCTCGAGATTTGTTCCAATTGAGCAGTCCGTCACAGCGGCTTTTTGATTGTATTCGGGAGCTCACACATCACTCACACACACACACACACACACACACACACACACACACACACACACACACACACACACACACACACACACACACACACACACACACACACACACACACACACACACACACACAGGAATGATTTGAAAGTGATGTGTTTTTTTTTTCTATCAGCAATCTTTGGAGAATTTGTGCTCACAATAGCCTCCAGTCATGTTGCCGGGATAAAATAAAAATTGGCTGTTTTTCAAATTGGGGCTGTAATTTTCGAGTGTGTGTGTTAGGCTTATTGTTCCTCCCACTGCTACCCTTACCCACCTAGAGAACCATCTATACTTGACTGTGTGAATGACAGATGTGTTAGACATAAAAAAAGGCAAATCTTCAGTGTCTACGGTGAGTGAGTGTGTTTTATGGAAGAATTATCAAGCTCATGAAGTTAGAATAGTGAATCAAGCGGCCATGTTACATTGTTTACAGCTTACAGCCTGCTACATACTCCGCGAGATGACGTCATCTTCTTCTCATCTCACAGCTCTTGTTCAGCTGTTCTTGAAGCTTGTTCTCGACACATCGTCCGGGCTGATCTTTCTTCTCGCAGCTTGTCCGAGAACTATTGTGTGATTGGTTGGTCAGTCTGAAGTCGGTAACAGCGCGTGACGTGTGCCGCGCGGGTGAGGTGTTCGGCACTTCAGTTCTGGTGAAGTAAGAAATGTCCAGACCAGAAAGAACTTCTCGAAAAGCTCTGTCAGCGCGAAGTTTGTTCTTTCTTCTCGCTGAGTATGTAGCAGGCGTTAGCAATTTGTTTTGCTTTAAAGGTGGAGTCAGTGATTCTGGAGAACGCTTTTTGTCAAATTCACAAAATCAGTGAATATCTCCTCACAATCCCACTACCTGTCCGCACTGTGTGTGTTGAAAAGACAATCTGGTGTTATTACTACAGCCTAGGCTCTGTAAACTGGTGCGTAAACACAGGGAGAAGCACCAATAGCTATAGCAACACGCCCATTTACAGAGCCTAGGCTGTGAATGACAGTAACACAGGATTTTTTTTCTCTCTCAGGGCACACACACACACACACACACACACACACACACAGGGCAGGGCAGGTAGCGGATCGTGAGGAGATATTCACTGATTTTGACAACAAGCGTTCTCACCGGAAAAACTGACCCTCTCTCACCTTTAACGCTACAATTTTGTGAAGAAAATCGAATCTTTTTCGCAATCTTCTTCCGTGCGCTGTGCTTGGTGTTGTGTAAGCCTGCAGTGAATGAACCAGTATTGAGCGATATACCAGGTCACGAGCTATAGGCCTTGGCCCGCTATTTGTCCTCTCAATTCAAACCTCCCACATACACACACACACACACACACACTAAAGCGCACACACACACACACACACACACACACACACACAAAAGCGCACACACACACACACACACACACACACACAAACACACACACACACACAAAAAAACACACACACACACACACACACACACACACACACACAAAAAAACACACACACACACCATTCAAACACACACACAAAAACACACACACACACACACACACACACACACACACACACACACACTTGCGGAGGCCTATCCCTTTTGTGCAGTGCAGCGCTGTAGTAACTCATAACTGCGATACACAAGGTTGAATACATTCCCTCAAAACCTGTTTCTATATCAGTCATGTTGCCATGTTAACCAAATGTTTCATAGAGCTTTAGTTTGTGTGTGTGTGTGTGTGTGTGTGTGTGTGTGTGTGTGTGTCTCTGTGTGTTTGTGTGTGTGTGTGTGTGTGTGTGTGTGTGTGTGTTTTGTGAATCAAAATGTGCACAGTTTGCCACAATGGAAACCCTCCCATATAAAATCCACCTTTTAAATGACATCGGCCAAAAAACATACTGTATACCCCATCAGTCACAATTTAGCAAAAATTAGATCTACTGTCTGCAAAGATTTTGAAACCTGACTATTGACATATTTTTTTAACCTTTATTTATACAGCTAAATCCCATTGAGACCGGAGATTCTTTTTCAAGGGAGACCTGTCTCCCTTTCCCACGTTACCATTCACGCACACACATTCATACACCGATAGCAGCAGGCTAACTATCGATATTCACACGAGGCAAGGTGGGTGAAGTGTCTTGCCCAAGGACACAACAACCATGACAAAAATGACAGGGCGGGGATCGAACCACCAACCCTTTGATCATCGGCCGACCCGCTCTACCACAGTGGCCCCAATAAATAATTTTATAAAGCATTTTCCCTTTGCCAATGGAGCTGTATTTTAACTTGTATGTGTCTCAATGTGAGTGACCAAGTCTCTCTTTGGAAATAGATTTGTATCTCAATCAGACTTACCTGGTTAAAGAAACACGGTTACGATTCTAATATTTGCTTAATAGCTAAAGGAATAGTTCAAGACTTTGGGCAAACAAAAACATGCTTTCATAAAGTGATATGAAAACCTTCACATACATTACAACTTGATGACAAAATGACACAAACTTAAAACCCATTGTGAGAAAAGGAACATGCATATGAATATGAAGGATATATGATTCAAGGCTGTGCAGGGAACTCACTGTCACTCACTCACTCACTCACTCACTCACTCACTCACTCACTCACTCACTCATTGTCTCACTCACTCTCCCACCCACCCACTCACTCTCCCACCCACCCACACACCCACCCACCGACACACTCACTCACTCACACCGATACACTCACTCACTCACACACACACACTCTCTCACACCCCCCCCCCACACACACACACACACTCACTCACTCACTCACTCACTCACTCACTCACTCACTCACTCACTCACTCACTCATTCAATCACACACTCACTCACTCACTCACTCACTCACTCACTCACCCCTCCCCCCCCCACACACACACACTCCCCCCCCCACACACACACACACTCCCCCCCACACACACACACTTACTCAGTCACACACACTCTCTCACACCCCCTCCTCCCACCCCCCCACCCACACACACACTCACCCACCCCCCTACACACACACACACACGGATAGGTGTGAGGGGCTGCGTATACTGTACCTTGAGTGTCTTGGATCAGGGACAAGGTGGTTGAAATGGCTGTGGTGGAGGTGGGTGCAGTGGTGGTTATAGGGGTGGTGGGCGGGGCATCTGACATGACAAACACAAACACAGGAAGTGGGAAAACAAATAAGTAAAAAAAAGCCATGGAGATAAAGTATAAAGTCAGTGAGAAATGATGATGGTTGAGTGTGTGTGTGTGTGAGTGAATGAGTGAGTGAGTGAGTGAGTGAGTGAGTGAGTGAGTGAGTGAGTGAGTGAGTGAGTGAGTGAGTGAGTGAGTGAGTGTGAGTGAGTGAGTGAGTGAGTGCGTGCGTGCGTGCGTGCGTGTGTGTGTGTGTGTGTGCGTGTAATAAGGTGAGACATGCCAGGGAAAAACATAATTTTTTTTCCAATCACTGTTTTTTTTTTGTCTATCTATCTTCCATAACATGTCTTCTTTCATACTAGTATAAATCAAAGGTCCAACATGTACATTCAGGTGTTTATTTGACTAAACCTTGTCTGTTTGCGTCTGTATATTTCTCCTATACAACCATCTTTAACGGACATTATCTCAACAGTAGTTTTTTGTCAATACTCTGAACCAAAAATCTCAACTTCTAAAGCACTTACATCAACTAAACTTTCCATGATAATTCTCAGCACTATTCTGAAGGTTTTTCCAGAAGGATTTCTTCAATTGTTGTTAATTGTCCAATTAATTATACATTTTCACCTTAAAAACATGCTGAAAATGCATTTTTAAGACCTGTATATTGTATTTTTTTTGATTTATAAAATGAAAAAATAGGCTGTCTCCAATTAGCAATGGCCGTGTATTAATTACTGTACACACGACAACACTGCAACACATAAACTGGTCCAACATTGACGGAGCTGAACAAATATCTTGTTAAGAACTCTTTTGTCTCTCAGGCACACACACACACACACACACACACACACACACACACACACACACACACACACACACACACACACACACGGTGACATGACATAGTGACAGAGCTAGCGAGCACACTGTTGTTAGGAGTGATTAAATGTCTAATAAGTAACATATCCTGATGCTGTTCTTTTGCTGTCGTGGTTATGCAGAGAGATATCTCGACAAACAAACGTGTCGGTGCATTTTTAACATCTTGAAGGAGAGGAGAATACAGTTGGTGAGGATTATTGTGAAAAAATATGAGAAATTTGATGCGAAAAAACGTGTTTTCGGCATGTTTTGAAGATTAAAATGTAACAGAAATCAAAAAATTAACAACATCTGAACAAATCCTTCCGTGATAACCTTCAGAATAGTGCTGAGAATGATTATGGAAAGTTTAGTTGATGTAAGTGCTTTAGAAGTTTTTGGTTCAGAGTATTGGAAAAAACCACAATGTTGAGATAATGTCCATTAAAGATGGTTGTATAGGAGAAATATACAGATGCAAACAGACAAGGTTTAGTCAAATAAACACCTGAATGTACATGTTGGACCTTTTGATTTATACTAGTATGAAAGAAGACATGTTATGGAAGAGAAATAGCAACAAAAAATCTCAAAATTGACCAGCGCTTGAGAAGACGATAGGCCACAGTGAATAACAATGCACACACACACAAATGATATAATAAACACATGTAAAAACAAGAACCCAAAAAATAATAATCATTTTTTTAATCCCGGTAAAGGGTTTTTACTGGGAGTTTTTGCTCAGCCGAGCTAAGGGTGTAAGGGCAGGGTGTCGTATTGTATCATATATCATACTGTATGGAATGTAAAGCCCACTGAGACAAATGTATTTGTGATTTTTGGGCTATACAAATAAAACTGATTTGATTTGATTTAAAATATAAAAAAAATGAAATAGCAGAATGGTGCAGGGTTGCTAAGGACACAGACTTGAGCTGTAGGTTAGGGCACATAAGAAACCATTCCTTGACTAGAAACCAATATTTCCTTATCCTGGTTGTCCCTCCCTTCCTGACAATGACCAGGGGGGAGATGTCAAAAGTGACAGTTCACTTGTTGCAGTGGTTGCAGGGCTGCACTGTGTATGAAGCTATACTGACAGAGCTTGGCTTGAATACCTACCGTGTAGTTTGGTCTGATCGGGGTTATGACAAGGTGCTAAAGAAAATCAATCATTTTTTGATTTTGTTGATAAGCAGGATTGGTTCACAGTTGCTATGAGAAGGTGAGGAAAGAAAATATGTATGGAAGTAGACAATTCTAGTTTGCTTATCACAAGCATTGACTATCACCGTTAACATCAAAATTATAAGCTTACAATTGTGATTATGTAGGCCTAATAGCATTTTCAAGCTTTATTAGACAGTATAGAGTTGAAATGGGGAGACAAAGAGAGAGGGGTGATGACCTGCAGTAAAGGTCCACGGGTCGGATTTGAACCCACGACCACTGCAACGAAGGCTGGAGCCATTATGGTACAAGGTGTATACACTACGCCACCGGAGCGCCCCAGCCCAATAGCATTTTGATAAGGGTAAAGGCTTATATAAGAGAACTTGATTTTGATGCATAGCATTTTCTAAACCAATATGAAATATTTGGTTAAAAAATGTAAAAAAGTGTTACTTGCGGCAGTGGTAGCCTATGCTGTGTATTGTGAAGGAGGTGCTGTTTTTTAGAAGCATATTTTGCCTTGTATGTGTGACATTTTGCATCAGCTATAGTAAGTTATAGGCGGCTGCATATATGGAAAAAAAAACACCTAACCCTAAAAAAATTCTAACAAAAGGTTTTTCAGCTGTTTTATGTAGTACTAGGTGTCCACTAGAAAGGGATAATTTTCAAGATGGCGTCAAAGATGGGCAGTAAGAGGTAAGGTAATACACAATGCATCCTCTATAGATGTTTTTGAGTATAAAAGTGGAATTATACTAAACCCAAAAAACTAAATTCACAATTATCAGCAATTCAGAAGATGGTGGAAGATAATATTGACCTTTGATATTGCTTTTGGCTAAAGGGCCATCGCCAATTTTTCCTATGGCACCATTTTAAAAATGGCCGCCGACGTTATTTTATATGTAGCTTGGGTTCTAGACCACCTAGGATCTTGGTTCTGGTGGCTAATCCTACATTTTCAAGGATGAGGAAGACAGTGGCGCTATTCAAGTCATATCTGCAGCTGACTATTAGCAGAATGCCCGTTTACAGATCCTAGGATGTGTATTAACACTGAATTGTGTTACTCTACTTACTACTTATTTACTCTACTCTTCTTTTACTCTACATCTACTCTGTTATACATCTACTCTACGCTACATCTACTTTTCGTTAGCCTAATAGCATAATTGCCTAAGTCATATTTACTCTACTCTTCTTTTACTCTACATCTACTCTGTTATACATCTACTCTACGCTACATCTACTTTTCGTTAGCCTAATAGCATAATTGCCTAAATCATATTTACTCTACTCTACTTTTACTCTCTACTCTATTCTACATCTACTCTACTCTACACCTACATCTCGTTAGCCTAATAGCATAATTGCCTCAGTCATATTTTAAGGGTTATAGAGCAGGGTAAAGTAGATGTAGATTAGAGTAGATGTAGAATAGAGTAGATGTAGAGTAAAAGTAGAGTATAGTAAATATGATTTAGGCAATTATGCTATGAGGCTAACGATTTTTGGAAAAAAAAAAACATAAAATAATTCAAATAGCAGGCAGCGTGTCGCCCTTCATAACCCTGCCCGAGGCGTGTTTTAGAAATGAAAAGAAAAGCCTTCAGGTGATGTTGATCAGTAGTCAAACAGCGTCCATGTACAAAATGTGTTTTTTTTTTAAATCTTTCAACAAATCCCATTCTTTTGAAAAACCAACCTTGACCATACAAAGGGACGGAAGGCTGTACACAAAACAAACCAGTGTGTAGACAAAAGTATAAGAGGAGATTTACCCTGCGTTCCAAATCACATACTTTTTCTTTTTACTACACTACACACTAAAGTACAGAAGAGTTTAAGGGCCACAGCAGAGAGAAAAAAAATCAGATAAGGAAGATTTGTTTTTCATTATGTCGAGAAATGTCAATAATAAAGACGAATACTCCAAAAAAATGCTATTAGAGTTAGTGAGGCATTTATGTATTTTCAGCATACTACAATTGACCTGCATGTATTAGGACATCCTAAATCTTTTTTTTGGCATACTGAATAGTAGGAAAGTATGGGGATTGGAACGCAGGGCAGCTTTAGAACCACTAGTGGGAGGGACAGTGTAATTGGTTCTATCCCATCGTGAACTGTGAGCTTCCAACGCATGTTTGGGATCAACGGTGTCAACAACTCATTAAAACTAAGCTGATTAATAAATAAATATATAAATAAATAAATATAGATTAAAGAAAGGCCGGTGCACATTTTCTGAATGCACGCACACACACACACACACACACACACACACACACACACACACACACACACACACACACACACACACACACACACACACACACACACACACACACACACACACACACACACACACACACACACACACACACACACACACACACACACACACACTGGGGCGGCAGTGGCAAAGTGGGCAGGGAGGTCGCCTCTGGAGTGCAGGGTCGGGGGTTCGATCCCACGCCTACCCGCCACATGTCGAAGTGTCCTTGGGCAAGACATTGAACCCCGAATTGCTCCCGATAGTTAGCTTGCACCCTGCGTGGTAGCTGCTGCTATCGGTGTATGAATGTGTGTGTGATTGGGTGAATGTGTACGAAGCAATGTAAAGCGCTTTGAGTCTGTGAAAAACCAGGGAAAAGCGCTGTATAAGTGGAGTGGAGTCCATTTACACACACACACACACACACACACACACACACTGGGAAAAAAAATGCCTCTTCAAATAATAATAAATAAGACCAAGATACTTGGAAACATTTTTTATATTTTTTTTGCAGTGCACTTGCCTCTTTTTTTTTGTGTGTGTGTGTGTGTTTGAGTGAGTGAGTGAGTGAGTGAGTGAGTGAGTGAGTGAGTGAGCGTGTGTGTGTGTCTGTAGCTCGTGCAAATTTATCAAAATCAAAGAAAGCCAGGGAGCTCATTGACTTTCAAATGTGACAGTCAGAATGTGATTTTGCTCCCTGCTGACTCACCCGGCCGTGTGTTTACTGATGAGAGCTTTATGAATCAGTGTTTCTGCTCTGATGACCGCGGGAAGCCAACACGAATCATTCCTGATAAACCCGCTGAGTTAAACAACTCTAAGGGAACAGCGGATGGATGAAAACACCTAATACAGCTCCAGAAAAAATTTAGAGACCACTCCAAATGTTCAGTGTCTCTTGTTTTACTCTTTAGAGGCATATGTTTGAGTAGAATGAACATTTTGGTTTTATAATATAAACTACTGACAACATTTCTACCAAATTCCCCATACAAATCTTGTCATTAAAGAGCATTTCCATTAAGTTATGTAGAGATGAAGATTGAAGAAAAATCCAGACTGGTCTCTTAATTTTTTCCAGAGATGTACATACACATTCACACAGTCCCAGTTATCACAACTAAAAATAAGTTGGCAACATTGTTTCAGAGTGATTGAAAAAAAAATTAAGCCTTTGAATAACTTACATTTTTAAAGCCATAAAACAAACAAAAAGGCTTCTATATTGTAAGACGGACACCATTATAGGAGGGTGTAGTGTTTGCACTACTAATAACTAAGCCCACTACGAATTGGGCTCAGTTATTAGGTGATCGGTAGCCTTTAAACAACTTTAAACTCTCCTTGTCGATGGGTCTTAGTCGACCACTAGCAAAGTAAACCCTGATGTTTGTGTTTTCTCAGCCTGTGAAGTTAGAGCGGAATAGACTGCATTTTTCACTGTTAACTTTGTTAGTGTCAGACGTTGCCACAGTGCTCTCCATCACTTAGGGTCACAATACTCAAGAATTGTGTGTGTGTGTGTGTGTGTGTGTGTGTGTGTGTGTGTGTGTGTGTGTGTGTGTGTGTGTGTGTGTGTGTGTGGGATTGTGTGTGTGTGTGTGTGTGGGATTGTGTGTGTGTGTGTGTGTGTGTGTGTGTGTGTTTGACTTGAATCACATGTATTAGAGGGGACGCCGGCAGGTGGATGCATTTGTTCTGGGGAGTTTTCGGGTGGGCGGAAGGGGCAATTGAGACTTGTATCATTAATTTACAACAGCTCACACACACACACACACACACACACACACACACACACACACACACACACACACACACACAGGCCACACACACACACACACACACACACACACAGAGGGCGACACACACACACACACACACACACAGAGGGATATTTCGCTGCTATGGTGGATGGTTCTATAACGTTTAATGAAAGGAAATCGAATTGTGAAAAGCGCAAGCCTGAAGCGGTACATTTGTCAGACATTTTGGAGAGAATCTGTCTGTATGTTTTCGCAGTTTAACTTAATTTTTTCTGAAGTTTTCAGGACCACAATTAGTTTTGTGATGTTCTAGAATTCAGAAGTGGCAGTCGAAGGACGTGCACACTCACTACTTTAAAAAGGTACAGATTCCCCGCGTTCCAAATCACATACTTTTTCTTTTTACTGCACTACATACTAAAGCACAGAGAGTTTTAGGACCACAGGAGAGAAAAAAAAAAAATGTGTGTGTGTGTGCGTCCGTCCGTGTGTGTGTGTGTGTTTGTGTGTGTGTGTGTGTGTGTGTGTGTGTGTGTGTGTGTGTGTGTGTGTGTGTGTGTGTCAGTGTGAGTGTGTGTGTGAGTGTGAGAGAGTGTGTGTGTGTGTGTGTATGCGTGTGCGTGTGTGTACTTGAATGAATGTGTGTGTGTGTGTGTGTGTGTGTGTGTGTGTGTGTGTGTGTGTGTGTGTGTGTGTGTGTGTGTGTGTGCGTGCGTGTGTGTGTGTGTGTGTGTGTGTGTGTGTGTGTGTGTGTAGCTTGTGTCTGGACCTTAATGTGACCATCAGCTAATCACAGGCTCAGCTACAACACCCTGTCTCCCCCATTATCAAGGCGAATGTTCGGCATTATTTTTCTGTTGGATTATAGTGTGGGCAACCAGTGAAACATCAAAGTCTTCAAAAGACTGCGTAGCTCTAAATGTACTCTCAGGTCTTAGTTCTAAGGTTTTAATGGTGGCCCCTTCTTTATATGTGCTTTTAGTTAGCGGCATGTTGCATTACCAAGTTTATCTTTGTCTTTCTATGGACTGAATGAGAGAGAGGCTACTTACAGCCATGGGCTTTGGTTGTTCAGCACCAAGGACAGAGGCATACAAAAATGCTTATACTGTACACATACATTATACAGCTCTGGAAAACAATTAAGAGACCAGTCTGAATTTTTATTCAATCTTCATCACTAGATAATGTATTTAAAATGCTCTTAATGACAACATTTTTTTTATTGGAATTTGGTAGAAATGTTGTCAGAAGTTTATATTATAAAACCTAAATGTTCATTTGACTCAAACATATGCCTCTAAATAGTAAAACGAGAGTCACTGGATATTTGGAGTGGTCTCTTCCAGAGCTATACATACATGATATATGCTAGCCTGGAAATCAAGACCCGTATCTAGAACAATATAGGGTCTGGCCACGATCAATAGACCATCCCAACTCAAGGGGCGGCACCTACGCGTGCATTTCAAATACCACTGCACGTGATTGGATAGCACTGCAACCAATCAGAGCAATGCACAAGGTGACATATTAAGCCCCGTTCGTTTAGCGAACAGTGGGGTTAAGAAAAGTTGTTTATCCTTCAACCTACGCTTGGAGTTAATCCTTATTCTGATCTTAACCCTCAACCCAAATTCCTTTGGCGAATTGCATTCTCCAAGAAGTCAGCACTGAAAGATAAATACAAAGAAACAAATCCAATCCAAATATTTGCAGTATGTCAAACTGATTCTTGCAAAGATAGAGCCAGAGACACACACACACACACACACACAGACACACACACAGACACTCGCTCACACACACCGACACAGACACAGACACACACACACACACACACACACACACACACACACACACACACACACACACACAGACACACACACAGACACTCGCCACACACACACAACCCACACACACCGACACAGACACACACACACACACACACACACACACACACACACACACACACACACAGACAGAGACACAGAGCGAGAGAGAGAGAGAGAGAGAGAGAGAGAGAGAGAGAGAGAGAGAGAGAGAGAGAGAGAGAGAGAGAGAGAGAGAGACACACACACACACATATCTACAGTAGTCTAACAGCAGTGATATAGCATATGGCAGTAAGCCGTTTCCAGATCTTGCGCACAGTACTTCTGTTGTTTTATTGCACTCATCATTAACACAGCAACTCTCACTCTGTCTGTAAATAACATCCATTCAGCTGGAGTCAGTCAGGCACACACATACACACACACACACACACACACACACACACACACACACACACACACACACACACAGGCACAGAGAGCGAGAGAGAGAGAGACACACAGGCACAGAGAGAGAGAGACACACACACACACACACGCACACTAGGCCTATTTTTTCCAATTCCCTTCCACATAAAAAAAAAGAAAGAAAGCCTTTTCAATGCGCTACTAATTCCCTCTGACAATAGCAGCCAAATTATTTCTCGGCAGGCACACAGGGTCTACAGCAGAAAAGCGATAGTGCAGTAATTTTGGCCAGGAAAAATGAAACACATTAGAGCCTTAATGCCTTGCTGAGGGAGATAGTGTTATGGGTATCAACAGTGTGAAAGCCCTGCTAAGATAATGCTTATGGGGATGAGAGAACAACAGAGAAATAGAGAGAGATTGGGTTTGCTACATCAATCGGGAGCCAAAGGAATAGAGTATATAGATAAATATACTGGTTTTAATATAGAAAACTGGCAGAAGTAGGTGGAGGCTGACAACAAAACAACAACACATGCACACCACTCTCATCTATGTATCCGGTGCTAGGTCTCGGATGTGTTTCAGACTATGTTGATTGACAGAAGTTAGCAGCAGTACATGTTTTTTTTTTTTTGAGAGGTTTTTGTTATCCGGATCAAGGATGCTAAGGTTTGGGGCGCTCTGGTGGCGTAGTGGATAGAGTGCGTAAAATATATTGTCTCCGGCCTTCGTTGCAGTGGTCGCGGGTTCAAATCCGACCTGTGGACCTTTACTGCAGGTCATCCCCCCTATCTCTCTGTCTCCCCATTTCCTGTAATGTATAATGTTGTCTAAAAATCATATATAATTATTTATTTTTATTTAATCTTAATTTTCTACTTCCACATTATAATCAACATTCCTATATCCGTTATAAATATTTCAATCAGAACTTAATTGATTCTTTTTTCCGACTAACCACATCACCATTATTCCTACTCAATAACCTAATATATATTGTAGAATGAAATATACATTACATTAGATTGATATATGCATTTAACTTTTGTTTTTTTTATTCATGGCAAATAAACATGATGATCTTAATACTAAAGATAATTCATCAAATCAAACTAAAACAGACCACACAACAAATTAATCATCCCGTTCATTTTACATCAAAAAAAAAAAAAAGCCGAGCATTTCCATAGTTGTTATGGTTTCATCAGATGTCTGATTCTATATTGATGTTGATGTGGGCGCCATGCATTGTCCTTTTACACCATATTTGAAAATAAAGTCACGCATGATGTCACACATATAGAACATGACGTCACAGATATAGAACATGACGTCACAGATGCATCAAAGGCTTTTACAATGTTCACTGTTGGTGAAGCCAGAGCTTACCAAGGACCCAGTCACTTCAGAACCGACAGCGACTTTCAAGAACTGAAAATACTTTGTTTACAATCGTACACACAACTAGCAATTTTATTCATATCAGCAATGGAAGGACAGTATAGATCAACGGAGGAGATCTATACTCCATCAGGTGCCATGAGCTGGGCCCTGATGGTGGAACTCGAAATGGGACCTCCCGAGGAGAATTGGGAGGAGATGTGCAAGAACGCCGTACTCCAAGAAGGAACCAGTAGAAGCAATATTGATAAGGAACAGCTGCATATTCCAAAAGAGCCAGAGTGCAAGACCTCCACCCAAGAGGTGGGTCAGCCTGGAGACATTACTCAATACATGGAGGACGTCCAAAAACAGGAAGAGAATTCCCAACTAACGGTGGAGGCAGCTTTCCCCATGGAGGTCCCATATGAGATCCTTACAAAGCGCCTGCATGAAGCCACCAGTATACTGCAGGAGGAACTCAACATGAGGACGGTGGCAGAACAGGAGATCATAAATGAAAGATCTAAGCTCCAGGTGGTGGGGAGAAGATGTGAGGAGGAGCACCAGATGAGAGTCAGCCTTGAGAAGGAGGTGCAGGAGCTCCGAAATGAAATAACAACCATGAGCCTTTCCTCCATTGAGCCTGACAGCCACAAGACCAAGGATATGAAGTTGATTCAACAGCTAAGAGAAGAGAATCAAGCCCTCATGCTTGAGATGGGGAGGATGAAGGTCCTGCGTAAAAGAGCCTTGAGGAACGTATTTTACCAGCATGTCGAATTGACAAAAACAAATAAAGCTTTGAATGAGATGGTCCAAGGACTGTGTGAGCTCAACGCAAAAGCCTCTTCCCACATGTCAGGAAACTGTGGAGGCATCACACACACAGACGCTTCAGAAGACGTCCAGGACCAAACGGAGGACGTCCTTCAACAAACACAAGCGTCCACAAAGCCAGAGGAGCAAGAGACAATTCAGGTGGATGAGCAACCACTAAAAGAGTCCCTAAATTCACCACGAGAGGACCAAGAGCAAGTGACAGAGCCTACACAAGAGGCGGAAAATCAAGGGGCCGAAAAGTCCCAAATGGAACCCCAGTCTAAATCTAAAGAGGCTGAGAATCCACTTCAGGAGGCTCAGGATCAACCAGACGCAGAGGGAACAATGCAAGAGGCCCACACTTCAACAGAGGAGGTCCAGGAACAATCACAGGTTCCCAAAAAGCAAGAAGACCAAGAGAAACTTCAGTTGGCTGAGCAAACACTAAAAGAGGCCCTAACCCTTCCACAAAGGGAGGACCAGGGACAACTGACGGAGGCAAAAAGGCCAGAACAAAAGGTGGTAAATAAAGATGCCGAAAAGTCACAAGTGGAAGTCCAGAAACCACCAGAAGAGGCAGAAGAGCCACTTAAGGAGGCCCAGGATCAACCAGAGGCAAAGGGAACAACACAAGAGCCCCGGAGCCCCAAAGAGGAGGTCCAGGAGCCAAAACTAGAGCCTGAAACCCCAAGGACCAATGAGTCAATGGAGGAGACGGTGGATGAAATGCAGCTCATCTCAAAATCCTCCCGTCAACTGACAGAAAACTTATCGCAACACGTCACAGACTCCGATGCTCCGGAGACGGACCAACAACAACCTAAGGAGGTCCAGGAGACAGAACAAGAAGCTCACAAGAAAGAGGACAAAAATAAACATGCCAAAAAGTCACAAGTGGAAGTCCAAAAACCACCAGAAGAGGCAGAAGAGCCACTTAAGGAGGCCCAGGATCAACTGGAGGGAGAGGGAACAACACACGAGTCCCAGAGCCCAAAAGAGGAGGTCCAGGAGCCAAAACTAGAGCCGCAAAACCCAAAGACCAATGAGTCAATGGAGGCGAAGGTGGAAACAATTGAGATCCACATGTGTGACCTCATCAAAACAGCCTCCTCCCACCTGATAGAAAACTGTGGAGGCATCACAGACTCAGACGCTCCAGAGATGATCCAAGAGCACACAGAGGAGGTCCACAATCTAGCTAAGGAGGCCCAAAAGCCAGAGGAGGTGGAGGAGACAGCACAAGAGGCTCACAAGAAAGAGGACGAAAAAACACCTCAAGTCGCACAAAAGGCCCAAAAGCAAGTGGTCCAAGAAGACCAACCACAAGAGTCAGAGAAGATAACAGAAGTGCCACTAAAATCAACAGAGGCCATGATAGAATCACAAGATTCAGAAAAAGTTGAGAATCCACCACAAGAGCCCAACACGCCCACACCAGAGGCCCTTAAGGAGGCATGGGGGCATCTGGAGGCAGAGGGAACAACACAAGAGTCCCAGAGCCCCAAAGAGGAGCTCCAGGAGCCAGCACCAGAGGCTGACACCCCAAAGACCAATCAGTCAATGGAGGAGAAGGTGGAAGCAATGCAGCACTTCTCAAAACTGATAGAAAACTTATCGCAATTTTTCACAGACTCCGATGCACCTGAGACGGACCAAGAACTACCAAAGGTGGTCCAGGAGACAGAGCAAGACTCCCAAAAGAAAATGACCCAAGACCAACCACCACAACTGGGACAAAATAAAACCCCTGAAGGGCCCCTGAAACCAACAGAGGCCCGGATAGAACCACAAGATTTGGTAAAGGTTGAGAATCTGTCAGAAGAGCCCAACAATCCCACACCAGAGGCCCTAGAGCCGACCCAAGGGGCCCAGGACCCAACAGGAGCGGACCGAGAGCAAACTGCGGCGGTCCAGGATCCAACTAAAGAGCCCGATAAACAAGAGGACCTAAATCTACCTCAGGAGGTCCAGGAGCTAGTACAAGAGGCTCACAAGAAAGAGGACGAAAAAACACCTCAAGTCGCACAAGAGGCACAAATGCAAGTGGCCCAAGACCCACCACAAGAGTCAACAGAAGTGCCCCTAGAATCAACACACAAGGCCGTGCTAGAACCACATGTTTCCAAAAAGTCACCAGTGGAGGCCTTTCAACCACCAAAGGTTGAGAATCTGCCACAAGAGCCTAACACGCTCATACCAGAGACCCTAGAGCGTAACCAAGGGGCCCAGGACCCAACAGGAGCGGACCGAGAGCAAACTGAGGAGGTCCAGGATCAACAGAAAGAGGCCGATAAGCAAGAGGACCTAAATCTACATAAGGAGATCCAAGAGCCAGAACAAGAGGCTCTCAAGAAAGAGGACGAAAATACACCTAAAGTCACACAAGTGGTCCAAGACGACCCACCACAAGTGTCAGAGAAGATAACAGAAGTTGCCCTAAAATCAACACAAGAGGCCCTGATAGAACAACAAGTTTCTGCAAAGCAAGAGGCCCTAACTCTACCTAAAGAGGTCCAAGAGCCAGTACCAGAGGCTCACAAGAAAGAGGACGACAAAACACCTCAAGTCGCACAAGAGGCACAAATGCAAGTGGCCCAAGACCCACCACTAGTGTCAGAGAAGATAACAGAAGTGCCCCTAAAATCAACACACGAGGCCCTGATAGAACAGCGTGTTTCCGCAAAGCAAGAGGCCGAAATGTCACCAGTGGAGGCCCTTCATCCACCAAAGGTTGAGAATCTGCCAGTAGAGATCAACGCGTCCACACAAGAGGCCGTAAAGCTGACTCACAGGGCCCAGAATCCACAAAGAAAGACCCCAAGGCTTTTCCTCTCTACGCATTGGGAGAAACCACAAAACGAGGTCGAAAAATCTAACAAAGAGATGATCCAAGAAGAGCCAACACAGGAGGTTGGAAAGCCCCTGAAGAGGCCTTCTCTTTGGAGGCGTTTCAAGAAATGGATCACTCCAAAACACCGCCGCCAGTTCAAACAGCAGACTGGACAGGCATAAAGAAACACACAAACTGCTTAATAACACACACACACACACACACACACACACACACACACACACACACACACACACACACACACACACACACACACACACACACACACACACACACACACACACACACACACACACACAAAAAACAATCAGACTTGATTCATGATAAAATTTCAATAAAATCTAAATCTACAGTATTTCTCAATAGTTTTATTTCTGTTAAGCAGTACATGTTTTCTTCATATGGTTGTTCATTGTGTTATAATGTGAAATCAATAACAATTAAGCATCAGAAAACTTTAGTGGTGTGATTGATTCATTTAGCCGTCAATCTAGCCTTGACACGGAGGGTTGCCATCTAGATTTTTTCACTACTAGCTGTCTCCAAAATACAACTTTAATCTTTGAATATTGATTGTATTGTCTAATTTTACTGTTCATTTACATTTGTTGTATAATTTGATCTTCCTACCAATGTTTTTCAAGGCCTTTTCAGCTGATATGTAACACTCAATCCCCCAGTTATATTGTAATTTATCAGTGTTTTGCCTAAAAGTACTCAGGATCAGACTTCAAAAAGTGAAATGTGTCTTAAAATGCAAAAATTTAAAACTCCTCTTCAGGTCAGGAAA
>CM049407.1:3937500-3942500 GCA_026929865.2 Hyperoplus lanceolatus
ATCCCTTACTTTGTCGACTCTCCCTGAGATTTCTTAATTTTTTTTTGAATCACGGTAAAGGGTTTTTACTGGGAGTTTTTTCTCAGCCGAGCTAAGGGTGTAAGGGCAGGGTGTCATATTGTTTCATATTGTATCATATTGTATGAAATGTAAAGCCCACTGAGACAAATGTATTTGTGATTTTGAAAAACTGATTTGATTTGATTTATCAACAGCACGGACTGTGTTGATCTTTGGATAGTTCGGGCAGGTCCCTTGCATACTTTACTCACCCCTAAGGGCCCTAATAACTTCATTTGCAGTCCATTACATCTCGTATAACAAATACCCGTCACCTACACAAAACAACAAGGTTTACAGAAGACACATTGTGCAGTGTTGTATTAGTCAAGATCAGTCTGGGGGTCTTGAGACTGGTTTCAATACGTCTTTGTGAAGGTTTTGAAATCAATAAGCCCATCAACACACTCAGTCTCTCACAGTCTCACTATATACAGCTTCGGAAAAAATTAAGAGACCAGTCT
This sequence comes from Hyperoplus lanceolatus, assembly GCA_026929865.2. NCBI lineage: Eukaryota > Metazoa > Chordata > Actinopteri > Uranoscopiformes > Ammodytidae > Hyperoplus > Hyperoplus lanceolatus. Next base: position 3,938,025 of record CM049407.1, read on the forward strand.
GAATTTTTCTTCTATCTTCATCTCTACATAACTTATTGAAAATGCTCTTCATGACAAAACATTTATTGGAATTTGGTGGAAATGTTGTCAGTAGTTTATATTATAAAACCAAAATGTTCATTCCACCCAAACATATGCCTGTACATAGTACAATGAGAGGCACTGAACATTTAGGAGTGGTCTCTTAATTTTTTTCCAGAGCTGTATCTACTCTCATCTTCAAAAAAAAATCTTGCCTTTTCAACACTCGTCCTGCTAGATATAAAGACCCACTCTGCTTATCACCGTTCATGTACCTCTCTGCTCTACTCTCTTTCCCTTGCCTTACAATTTTCTAATTAAACATAAGCTCAAAATATAACACAGTAATTCTGTTATAATCATAATCACAGGCTGGTTTTTCATGAGCACTCTCCTTTACAAAGTCCTTGCAAGAAAAGAAAATAATGTAGCAGCCATTTCTATTCAGTGATTCAGTAACCCAGGAATGGTCATTAAAAAATGTGTCTGGCCTCAGGATCTGTCTGCATTAGGACTGGCTTTAGTCACAGTATTCGTCTCGGCGTCATGTACTTGTTTCAATCAGTTCTACATCAACTCATTATAAGAAGAGATAGAGTCTGTCTGTCTGTCTGTCTGTCTGTCTGTCTGTCTGTCTGTCTGTCTGTCTGTGTCTCTGTCTTTCTCCCTCTCTCTCTCTCTCTCTCGCTCTGTCTGTATGTCTATCTATCTGTCTGTATGTCTGTCTGTCTGGCTGTCTGTCTGTCTGTGTCTCTGTCTTTCTTTATCTCTCTCTCACTCTCTCTCTCTCGCTTTGTCTGTCTGTCTGTCTGTCGTCTTGGCGGCACGTTCTTGTTTCAATCAGTTCTACATCAACTCATTATAAGAAGAGATATATTCTCTCTCTCTCTCTCTCTCCCTCTCTCTCTGAGGCCAAAGGCTTTTACAGGAGCACCACTAGACTTTTCTACATTCATATTATTGGCACTAGAATCCAATATTTCCATACTTTTCAACTATACATAATGAGCACTTTTATGAGCCGTCTTTTGTGAGGTGCCAATCATATTAATGGGAACTAACATTTTTGTTATATTATTTACTGGCTAGACAAGGACATTCATCAATTGTTAAACAGAAAAGGGCCAAGGACGCTTCCCTGAGGAACTCCACAGATAATTAGGGATGACATGCGTGTTGAATTACTTCTGTATTTTTTAAGTTGAGTAAAAGAATGACTAGTGTGAGGATCAAAAAACAGATTGGAACTAATTATTCATTCTAACTTAGAGCAACAGGCTGAGAGGTTTAGATATGTATTTACTGTAAAATATATATTTTTTTTCAGTTTTTATTAATTCATTCAAATGATTTAGCGTTTTGGGAGATAATGAGAGGTAAAGCACATATTACATTATTTTTTCAACACAAGCGTCCCCCCCCCACATATTCAAAATTTGTTGAGATCATTCAGTACATCACAATAACTACGAACAAATGGCATAAATTAAACTGTTTGTTTGTTTCAAGCTACTTCTGATGGTTACACACTTGCCATATATTAAAGCAAAGGTTTTAGTAGGTTGCTGGACTTATTTAAAGGTAGGGAAAAACTGTATTTCAGGCTTCAGTTTCATACTATTCTGTGCATTTGACCCATGTGTGTGTGTGTGTGTGTGTGTGGTGTGTGTGTGTGTGTGTGTGTGTGTGTGTGTGTGTGTGTGTGTGTGTGTGTGTGTGTGTGTGTGTGTGTGTGTGTGTGCATGTGTGTGTCTCTTACTGTGGTTTGCCTTTGGCCTGACATGTCAGTTCCAGATTCTCTCCTTCCCTGGTCATACCCTGAGGAAATTCGACCACAATCTTTACCTCCGGTTTATCTGAAAAGGTTAGAAGAGAAAGAGAAAGAGAGAGAGAGAGAGAGAGAGAGACAGAGAGAGGGAAACAGAGAGAGACAGAGAGACAGAGAGAGGGAAACAGAGAGAGAGAGAGAGAGAGAGAGACACACAGAGACAGATAATTAAATGCCGGCGCGAAACAACAACAAACAAGGCATTATCTATTTTGAGATGTTTAATTTCAAGGTTCGGCTACCAACCGTACCGTGAAATGGATCTGCAGCGAAAATATTTGAGGAATTACAATCATCATATACACTTCAAAACATGTTTTAAAATGTTGTTGTTTATGCCCGTTACTCACACAGCCCGGTCTCCTAAAAATGACGTCCAAACGGTAACCACTTTTCATGGTTCATTTCACATGATCAAACTTTGCCAATACGTTTTCCTTGACACGTCCTCAAAATAACTCACTACCAACAGTAAATATGAATGTCCCACAAAGAGTGACATTATAGGCACTGCTGTTCAGGCAAGGTGGAACATGTGTGTGTATGTTATAATGCATATTTTTAATTCTTTATGAACATTGCATTATGACTACTAGTAAAATACAATTAACGTGTGGATCCGTGTGTCTGTCTGTCTGTCTGTCTGTCTGTCTGTCTGTCTATCTATCTGTCTATCTATCTATCTATCTATCTATCTATCTATCTATCTATCCATCCATCTATCTATCTATCCATCTATCTATCCATCCATCCATCCATCCATCCATCCATCCATCCATCCATCCTTTGCTATAAAGAGTAGCTTTTTGTGGCTGATGTAAGCCAATGCTTTTTATACAGTAGAATCTTAATTTTCAGAATGTATGACTCGTTTCTACTTGTGTTCTAGCATTTATCATTGTGCTAGACTAGCTTGGTCAATGGCATTTTCCAATAAGGCATTTGCTTTACCTCACATAATTCACGGTAAACAGAGAAAAAACAAGATTAAGGTATGAAACAGGATAAATAGAAAACAAACACGACAATAGGTTTATATACCAGAACAACAACCGAGTTAAGCAGTGAAAGAGCTTCGTCAGGTCGAGGTAAAGCTGTTGAAATGTAACTCTACTTTTAATCCTGTTCGACATGTCACACAAATAAACAATCTTGTCGAGACGCATTACATGTTTTTAACTTTACATCAGCCCTTAACCTTCCATCAGGCTTTTTCCAATGGCCTACAATCAATCTTCAATAGAGTTGCTGGGGTCAACCTTGGGCAAGATATTGATGCAATATTAAATCAAACCTTGCACCAAAACACACCTGGAAAAGCTATGGGGAATGTTAAATAGTGTGCATTGCAGGACCACCAAGTCAGTAGCCCCCCTTGAATGTTGCCCAAAATGATGATAGCCAAAGAAAAGTTGCATAATAAATTTGTCTGCTTGTATGTTTTTCTTTGTTTTTCTTATCTCTCAAATTCAATATCTAATGTCTAATCTTGATGTATTTCATGCTGTTTCCCTGTAAAGCACTTTGAGTGGCCTTGTGTCTGAATTGTGCTTTATCAATACACTTGCCTTGCCTTTACACAAAACACAAAACACTGTCGAATAGCAAGATAGCAAGAGAGAAAACACATCAGAATGTTGTTTTGTGAAATCAGTGGGGTGGCTGTATGTATGCTGCGACAGACACTCCTGCTGTGTCTATTGTCCACACTCTGGTGACTGTTGTTGGGGTTATCAAAGCTTTTTTTTTTATTTATTCTTCTCATCTTGTTGTGAGAGATGATCCCTTTATTGTGGACAGAAATTCTCCCTGCGTTCCAAATCGCATACTTTTTCTTTTTACTACACTACATATACTAAAGTACAGCAGAGTTTCAGGGCCACAGGAGAGAAAAATAAAAATCAGATAAGGAAGATTATTTTTTTTCATTATGTCGAGAAATGTCAAGAATAAAGACGAATACTCCAAAATGCTATTGGAGTTAGTGGGGCATTTATGTATTTTCAGCATACTACAATTGACGTGCATGTATTGGGACATCCTAAATCTCCTTCTGGCATACTAAATAGTAGGGAAGTATGGGGATTGGAACGCAGGGGTAATGTTTTAATCAATCTATCATCTGGGTTTGGGATGAAATTCAGTTGTAAAGTACTGGAAAGTAAAAAGAAAAACGGTAAGACAATCTAAAATGTGTTGGAAGCTGTGAATTTCAAAATCACGATTGGGGAGACATTGAGATTTCATTTTTTGAAAAGATAATTTTTTGGCATTTTCAAGCTTTATTAGATAATACAGAGTTGAAATGGGGAGACAGAGAGAGAGAGAGAGGGGGGGGGGGAATGACCTGCAGTAAAGATCCACGGGTCGGATTTGAAACTGCGACCACTGCAACGAAGGCCGGAGCCAATATGGTACACGCTCTATCCACTACACCACCGGAAGCCCCCGACATTATGGATACTTAAACAATATAATGTTTGTTAAAGCTGGGGTGGAGGATTTGGGGGAAAAATGGCAGTTGGGATAGAGATTTGAATCCAAATACCTCAACCGCTCCACTTAATAACACAACAAGAACAGAGAATCGGAAGCCTCGCTCTGATTGGTCAAAGTGTACAGCTCAT
>CM049407.1:3945000-3957500 GCA_026929865.2 Hyperoplus lanceolatus
CAAATAGAAAAGGTTACACGGGCAGTGAATACAGAAATGCTATCATTTTGCATCAATAAAGAGATTTAAAAGTCACCTTTGATGTGTTTAATGTCATGTCACATGACTGGGGGGTTAATTTAGTTGAAGTCCCAATGTCATGGTAAGGCCTGTGACATTATACGTTTTATTTGACCCCCTACATTTATTTATTATTTTTTTTCTTATGGCATCTTCAAGCTTTATTAGATATTACAGTGTTGAAATGGGGGGAGAGAGAGAGAGAGAGAGAGAGAGAGAGAGAGAGAGAGAGAGGGGGGGGTGACCTGCAGTAAAGGTCCACGGGTCGGATTTGAACCCACGACCTATCTCTCTCCCTCTCTACCTGTCTCTCTCCCTCCCTGTATCTATATCTCTCCTCTCTCTCTCTTTCTCTCTTTACCTATATCTCTCCTTCTCTACCTGTCTCTCTCCCTCCCTTTATCTATATCTCTCCCCTCTATCATCCTCTCTTCTCTCTCTCTCTCTTTGTCTCTGAATGAATATATAATAAAACATGTAAAAGCTAATGAATAGAAATAGCATATTTAAATAAAATACAAGTTGCAGGTTATCACTTACATTGCACCTCCAGGTATCTCTGAGCCTGGAAGTCCTTGACGGCTGGATGGTCCACTATGCAGATTACAGCCACACCATCGTCCTCCTTGTTCACTGTGAACGTCAGTCGGCTTGTGACTGTGTACATCTTGTCATAGGTCAGCTCCACTTTGGGTTTGCCTAATAAGGGAACACATTAAAACACACACAGTAAGACAAGAAGCTGACATTTCTTTCCACAAACACACAGTACGTACAGGTAGCGAACCGTGAGGAGATATTCACTAATTTTGTCAAAAAAAAAAATCGCTTTTGACAACAACAAGCTTTCTCCAAAATCTTTAAAAGTTTAATGAGCTTAAAACAGAGGCCCCTTAAAGGTGAAGTAAGCGGTTTATTTATGTTAATGTAAGTGTAAAATCGCACTTTATTCAAACAGTGATCACTTTGCATGTAACCGGCCAATTTTTATCCAATCAGAAGAGAGAACGCTACAAACCGACACTCGTCTCACTCATATATAGTATAGACACTCCATGGTCTCACTGCCGGTGCACGCCAGAGCAACAGATGGGTGAATGTGTATGCGCCTACAATGGTGGAGCAGGTAAAAATCCTTCCCAATGTCTGTTTTGATGGTTTTTATCATGTTTTATCACACTTATGGATCTGAGATGATGCTAGATAACTCACTGCTTGAAGACCGCAGTGCATTAATGTGGTGACGTAGGGACGAGCGAGGGGACTGCTAGCTGCAGTAACTGACAGGAAGTTAGCTAAAAGAACCACTCCACTTACAGCACCTTTAACTATCAGGAGCAATTCCTACCTAACGAGCAGATATGTTAGTGTGATAATGTGTTGGTGCTCTTACAGTTTCTGGGTTATTAACATAATATATTATGCAGTTAGTTTAGGGTTTTCTTACTTGAAAAAGTAAAAATAAACTCTGAATTCCCGAAGATAGCATTAGTGTCTAAAACTAAAAACTAATTATCTTCCCTCTAAGCAGACAGCCAATGACTGTGGTTAAAGGGCTACTTCACCGGTTGGAATATGAAGGCGTATTGAACTCGGAGATCCTATGTAGTATAAATGTGCAAACAAATATTAAATCGGATCATCTTAGCCTGAGAAAAGGCAGAAAGAGTGTTTTATGGTCTCACTGTCTAACCCTACAGTTTCCTTCTTGTGACATCACAGTAAGGGTGAGGATTAACAGGACAGCTGGGCCAAGGGAAGACTAAGGGAAGACTGAGGGAAGAAAAACCTCATTCATTATATTATAAAATGCGATTTTATAATGACAGAACGCCGGTTCCGTATGGGTGAAGTATTCCTTTAAGACATACGACAGTCTCTCACTTGAATTATAAGTCCAAACTTTTCTTGTGAAGTTACAAACTCATATTCCGCACCAACAAAATGAATGAATAGCAAATACAACATGTCTGTCTCAAACTCTTCCTACGCAGAATTCATCTTAAGTATTCGTCTTCGACAACCATCAAAAATAACAGATTTGGGAGTGAATCTATGCCTTTTAAAATGCAGAGATGACCGGGTCCTTGGGTTTTTGAATTGAATTACATCTTTATACTTGGATAAAAAATAGTTTTCAATCATGCCTGTGAGTGAGTGAATGCAGAAATATCCTCCAATACAGAAGAGTTTGCAGGGTCACGGAGAGAAAAAAAAAGTTGGACTTTTTATTTATTTTTTGTCTTGAGAAGTAAAAAGTTTTTTTATGTACTTGGAACTATGCAACAAAGTGCGTTTTTGTCCTACTCAGTTAAAGGATTTCTTATAGTTTGCTGGTTGTTTGGCCTTACAGTTATAGGGCTCAATTGATTATTCATATAGTATACAAAAACTGATCCAGAGGTCCAAGGTGTCTCTACAAAGAAGATAATAATGAAACCTACATGCCTTTCATAAAATATGGTTAAAAAAATATTATAAAAACATGTAGTCAAAAGCTCATGTTTGGTATTTTTCTTGTGGTGAAATTCTTAATGCATCCTTGGTCCTTTCTTAAAGTCCTTTGTGAACAACTTGTTATATTGAAAGGTCAGTCCACTAAGTTTTCCTTTGACAAACCAACACAAAAACTGAAACTTTTTGGACTCAAGTATGCCACAAAAAAAAAATTGTTTGAAAAAATATGTTAAGGCCAGACAAATGCCTCGTTTCCACCGAGTAGAGCGGGTCGGATCGGAGCGGCTCAGAGCGGGACAGCTCACTTTTAAGAATCTCGGTGTTGTTTCCACCGCCGACCCTACCCTTACTGGTAGGGCGGGGTTTATGACCCTACCCTTACTGGTAGGGCGGGGTTTAGGCTGGACTGCGATAGCCGCCGCCAGAATGTGGGTCAAACTATCGGGCTGTGGAACAACTGTGGTCAAGCCAGCGGTCTCTTGTTTTTGCTTGGTCAAACCAGCCGCTTCTTTATTTATTCCCCCCGTGTTGTGAGCACAGAGACGGCTCGGTGCAACTGATAAAGACAGTGAGCGAACAGCGCTGGCTGCGGCAGCTACGTGACATCGTAGCAGTGGGACACAGTGTAGCCAACTGATTCATTTAATGACGAGGAAAAACACCACACAATAAACAGTGCCACGCTCACATTTTCGCCAAAACTCTCCTCACTCTAGCCGAGGTGACTACAAACGGCGGAAATGATTCAAACCAGCCGCTTCTTTATTGATTCCCCCCGTGTTGTTGTGAGCGTGTATTTATCTATGGCGTAAACACACAGAGACGGCTCGGCGCAACTCATAGAGACAGTGAGCGAACAGTGCTGGCTGCGGCAGCTATGTGACTATGGGACACAGTGTAACCAACTGATAAATTTATTGACAAGGAAAAACACCACACAATAAACAGAGCTGTGCTCACATTTTCGCCAAAACACAAGACTATCTTCACTCTTGCCGAGATGACTACACATGGCGGAAATGATTCTTTCGACCAATCAAATGACAGCAGTGTGTAGCTCCGCCTTTTAGGCACCCTTTCAGGCGGCTAGTACCCCTACGGAGGAGTACTGAGATTTGGAGCGGCTCAGAGCGGTTAGGTGCGCTTAAACCGTACCCTACCCAACTTTTGGCAAATGAAAAGCCAAACTACCCGGACCGAACCGCTCCGATCCGACCCGCTCTACTCGGTGGAAACGAGGCAAAAGACTGCCAATGTAGTAGCATTTAAAATATCTAATATACAAGAACAACACATTTCTTTCAATGGCTAAATATGTAGAGAGGGGGGCAGTGAGTGGGTGTGTGTGTGTGTGTGTGTGTGTGTGTGTGTGGGGGGGGTGTCGTTGAGAAAAGGGTCGGAGAAGGTGATATAGCCAAACAATTGCGTGCTAGCGTGAGACGGTGCATCACTTATAAAGCTTTTATGAAGCTAGATTTATTGCATGGGTTAGGGACACCTTTTTTGCGATTGCACTATAGCCAGCACTGAAATACACACACACACACACACACACACACACACACACACACACACACACACACACACACACACACACACACCTCTGATTAGTGTCTGTGCGCTAGGTAATTTCAAATAGAAAATATGTTCTCAGAAGCAATGAAGAGGATAACTCATCACGATCGTACAAAATAGGAGGGATAGCTTTGCAAGACAGCAGAGTAGCAAAGGGAGATTGATTATTTTTACCCCCCTCCTGTCCTGTTTCCCCTAACAGACTGTCGCACAAGTGTGTTTGTGTCGCATCGATAAAACAAATACTGGAAGAGAGAGAGAGAGAGAGAGAGAGAGAGAGAGGGAGGGAGGGAGAGAGAGAGAGAGAGAGTCTGCCTGCCAAGAGAAATACTGTAGGCCTACTACTGCTATGCTGAAATACTGTAGGTCTATACTGCTATATATAAACAAGAAAAATCCATTTTAAGAAGAGACACTGATGTTGAATATGGTAATTGTTTTATGTATAGATATCATGCATGGAACCTCGCCAGTTGATTAGTGACATTGAAAGAATATTTTTTTTGTATTACAAGGTTTGGAATAGATATGCAAATTTAGCAATAAATAATTATGCATTAATTCTTTATCTTTAAAAAAAAAAAAAAAAAAGCTAAGATGTTGGATGAAGCCAATGTCCAAATTTGTACAACACATTTTTTGATAAAGCCGTTTCTACTGATTCCACCTTTAGAGACCACTCCAAATGTTCAGTGTGTCTCGTTTTACTATTTACAGGCATATGTTTGATTGAGGATGATACTTTTGGTTTGATTCTATCAACTACTGACAACATTTCTACCAAATTCCAACACATGTTTTGTCATTAAGAGCATTTCCATTAAGTTATGTAGAGATGAAGATTTGAGAAAAATCCAGACTGGTCTCTTAATTTTTCCCGGCGCTGTAGGTAAAATGCTGTGTGGAATAGGGCAGTGAATTGCCCCAGATGGACATATAGTTTTCCTTATTGTTGTATTTAAATTAAAAACTAGACCACAGTTCTGTTCACCAATTTACTCTACTCTACTTTTACTCTACATCTACTCTGTTCTACATCTACTCTACTCTACATCTACTTTACCCTACTCTATAACCCTTAAAATATGATTAAGGCAATTATGCTATTAGGCTAACGAGACGTAGAGTAGAGTAGATGTAGAATAGAGTAGATGTACAGTAAAAGTAGAGTAGAGTAAATATGATTTCGGCAATTATGCTACGAGGCTAACAATATTCATGTGTCCTTAAAAAAAACAAGTGGGCACTTGCAATATAAAAAGAACATAGTGCTTCCTTGCAGGGCTGCTTCAACAAGCTGATGTATCTGAGATGACAACTCTTTGCCTCATAACTGTCTGTGAACTGCTCCGACTGGGCGGCTTTATATAAAAGGAGAAAGCTAATGGGCTTCCTCAAAGGCCTGACCTGTCAAGTCCATTTTCTGTTGGTCAACTGTAGAAATCTGTGTGTCGGAATTCACTTTAGTTGAAGTCGACAAGAAAATATTTTTTTTGCACGGATATCTTTTTCCTCGGCTTAAGCACGGTGGATTCTGTTGAAATAAATTATTTGTGACCGGGAAATGGAGACAGTGAGACAGTGAGGACTCTTTAATAGCTTGTGGCAAGTGGCAAATAGCTTCACCATGGCAAGTCCAATTTTCTTTTTTTTTTTCCCCCCCCTTTTCTTCCCCACCCCCCCCCCCCCCCCCCCCCCAAATCCAAAAAACATTGAAAGATATTAGCCTGGGCAGCTCCACCCAGACCATCGTACTTCATTTCATTTGTACAGAAGGTCTGGAAGTGCTGTAATTGGCAAACGTTCACTCACTTGGAGGCGGGTGTCTGTTGAAGTTTAAAACTATTGGATCTGCGCAGTGCCACTCTGGATTATCCAACCAATCGCATATCGTTTGGTCGTGAGCCGGCTGTTGACGGTGCGTTCAGGGAACTCGGAAATTTCCGACTTCACTACATATTGTAGTCTATGGATCTACCGGTACCTGGCAACGGTAACTTGCTAGAGCCTAACGTTTAGTTATTTGGATGTGAAAGGTTGTAGGCGTCCATACTTTCCCGAGCAGATGCACTGGAACACAGACAGGTCGGAACTCGGAACTAACAAGTCGGAAGTTTCCGAGTTCCGAGCGTAAGGGAACGCAGCATTCAACTGAAACTGGAGCGCGACTTCGACCCTCATCGTTCTCAGCCACTTCCTCTGTTCGCTGATTGGATACTCAGAAATCTGTTCGGAAAAATCTCACTAATACGCCCCACCACCAGACTGACTACTGAAGGGAAAATGAAATTTGGGCGGAAGTAGGAAGAGCGGGCGGAGCCAGGCTAGAAAGATATATGGTTTAATCACACTTTTTATTATTATTATTTTACCAGTACAGCCCTGTTTATTGGCAGAGGCATACTAGGTCACTCTGTAGAAAGTCTGTTTATTGGCATAGGCATACTAGGTCACTCTGTAGAAAGTCTGTTTATTGGCATAGGCATACTAGGTCACTCTGTAGAAAGTCTGTTTATTGGCATAGGCATACTAGGTCACTCTGTAGAAAGTCTGTTTATTGGCATGGCATAGGCATACTAGGTCACTCTGTAGAAAGTCTGTTTATTGGCATAGGCATACTAGGTCACTCTGTAGAAAGTCTGTTTATTGGCATAGGCATACTAGGTCACTTTGTAGAAAGTCTGTTTATTGGCATAGGCATACTAGGTCACTCTGTAGAAAGTCTGTTTATTGGCATAGGCATACTAGGTCACTCTGTAGAAAGTCTGTTTATTGGCATAGGCATACTAGGTCACTCTGTAGAAAGTCTGTTTATTGGCATAGGCATACTAGGTCACTCTGTAGAAAGTCTGTTTATTGGCATAGGCATACTAGGTCACTCTGTAGAAAGTCTGTTGACAAATCACTTTTTGGACACACAAAAAAAAATCTTGGATTTAAACACTTGACCCTCATCTTACAAACTCCCATGTGCTATATTCTATCATTCTATTTAAAAACAATGTTGTGTGTGTGTGTGTGGGGGGGGGGGGGGGGGCTGACCACTGAACTACGAGCGCCCCCCCCCCCCCCCCCCCCCCTCCCCAATACATTTGCATTTTCAACCAGGGTTAGGGTTAGGGAATCGTGTTTGGTCAAATAAAATATATGTTGTTCTCCTTCATTCACTTTACTTTTGCTGACATTATATTCTTTTTCCCGTTTGTAGAGGGTTGTGGTGGTGGGTTAGATCAGGGTAATTGAATAGCCTCGCCTAACTTAAACCAAATGTTTGTCCAGTTCATCAAACTTAAATGTCAGTATCTTTAAATTGGATTGATAAATATGCCTATAACTATTTTTATATTCCTTACCATCATTCAACTAACTCCCCAAATGACATAGTTAGAAAGCATTTATGTGGATTTGGGTTTCACATTGGTTTCAACTTTAACCATATTCTTTTGTAGCAGGAAAGCTAGTAGCGTTTTGGTTAAATAAAACATATGTCTTTCTACTCTATTCCCTTAACTTTCGCCATAAAAAAAACATTATTTTATCGGTTTGTAGCGGGTGGCGGTTGCGGGGTTAGAGCAGGGTAATTGAAGTCACCAATGTGGTTGACTCATAAGACTTCAGGCTAACGGCTTCTTCAAGTCTCTGTCAGTCAGAGAAGTGCCCCGACCTGCCTACTGGATTCGGGATCTTTTTTTTCTTCTTTCTATTTGAAATAACAAGAAAGGGATGACCTACTACACCCATAGACTGTATAAAAGCCTGCACCGCAAGATACTGCACTTTTACAAATCCTTATTTCAGGACTTCTTTCCCTGGCATTCTTAGCTTAAAGGCGCCGTGTGTGTAAAGGGAATTAAATTGTTTTCAGAACAGAATTGGTATAGTAAGAAATGGAATATGATATTGTTAGCCTCATAGCATAATTGCCTAAATCATATTTACTCTACTCTACTTTTACTCTACATCTACTCTACTCTACATCTACTATTCATTAGCTTAATAGCATAATTGCCTAAGTCATATTTTAAGGGTTATAGAGTAGGGTAAAGTAGATGTAAAGTAGAGTAGATGTAGAATAGAGTAGATGTAGAGTTAAAGTAGAGTAGAGTAAATAGGATTTAGGCAATTATGCTATGAGGCTAACACATTGAAAGTTGTAGTTATCTGTACTACCTTAGAATGCGCTTCTGTGGCCGCCATGTTGCACCTCCATGTTTCTACAGTAGCAGAATGGACGAACTTAACAGCCTTACGCATTTTTTTTTATATATAGTGGGCGTCCTGGGGAAATGCACCTGCTGGAAGACCAAGAAGAAGAAGTACTATAGAATAAATAACTAAATACATCTTCACCTCATCACTTGATATTGTGGAAAGACTTGAGGCAGTGGTGGATGATGCCATCTTTAGTAACTAGCTTCTTGTCCTTGAAGGCCACCGTAGCTTCTGTAAATGATCCTAATGGGAGGGGTTAGCAAGGGAGCGTTGCAATCTATAATCTGTAGATTAGACCAAAATACACCTTTACACTGTACCTTTAAGAACTGAATATATCAGCGTTGTGTGTGCGTGTGTGTGTGTGTGTGTGTGTGTGTGTGTGTGTGTGTGTGTGTGCGTGCGGGGGATCACTTGTTAATAAATCACTACACAACAGGAAGGGACAGAGACTGAGATAATAGTGAGATAATGGCTCTTTGCATATTAGGCGAGATGGTTGGATTTACATTGGCAAGCGTGAGAATTGCAACCTTTAACTGATATTTAAAGCGAGCCCTGATTATCCCTCCAGGTGATTAAGTTAAATCCTAGGGACGTTTAATTAAAAAATAAGTCTGCTAAGCAAAGGAGTCGCAGCCAAAGGCAATTTAGGTAATTCTGCCCCGGTGTCAGTAGGACTTTGGCACCCGCGGCCATTATTTTTTTCTCCCCATATTTCATTTTATTGCACTCTTTTGTCGTTTGAGTTTTTTTGGAACAATGCCAGGGTTTGTTTTAACTACACTGCAGTAGTGATAACTGAAGATACCGTTTAATCATTTCGACGGAGGATTTAAAGATACAGTGAGTAATATATTTTGAGTATTTTGGCATCATCTAGTGGTGAAAGTTCTTGATTGCAACACTCCCTTATTGCTAACCCCTCCAATTTGGATCATTTACAGAATCTACGGTGGCCTTCAAGGACAAGAAGCTATAGTTACTAAAGATGGCATCATCCACCACTGCCTCAAGTCTTTCCACAATTTCAAGTGATGAGGTGAAGATGTATTTAGTTATTTATTCTATAGTACTTCTTCTTCTTGGTCTTCCAACAGGTGCATTTCCCCAGGACGCCCACTATATATAAAAACGTGGTAGGCCGTTAAGTTTGTACATTCTGTGCTACTGTAGAAACATGGCGGTGCATCGAGGTCCTTTTGCTCCTCAAAGAAAATCATAAGATTTTAAGCTGACCACTAATATAAGGGTTGTAACGCGCTGCAGTGCATAGGTAAAGCTCCTCTGGGGCTGTGTTCAAAAACCCTACTAACGTCCCACTTATACTAAAAGCCATACTAACAGCCTCCCTCTTACACACTCAACATGTATATACTACATACTGTCTACTTAACCATGGATTGTGTGTGCGAGGTTTGTTGGACCGTTTACAGTGAAGTATACAGGAGCAATAAAGAATTAAAAAAAAAACCTTCCATGCCATTTGAAAAGACGCTTTGCATTGTGGGGCGATTGAGTAGGGAAAGTATCCTATCGATCCATACACAAACTCTTCCCGGAAGTTAGTAGTCATCCGGTCATTTCTCGCCCACACAAACTCGCTTACGCAACCGTCACATACTGAAATTGACGTCAAAAGGACGCTTTTTATTCTTTTTCTTTAACCTTTATTTATACAGGTAAATCCCATTGAGACCGAAGACTCTTTTGCAAGGGAGACCTGTTTTCCTTTCCCACGTTACCATTCACACACACATTCGTACACCGATAGCAGGCTAACTATCCACATTCACACAAGGCAAGGTGGGTTAAGTGTCTTGCCCAAGGACACAACAACTATGACACAGGTGGCAGGGCGGGGATCGAACCGCCAACCCTTTGATCATCGGCCGACCCGCTCTACCACCTGAGCCACAGTCGCCCCTTCTACACAGTGAATGATTAGGACCCTTTAGTTTCACAATCTTTCCGGCTCTTTACTGTGTGAACTGTGAGGTGGTTGAGCCCGGCATGAGGCCTGTTCACCCCCCAGCTCCCCTCACGCCTTTAAAGCTCCACAAAGCTTTGATGAAGCCATGGAGGTTGTCGCCGTGCCAACAGGCTAAATCTGGCCACCACTCACTAGCACATCCACGCATCCACAACCGCTTTACATGTCTCTCAGAACATTATAAATGTGGGGGGTCTAGATGTGTGTTAAATGGTTGTAGTCCAAATTTTAGGCATATGTTGGTGCTATCCTTAGTAGCGTTCTCAAAAAGTTTCGGAAAATTTCGCCATAAGGGGGCGCTATAAACGAGAAAAATTGTTCTCTCGTAACTAGCCCCTTAAAACTCAAGGGAGACCATCATGGGGCATACCTGAGTCTATATAAAAAAAATGTGACCCACCTGGAAGCTCTTTGTCTCCCTTCATCCACTTGATGGTCGCGGCTGGTTTGCTGCTCATGGCTGTGCAGGTCATCTCCGTCTCGTTGCCCTCGCTCAACACCTCATCCCGGGCCTCGATGATCGGGTTACCAGGGGGGACTACCATGGGACACAGACAGACAGACAGACAGACAGACAGACAGACAGACAGAGACACAGACAGACAGACAGACAGACACAGGCAGACACACACAGACAGAGACACAGACGCAGACAGACGCACACACACACACACACACACACACACACACACACACACACCGCACATACAAAGGCAGACACACACACACACACACGCATGCACACACACACACACACAGACAGACATACACACACACACACACACACACACACACACACACACACACACACACACACACACACACACACACACACACACACCACATACAAAGGCAGACACACACACACAGACAGACATACACACACACACACACACACACAGACAGACAGACACACACACACACACACACACACACACACACACACACACACACACACACACACACACACACACACACACACACACACACACACACACACACACACACACACACACACACACACACACACACACACAGGCTCTGTTAACACTGGGGCAAATGTATACTGTACATAGTTTCTATACAACCTTACCACTATAGAGATACAGGAGAAAGGAGGGATTTTTAAAATGTATTTAGTGGTTAAGATGACAATTAAAATGTGAACCTACAAATCAGTATGATTATAATATTACAATTATTTGAAGGAAATCAGCATACTACAGCACACTATCATGGCTATAATGTATCTCGTTCAAGTATCTTATTAATTCATATTTTTTACTTGATTGCATGACTATATTTAACAGATAAAGATTTCAAAAAAGAAACATGCTTCACAAAAATGTATCAAATTATTATGATATATTCTATTTATATTTAATGAATAGTATTCCTTCAAAATGTATAGCTTCATATATCTGGGCCATAGCTGAAAATATTCATTAAAGGAATACTTCACCCATACGGAACCAGCGTTCTATCATTATAAAATCACTATTATAATATAATGAATGAGGTTTTTCTTCCCTGAGTCTTCCCTTTGGTCCAGCTGTCCTGTTAATCCTAACCCTTACTGTGATGTCACATGAAGGAAACTGTAGGGTTAGACAGTGAGACCATAAAACACTCTTTCTGCCTTTTCTCAGGCTAGGATGATCCGATTTCAATTTTTTTTGCACATTTATACTACATAGGATCTCATAGTTCAATACACCTTCATATTCCAACCGGTGAAGTCGGCCTTTAATACATATACAAAAGTTTACCTCAGCCTTAGGTCTACTAGTTTTGGAAAAGTAATAGTCAAAAATAGTGTAAGAAATGTGTTCAGTTTGGAGAGAATTATCTATTTTATTTGATGATTGCTTTTCATGAATGATGACCTCATAGTCATTCCAATAAAATGGCTGTCAAAAAATGTGAAAAAAAAAAAAAAGCTTTGATCATTAAATTGACCATCCAAACTTTAATTACCAGTTTTATTCTGTTCATTTTCAAACAGTGAGGCTTTTTGGGGTCATGAAGGATATCATTTAAAATGTATCGATAACACACACTTTAACACACACCAAAAATTGGTGAAAAAAATACTTTAGTTTTCCACATATATATAGTTTATTACACGTGTGTGTGTGTGTTTGTGTGTGTGTGTGTGTGTGTAGTACTAACCCAGCACGGATATATCAGTATAGGCCTCCTG
>CM049407.1:3962500-3982500 GCA_026929865.2 Hyperoplus lanceolatus
TAATTAAATGTCGCCAGAATCAAACATACCGACGTTGCATTATGCAGATGCACATACAGAGCTGATATGGAGGGAGAAACACTACCTCTTGTTTAAGATAAACAGCCCTGGAACAAATTAAGAAACCAGTCTGGATTTTTCTTAAATCTTTATCTCTACATAATTTATTGAAAATGCTCTAAATGGCAATATTTTTATTGTGAATTTGGTAGAAATGTTGTCAGTAGTTTATATTATAAAACCAAAATGTTCATTCTACTCAAACATATGCCTATAAATAGTCAAATGAGAGACATGGAACATTTGGAGTGGTCTCTTAATTTTTTCCAGAGATTTATACGACAAATTAATCAAAAGTTATTGTGGTAAAGGCCGTCCAGTGGTGTAAGGGTAGCGGCAGTTTTGTAAGCTTTTAAATAATCCAGTCCAGATATTATAGTAGATATAGTTTTGTTCATAAAACTAGAAAATCCGACCCGTGGACCTTTACTGCAGGTCATCCCCCCCCTCTCTCTCTCTCTGTCTCCCCATTTCAACTCTGTACTATCTAATAGAGCTTGAAAATGCCCAAAAAATAATCTTTAAAAAAAAATTATCTATTTGTTTGGAATATTGAAAATGAGGGTCACCCCTCAATTGGTCTCTCGAGGATAAATAAAAGTTAAATGAAAAAATGAAATGAAATATGTTCTGTATCTAAATCCTTATTGGGGTGGCATGAATTTTTTTTATAAAAATAATAATACAAAAAAAAAAAGTTCTCCAACCAAACGACAGAGTATTTATAATCCTGTATCGAATCAATCAGATCTTCATCAAAGGTATGAATGAGTGTGGGAACATCAATGGAATTTGCTCTTTTGAACTTCAATCATTTTGTCCTTTAGAAGTCCACAACAGCCTTTCAATGAAATTGGTTTGAAGGTTACAAGAAGCAGATTGTACCCTGGAAGAGACCATCCCTGTGTTCCAATCCCCATACTTCCCTACTATTTAGTATGCCAGAAAAAAGATTTAGGATGTCCCGACTCTTGTGGCCAGATTTAGGATGGTAAGAAAGAACCGGATTTCTACTGCTTCCGACCAATATTGTTAGTGTTGAAAACAGCATCCTATTTGGGGCGATTCGGACCCACAATCCAGTGCGCACCTGAAGTGACGTCACATCAACAAAGCCTCCATATGAAAACCAATGGGGATGCAACGGATATAAAGGCAAGAGGCAATATCAAGGTGCAATGTTATGATGAAATTAATAAGTAAAAGTATTTCCCAATTGTAGCATACTGCATCCTAACTATTTATCGTCAGATGTAGTATGTAGAATAGAAAAAAGAAAGAGTATGCGATTCGGAGCGCAGGGCATGTTTAAATTGATAAGATTTATATAGTGCTTATTTGGAGGTCACTCAAGGACGCTTTACATCACATAGGATATACAATATAGGAGTACATAAGAAAATAAAAAAAATAAAAAAACAACGGAAAAACAAGATACAGATTCAAAAAGAGGTTTGGAATGGTCAGGTGTGGTGTGGGTGGGTCAGGGGTCATATGCTTTCTTGAAGAGGTGAGTTTTGAGTTGGCTTTTAAATGAGTTGATTGAGTCAAGATGGTGTTATCCGCATACAACGGGACATTGCAGTTGGATAATAATTATACACAAGGGGCCTAATATGGATCCTTGTGGGACACCTTTATCAATAATGCATAGAATTTATTTGAAGCAAAATCTGCAACTGTAGCTCTACCACTTTCAGAAAGTCTTGGACCATATTTATAAGCTTTTATTTCATCTCTTCGTTATAACTGCATCCTCTGTTCTGCCCTGGTGGCTGGTTTCACCTTTTTCTCTTTTTACATATTCCAAAAGATCTTGAGAGATTTTTGAGGTCTAGTGAGTCCACGGGGAGAGCAATGCAAGCGAGCATTAGGCTATAAAAAGAGACACACACACACACACACACACACACACACACACACACACACACACACACACACACACACACACACACACACACACACACACACACACACACACACACACACAAAGGGTATAAAAAGAGATATGGACCGTTACTGTGAAGTTCAACTCGGGGAAATAGTTTTGGAAACTACAAACTATTCCATTAAGGCTGAAGTTTGTCAACCACCTTTTGACTGTACTTTTACCTGGAGTAGTGAAGCTTTTCTTTACTTATTTTTATTTTTTTCAGATAATTTTTTCAGACATGCAGAGAACTGACTCTGGTTGGATTTGAGCCTGGGTCTGCTGCAGGGCCTGGGCCACGAGCGCCCCAGAGATGCTTTTTAAGTTTGACGTTTTACCTAGCTGTGGGGATCAATTAAGGTCTGCCTGGTCTTGCATTCGAAGGAGAACTATTTGGTTTTGCTCCAAATGGCGTGAAATTCTTGCAATTTTTTTTTTCCTGACCCTGATTTTCATGGACGTATCAAAGTATTGTGCTAGCTATGTATGCAGACAATGATGACAACTTGTGAATGGGGCGACTGTGGCTCCGATGGTAGAGCGGGTCGGCCAATGATCGAAGGGTTGGCGGTTCGATCCCCGCCCTGCCGCCTGTTGCCAAATCCCTTTCCATTTCGTAAAACAAACAGGCCACCAAACAGGACAACAAATACAGCTGTTATGTTTGAAATGCAGAAAGGAATTAACTTCTTTACTCAATATCAGGACCTATCTGTGTTCTCATCTCAACAAATCATTCTTTATACTGGGGAACATCCATTGATATTTGAATTATATATTTACTGTGACAGCAAATTTGACAAGAAGTCCTTACCAGTAAGATATAATCCATATCACGAACAAAAACTTTTCTCTTGGATCTAATAATCCTCGTGTGTGTTCTGTAGTAACTCTAAATAAGTCACAGTGGTGTAGTCATGAGCAGAATAAA
Source organism: Hyperoplus lanceolatus (assembly GCA_026929865.2). Taxonomy (NCBI): domain Eukaryota; kingdom Metazoa; phylum Chordata; class Actinopteri; order Uranoscopiformes; family Ammodytidae; genus Hyperoplus; species Hyperoplus lanceolatus. The sequence continues at coordinate 3,965,422 of CM049407.1, forward strand.
TACATATTTGATAGTAAAACATTGAAAACAAAGACACAGACACACTCTCACACACACACACACACACACACACACACACACACACACACACACACACACACACACACACACACACCACACACACACACACACACACACACACACACACACACACACAGTGGCAAGGACAGGCAGTCAAGGTTTGGGGACAATAATATTGTAAGCTCAAAGAAACAAGGACAGACTAGTTCACACAGCAGAGTCGAACTCAGGGGTACATTTCAGAAACAAGGAAAGAGATAGTAAAGAGAAAGTGAGCTAGACACACACACACACACACACACACACACACACACACACACACACACACACACACACACACACACACACACACACACACACACACACACAGACAGACAGACAGACAGACAGACAGACACACAACACTACAGCCAGTTCAGTACAAAAAAATGATGGCTGCCCTTTAGCTGCGTGCTCTTTCTGCCCTTTTCTTTTGCTATTGTCATGTCATACAGTATCTGATCGTGTGAGAAAGACTTCACAGATTTCTGACAAAAGGTAATTGATAGTCAAGTCTTTTAGAAGAGGAGACCAATGTCCAATTTTTCAAAGGGCTAGACATTATCTGATCCGTGACTTTGTACAGCTGATGCCGATTTTGCAGATTTTAAAAGAGGTGATAAGTAACAGTTGAGCTGCTTGGCTGTATTTGTCTTTTTCTTTTGGCATTTTCAAGCTTTATTAGATAGTACAGAGTTGAAATGGGGAGAGAGAAAGAGAGGGGGGGGGGGGGGGTGGGATGACCAGCCGTAAAGGTCCACGGGTCGGACTCGAACCCGCGACCACTGCAACGAAAGCCCGGAGCCGATACGGTATACGCTCTATCCACTACGCCACCGGAGCGCCCCATTTTTAGTGTTCTAAGGTTGTTCAATTAGAGGTTTTCAAGGCAGTATGTTCTCGAACCAAATTGACAAGTATTTGTAATGCTGTACTGTATCAATTATTAAAATCTTCATCAAAGCTATGAATGAGTGTGGAAACATCAATGTTGTTTTGCTCTGATGGCGATTTAGCTGATATCAGAGCAGTGGTGATTAAAACCAAAGCGCTTCTCAAGGTGATCGTGTGAGGTAGCTGACAAAAAAGCCCAACTCTTTCTCTCTCTATTCAAGTTCCTAAATGCAGTGTCACTGATAAATGGTAAAATGGTAAATAGACTTGATATTGCGCTTTTCAGCCCCAAAGCGCTTTATAATTCTTACCATATTTACCCATTCACACACACACACACACACACACACACACACACACACACACACACACACACACACACACACACACACACACACACACACACACACACACACACACACACACACACACACACACACACACACTCATACACCGATCAAGGTGACTGGTTCTAATAAACAATACAACAGCTTTAAAGGTGGAGTCATCGTTACTGGGGAAAGCTTCTTGTCAAAATCACTTTTTATCAAGATCAGTAAATATCTCCTCGCTACCTTTCCGTAATGTGTGCGCTGAAATAAATCTGGTGAACATAAACATACAGGTAGCAGATCATGAGGATTATATATATTCACTGATTTAGACACAAAGGGACTTGACAACAACCATTCTCCAGAATCACTGACTCCACCTTTAATGGCCCCTATTGTAAGGTGCAGTGCAATGCCTGGATGGTTATAATAAAGTGAAAGCACACACCATGTTATGATCCTGCTTGGGCCTCAAACCCTTGTGTTGTTTTTCCCTTTTACCCTTGTTTATGTGCTGGTCTATTGCAGGGTTGGAGTCAATCACCAGCATTCACAGCTGCCATCAATCATCAATCAACTGCTCTTTATATACCCGGCCCTACCTGCCAGATTGTAGCTTCTGTTTCCACACAGTCAGTCCTCTCTCTAAGCTAACCTGTTTTACAGCTCCGCTTTTTGCATTTTTTCCTGGCTAACTCCTGTCTTTTCTGCCACAGCTCTCCCGGCCTGACTCCAGCCACCAGCTCCAGCCCTCGCCCGCCAGCACTTCCTCCCGGACCCCTCTGCCTGGCTGCTCTAGCCTGCTCACACTCAGCTCCCTGGACTTGCCCCGTTGCTCTCTCCCTGGAGCCCCATGACAGCCAGCTTCCCCCCCGGATCACGGTCCTAACCCCCTGCTGGTCACTTCCAAAATAAATCTTCTTAAAACTGTTACTGTCTCCTCGCCTGTGACCTCCTGATCCAGCCGTTACACACCACTCTCTACTCCTAATAGCGGAAAACAAGGACAGTGTCTAGAAGGGGGAAAAGCGTCAATACTGAACGCCAGAGCAGTAAATAGTGCAACATCAGTGCAGTGCAAACTAACTGTGTGATTTATGGGTAGATAAATAATCACATAGGGCCACAGGAGAGAAAAAAAATCAGATAAGGAAGATTTATTTTCATTATGTCGAGAAATGTCAAGAATAAAGACGCATACTCCAAAATGTTATTGAAGTTAGTGGGGCAATTTTGTATTTTTTAGCATACTACAATTGACGTGCATGTATTGGGACACCCTACATATTTTTTCTGGCATACTAAATAGTAGGGAAGTATGGGGATTGGAATGCAGAGAGGGTGGTTTGGACTTCTGTAGTCTTAAGAACAAAATCGAGTGGGTATATCTTCCTTTTGTTTGAAATTCCATCTTTGCAACTCCACAAACAGGTTTTCAATGGTAAACAATGGCACAGGGAATTCATCTTGACAGCTGCTTGTAGGTATATTGGATGGTGGGAAAAAAAAACTACACAGGGCAACAAGCCTTATCTTTTACTACCAGGGACCTGGAATGCTGAAGAACCATATTTGCTTTAGCTGAATTCAATAAATAATAAAACCTTTTCACAGACTACAGAATTTGTTCCCCATATTTTTTTTTTTACGATGTAGGATCTTGACAAAAGGTACTTATTTGCAGCTTGTATGGGAGGAAGGAATTGAATTATGTCAGTGGCCATTAGCTCTTTCCATGGCCCTATGTCCGAGTATTGTACCAATATGGACTTTTTAGAAACATTAATCCTATCCTAAAATGTGTCCATTCGACCATTTAATCCTGGAATAATATCCTATCTCATACAAGCAGGTCTTTACAATTTTAAACACTAAACGGACAAGGGGGATATATCACTCTTTTCAACCTTAGCTTGACAAAGGGGCTTTCAATAGCCTCTCATTCACACACACTACCACACTATCTCACGCCCATTCACATATTTTGGGGACAATTTAAGGATCAGTGTCCGACTTATGGACACTTGGACAAGTTGTGTGTAAGATCAGTAGAATAGCCGTCTTCACAAATGAATGGCTAGCACGAAATTGAAGGCTAATACAACAAAACCATGTTCTAGAAAAGATGGACAGACAGACAGACAGACAGACAGACAGACAGACAGACAGACAGACAGACAGATAGACAGACAGATAGATAGATAGACAGATAGACAGATAGACAGATAGATAGATAGATAGATAGATAGATAGATAGATAGATAGATAGATAAATGCAAATGAGAAGAAATTAGGAAGTAAGCTTGTGTGTCTCAAAACAGGTTTTACACATTCAAGTTACCATCCATTAAGCTGCAATGATTTAAAGAAAGAAAATAAAAAATATACCATATAAACATGTGAAAAAAAATGTAATTCTTGTTTCGCTTTGACTTCGAGTGTGATCTCTTTATCTTGATGTCTTTTTTCCTTCATGTCTAATTGTCATTGCACTGTATATATCTGTCTCTAAGGACCCCCTAGAAACCAAGACAGTAGCCTACACATCTCAATTACTTTCTAATAAATAATTTCCCCACACGACAATAGGATCAAAACCATTCCCAAGTGGCCATTTTTCCCCTTTTCTCACCTCTGCTAACCAAACTATTTAAATTATTTTCTTTTTCCCTTATTCCTGATTCATTTTCATTCTTTTCTCTGCATTTTCATTTTGACTATTTCATTTCCTATCAGCTGAAAGATGAAGACCCCCATCTAGAGAGAGTGAGTGCGAGATGATGAGAGCGTCTCGCATTAAGTGGCTGCAATCAATTGTGATTAGCTGCCGCAGACGAAGCCGCCAGTTGTCTGAGAGGAGCACATCAAAGTTTTTTATTATTGGGTGTCACAGTGGGTGAGAGTGGAGAGTGGGGAGGGGCAGGCGGAGGAAATTACATTCTTGCAGCCCCCGAACTCCTAAACCACTCTAGGTGAAATCTAGGCTTTTGAAAATCACCCAATCAACATTTGGCATGGGGGCCAACCCTTTTTGTTAAGACTCTGGCCCTGCGTTCCAAATCACATACCCTTTATTTCTTTTTACTACACTACATACTAAAGTACAGAAGAGTTTTAGGGCCACAGGAGAGAAAAAAAAAATCAGATAAGGAAGATTTTTTTTCATTATGTCGAGAAATGTCAAGAATAAAGATGAATACTCCAAAATGCTATTGGAGTTAGTGGGGCATCTGGGTATTTTTGGCATACTGCAATTGACGTGCATGTATTGGGACATCCTAAATCTTTTTCTGGCATACTGAATTGTATGAAAGTATAGGTATTGGAATGCAGGGTGGGTATTTTTATTTTTTTCTGGAAAAAATTACGGTTCTTGTGTGTTCCTTTTTAGTATTATATTCACATTTTTGCGTCTACCTATAAAAGGAAGATTTTGCTGTATGTGTGTCTATATATATTTTTAAATATCTTGCCAAAAATTCATCTGATAGTCTCAAGACTTGGTCAGTTTGTTGCTGATGACCCAAGGGAATGCGATCCGATTGTGAAGTTTTTTTTTGGTTCAGCGGTTTAAGAATTTTTCAATCCTCCAAGACGTATTTGTAAAATGATCACATTATATTTGGTGGTAGGATGGCATGGAGGAAAGCCGACCAGTAACCAAGAGGTCGCTGGTTCGATCCCTGGCATGGTATTACATCTACGGTTCCCATCATCTCTACCATTGTGTCCTTGAGCAAGACACTTAACCCCAAACTGCTCCAGGGGTGCTGTACTATGGCTGACCCTGCGCTCTGACCCCCTCCAAATTTGACTTTATGTAATTTCCTTGCTAAATAGCCAAATATCCCTTTAAATATACATTATAAAAGTGTGTTTATAACATGTGTAACAATGCCATACACATCCACCTACTGAATCTCCTGAACATTTCCCCTGCTTTAAAACTAACTCCATACATTGTCGCACAAAATGTACCAGGAGAACTACACGGCATGGACACAAAGTTAGACATGTTGTCAAGTTACTGCATGAACCACCAGCCCTTTTCAAGCACTCTATCCTCTGTCTCTTTTCCCTCCGACTACCACTCTTTTCTCTCTCCATCGCACACTCACACAAACATATAATCCGCCACGCAAGACTGGCAGGAGCAAGATGTGATATTTTTTTGATATTTTCGAAGGGTCCAATGTTGTTTTGGAAGCTGCCGAGTGCTGAGTGCAAGTCCACGTGTCATAATGACGATGCCTGCGAGGGATCACAGGAGATCAAGGAGCCCACACAACACACAAACACACAAACACACACACACACACACACACACACACACACACACACAAACACACAAAACACACACACACACACACACACACACACACACACACACACACACACACACACACACACACCAAACACAGATGCACACACACACACACACAAGATACGCACCCACACACACGCACACACACACACACTTACACACACACACGTCAAAGAAAAAAGAAATAACACCTTGTCCTTGACAGCCAATGTGTGGGAGTCTACTAACGGTGGCTCTGCAGAACAGAGGATAAAGAGCGAGTTGGGTTTAAGCATACAGTACATACGCATGAGGGCTTTTCTGAATGTGTCCCTATGCTTGTATAGTGTGTGTGTGTGTGTGTGTGTGTGTGTGTGTGTGTGTGTGTGTGTGTGTGTGTGTGTGTGTGTGTGTGTGTGTGTGTGTGTGTTTGTGTGTGTGTGTGTGTGTGTGTGTGTGTGTGCGCTTCTGTGTGTGATTGTGTGTGTGTGTGTGTGTGTGTGTGCGTTTCTGTGTGTGTGTGTGGGTGTGTGTGTGTATGTGTGTAGGAGGTGTGTATGTGTGTAGGAGGTGTGTTTGTAAAGGAGGTGAACATGGCTACGGAGTGGGTGGAAGGCTTGACACTGAGCATACAGTACAGGGAGCAAGGGAGTCACTTGCGTATGCCAAAGTAGAAGGAACTTAAGGCGAGACACACAGAGTGTACAGTGTTCCCCTTTGCTATTGTATTGTTTTATATCTCTGCTTTATTACAGTATTACAGTACAGTCCCCTCCAAAAGTATTGGAACAGTGAGGCCAATTCCTTTACTTTTTGCTGTAGACTGGAAACATTTGGGTTTGACACCAACAGATGAATATGAGACAATAGATCAACATTTCAGCTTTCATTTCCAGGTATTTACATCTGGATCTGATACACAACTGTGAAGAAAGCATTGTTTGTAAAGGAACACCACATTACTTTTGGAGGGGTGTGTAGCTTATGTAGAGGGTATTTTATATAATTTAGCTGTTACTAAAACTTATTTATTCTTACTTTAAAGGTGCAGTGTGTAATATGACATCATCAAGAAAGTTCTACAAAGTTCTAGAATGCAACGCTCCCTGGGTAACCCCAACCCTTTAGAATAATAACAGAAGCTACAGTGGCCTTCAAGGACAAGAACAATTCTACATTTTAAACAATGCACCTGATGGCATTCCAACTATGACACTTTCAAGATGGCGGCACTAGGTCTTGGTCCAAAATATGCAGAAATATGGACATATATGAGACCCTTTCTAAGGGAAACAATAATAATTCAAAACATTTTTTTCAGCTAGTATGCACTAAATTAAATGTACTTATGGATATTATAATTACTTTCTACAAAATCTGCTAGGAAATAAAACCAAGCATTCTACACACTGCAGCTTTAATTATTTGTTTCTTATAATGCTATCCTATTTTATATATAGATATAAAATTAAAGAAGCTGACATGTTCGATTTGAGAATCGCAAAATAATCCCTATTCTATATTGTATATAAATATTGTTTATTTCAAGCACTGGTCAAGTTTAAGATTTTTTGGGGGCTATTTTGCTTCCATAACATGTCTTCTTTCATACTAGTATAAATCAAAGGTTCAACATGTACATTCAGGTGTTTATTTGACTAAACCTTGTCTGTTTGTGTCTGTATATTTCTCCTATACAACCATCTTTAACGGACATTATCTCAACATTAGTTTTTTTTTCAATACTCTGAAACAAAAATCTCACCTTTCTAAAGCACTTACATCAACTAAACTTTCCATAATCATTCGCAGCACTATTCTGAAGGTTATTACAGAAGGATTTGTTCATATGTTGTTAATTGTCTGATTTATGATACATAAAGGAAATGCATTTCTAAGACCTGTACATAGTATTTCTTGATTTATAAAAGAAAAATAAGGGCTGTAGCCGGTATCCTATTGTGTAAAAACTTTCTTTTTTCATGTTCAGTAAACTCATTGTTGGGTAAGTTTGTTTATTTGAGACTTAGCGTACCTTGTAAATATCCTATACTGCTTGACTTTAATACTCAACTTTTTACACACACACACACACACACACACACACACACACACACACACACACACACACACACACACACACACACACACACACACACACACACACACACACACACACACACACACACACACACACACACACACACACACACACACACACACACACACACAACACACACACACACACACACACACACACACACACACACACACACACACACACACACACACACACACACACACACACACACACACACACACACACACACACACACACACACACACACACACACACACACACACACACACACACACACACACAGACACACACACACACACACACACACACACACACACACACACACACACACCAAATTTTTCCAACAGGCTTAACAGCATAAGTAAAACCACACAGTGTCATAAATATACTCACAATCTTGCTCGTGTATGTTACGAAGCACTCTTAAAAAGTTGTTTGTTCCAAACTTCATCTCATTAAATCCATTTTCTATCACAACAGATTTTCTCATGCAAATCACTTGCACAAGAACACACACAGACACACACACACAGACACAGACACACACGCACACACACACACACACACACACACACGCACACGCACACGCGCACGCACACACACAGACACGCACGCGCACGCACGCACACACGCACGCACGCACACACACACACACACACACACACACGTTTTTGGAAGCTGGGTTGTAAAAAAAAATATGCAAACTCAGAGCCATATAAACAGAGCAACATAATAATTAACGAGGCAGTAAGCATATGTATTCTAATGTATAACCATCCCTGTACATTTTTGGACTTACAGCAGAGCACCACTGTTGCATAGACGTCAACTTCAATATTCTTCAATGTGAATATTCTACAAACAGGGGCTTAAAAAAGATAATTAAAAAAAAAATAAAAAACAAAAATCTGGCAAGGCTAGAGTACAGAGAGAGAAAAGCCTCCTATCCGGCTCAACACAGCCTTAATGAGACTGCTGACATGATAATTGGGCCGGAGCTCATTAAATGTTAAGGCATATGAGTTGCTTTTATTAAAGAAGACGTGCCGAGAGCCCTGGAACGTGTTTTCGGCATTAAAAATAATCCCGGCAAAGACATGTGGGTCAGAGTTAATGCAGCGCCGTGGAAGAGCAAGTAATATACAGAGAATATTAATTAATGTTATACAACTATACAACTCTGGAAAACAAAATTGAGAGACCACTCCAAATGTTCAGTGTCTCTCTTGTTTTACTCTGTAGAGGCATATGTTTGAGTGGAATGAACATTTTGATTTTATAGTATAAACTACTGGCAACATTTCTACCAAATTCACAATGAAAATATTGTCATTTAGAGCATTTTCATTAAGTAATGTAGAGATGAAGATTTAAGAAAAATCCAGACTGGTCTCGCCAGACACACACAAGACACACACACACACACAGACACACACACACACACACACACACGCACACACACACAAAAATCTAACACTCACACACACACACACACACAGACACACACACACACATACACACACACACACACAAACACACCTCAATTGATCTCTCGAGCATCAAAAAAATCTAGCACTCACGTCTCATTACCCTGAAGTACATGTTTCAGAAATATTTAAAAGTTCATCGTAGCACCTTTAAATAATGATGCTTGTTCGAAATGAATAAAACAAACAATCAATCAATCAACCAATCAAATGCTCACGTCTCGTTTGCTGTACCATGTCATTTATGATCATCAGGGGAAAAATGAGACTGTTTCAGAATGTTTTAAAAGTTCCTTGTAGCACCTTTTAAATTATGCTAGTTGTTCGAGATAAATAAATAAAACACTCAATATAATGCAAACATCAGATGTACTTTAATCCATTTCATTTTAATTGCAGCCATTCTACATCACACACACACACACACACACACACACACACATCACACACACACACACACACACACACACACACACATCACACACACATCACACACACACACACACACACACACACACACACACACACACTCACGTCTCATGTCCCTGAAGTAGATGGTCTGTCTGTTTGGGTTGAGCAGCTGGATGACCGAGTCGTCGTTGTCTTTGATCCGACAGCTGATGATGGCCGTCTCTCCCTCCACCACTGACACGTTGTCTGTCACCAGATTCTGACTCACCACTGGACGGAGGGGGGGGAGGGGGGCAAGAAGACAGAGGACATTAGTATTATAATCGTATATATATATATGGATTAGGGAAATGCAGAAAGGGAAACATTTACAATAGTGGAAAGCAATTTTTTTTGAAGAGAAGTTTTTTTTCTTTAGTACTTTAATGTCTTCTCAACATTGTATATTGTATAATTTAATGATAATGTTGATAAAAAATGCTGTCAAGACATTAAAGGTGCAGTGTGTAATATGACATCATCAAGAAAGTTCTACAAAGTTCTAGAATGCAACGCTCCCTGGGTAACCCCACCCCTTTTGAATAATAACAGAAGCTACAGTGGCCTTCAAGGACAAGAACAATTCTAAATTTTAAACAATGCACCTGATGACATTCCAAAAACATGGATGCCTCCATAAGACTTGCCTGCTCAATGTACAAAATGTAATATTAATATTTGTAATTCTCTGCTCAGGAGGATAATTCAGATTATTGGCAGAGGTGATTTTACACCAATGAGGACATATTTATGAATGAGGATATTGGTTTTAGCTAATAAATTACTTAAAATGTTATACAGTGCCCCTTTAATGCATATTTTTTTAACACTTGGCAATATAAAAAAAAAATCAACAAACTCCCCACACTTTAGACAATAAAAGGTGTTGTACAAATGGGATGAATGAGCGAGATAGAAGGTTGAGACTAGATAGAGAGAGGGAAGGGACAAGAAGACAGAGGACGTCAGTATTGGTGGATTAGGGAAAATGCAGAAACAGAAGCAATTATAATACGGAGAAAAGAGGAAAGACATTTTTTCTTCCAAGACACCAATGCTTTTGGGCATTTTTTCTTCTTATTTGAACCCATTAAAGTTCTCTCAACACTGTTCCAATTCAGTTTGACATCCATCCTATCTTTCAAGTGTGTATGTTGCTATGTTATGTAGATACAAGGCTAAGTCAAAATACTGTAAACTGCAAATATTTCTCCTTTAGACTTCACCAAATCACATAAATAGGCTTCTGCTTGCTTAGCTTTCTATTGGGGTTGAGACGGCAAACTGGGACGACTGTGGCTCAGGTGGTAGAGCCGGTCGGGCCAATTATTGAAGGGTTGCCGGTTCGATCCCCCGCCCTGTGTGAATGTCGATAGTTTGCCTGCTATCGGTGTATGAATGTTTGTGTGAATGGTAACGTGTAAATGGGAACAGGTCTCCGGTCTCAATGGGATTTACCTGTATAAATAAAGATACATTTATGGATTAAAGACCTTGTCATTCTCGCCTTAAACTTCCCTCCTACATAGTTACTGAAATAGCTTCATACATAACATCTTCCCTGAGAGGCTAAAAAGGACTGTGGCAAAGGCTTGAGACACTAAATAGAACGCTGCGCAAAAAAACAACGGCTAATTTTCATGCCTCAGTTGTCAGGGCAACTCTAAATATCCATAGCCATTTAAGGAGGAAGTGAAAAATGAGAGAAATTGCATCAGATGATAGGCAGCTTAAAGGCCTACTTCACCGATGGAAATATGAAGGTGTATTGAACTCTGAGATCCTATGTAGTATAAATGTGCAAACATTTTTAGAAATCGGTTCATCCTAGCCTGAGAAAAGGCAGAAAGAGTGTTTTATGGTCTCTCTGTCTAACCCTACATTTTACTAATGTGACATCATTTATAAGAAAATATAGGGTTAGGATTAACAGGACAACTGGGCCAAGGGAAGACTGAGGGAAGACTGAGGGAAGAAAAACCTCATTCATTATATTATAATAGCGATTTTATAATGATAGTATGAAGTATTCCTTTAACAAATAAGATTCATATCAACATCCCTTGGTGGACGCGAACAGAACACAGGCCTAGATAAATTAAGCTTGAATCTTTAATATTCAAAGAACGAAAGCACATTTTTCAAACATGTGCAGAGGTGGGCGGTAGGGTTGGGCATGTGGTTATAGAATTAGACCAAACAAATGGGGGATCTACGGTTATAATAAAGATATAAGGAGGAGATAAGGATTTGTGATTTTCTTGGATGTTATGACTTTTTTGTATAAACTTTGTTTCTTGCAATATAATGAATATAATGACTTAAAGAGCTACTTCACCGGTGGGAATATGAAGGTGTATTGAACTCGGAGATCCTATGTAGTATAAATGTGCAAACATTTTTAGAAATCTGTTCATCCTAGCCTGAGAAAAGGCAGAAAGAGTGTTTTATGGTCTCACTGTCTAACCCTACATTTTACTAATGTGACATCATTTATAAGAAAATATAGGGTTAGGATTAACAGGACAACTGGGCCAAGGGAAGACTGAGGGAAGACTGAGGGAAGAAAAACCTCATTCATTATATTATAATAGCAATTTTATAATGATAGTATGAAGTATTCCTTTAACAAATAAGATTCATATCAACATCCCTTGGTGGACGCGAACAGAACACAGGCCTAGATAAATTAAGCTTGAATCTTTAATATTCAAAGAACGAAAGCACATTTTTCAAACATGTGCAGAGGTGGGCGGTAGGGTTGGGCATGTGGTTATAGAATTAGACAAAACAAATGGGGGATCTACGGTTATAATAAAGATATAAGGAGGAGATAAGGAGTTTTTTGTACATACTTTGTTTCTTGCAATATGATGAATTACTTACAGAGCTACTTCACCGGTGGGAATATGAAGGTGTATTGAACTCGGAGATCCTATTTAGTATAAATGTGCAAAAAAAAAAATGTAATCAGATCATCTTAGCCTGAGAAAGAATGTTTTATAGGCTCAAATCAAATCAACAGTGCTCACACAAATAATTTACAACTGGTGTATTGTTTGATCATGCTGCCTTTGTTTTACTCTGTGTATCCTATATATATATTTGACTCATTATATTGCTGCTCTGTACTCCATTGTATACTGCATTTTTACTCTTTTAATTGTCAGTTTTTATCAGTATTTTGATCTTGTTTCTGTTTTGACTTGTTTATGTTGTTGTTTTTAAAAGCCTCCTGTGGACAGGTGTTGTAAACTAGCATTTATGCTAATACACTGAAAACATTGCATCTGGTTCGTCCAATGTCCTTGTCATGTCCATTCACAAATAAAATAAAATCAATCAATGGTCTCACTGTCTAACCCTACATTTTCCTTACTGTGACATCACAGTAAGGGTCAGGATTAACAGGACAGCTGGGCCAAGGGAAGACTAAGGGAAGACTGAGGGAAGAAAAACCTCATTCATTATATTATAATAGTTATTTTATAATGATAGAACGCTGGTTCCGTATGGGTGCAGTATTCTTTTAATATGAGTTTGGGTAAATATGATTTACTGTCTGTTAGTGGAGTGGAAGGCAGCCCCTGATTGGTTCATGTAGTCATCAATCTAGCCTCCAGTCAGACCGGACCCTCCCCACTTTCCCTTCCAAATATTTCCTTGTACCCCAATAAACTTAATACACACATACTGTCTCCTCTTTCATGACATAATAGCTTGTCAATATGTGTTGTAAGCACATGTGTGTGTGTGTGTGTGTGTGTGTGTGTGTGTGTGTGTGTGTGTGTGTGTGTGTGTGTGTGTGTGTGTGTTTACTTGAATATCAAGTTAACTGACTGCAGGGGCCGGAGGAGAGGCCTAATCACACACTTGCCTCAAACAAAAACACTCTCATTGAAGCTTTAAGTGAGACACATTAAGTTATCTGTATGAGAACAGTAGAAGACAAACTCTAGCAATGGAAAATACATTATGATAATGGCACATCAGAGCATCGTGGGAGTTCTATACATATAGTAATTTCCAGTCCGCGCTGCACCTAATGCATCCACACACACACACAGACGTAAACACACACACACACACACACACACACACACACACACACACACACACACACACACACACACACACACACACACACACACACACACACACACAGACACCATCGGCAGCCATAAGTGCGCTGGGTGGGTGATGAAGACCAATAGTTTAACAGTATACTCTGAGTAAACACTTTGAGAGAAGTATAATATCCAACACGCATCTATCTATATATCTATCTATCTATCTATCTATCTATCTATCTATCTATCTATCTATCTATCTATCTATCTATCTATCTATCTATCTATCTATCTATCTATCTATCTATCTATCCATCCATCCATCCATCCATCCATCCATCCATTCATCCATCCCATTATCTTCCTTTACATGAGGTGGGTGTACTATATAACTGTAGTACAGACTCTAGTTGTCTAACTGTCTATGCTTTGACAATACACAACTATAACATGACATTATAATATTTTTGTATTTCTGCGTCTTTTAAATAAAGACCTAGCAAGTACAAAACAAATACAATGGGTATTTGTGTCTTGCTGGCACGTTGCCAAGGTGCTGGATTCGTGGTGGTAGCTGTAGCTTTGCCCCTTCACAATTCAAATGTTGCTTTTTAAATTTCAAATGAAAACCAAATACAAACAGACAGGGGTTTACAATTGTCACAGTGATATTTTTTGTATTTCAACCAGTGTCCAATTTACCACAGAAATGTCCAACTTTTTCTCAATGTCCTTGAACATATTTTCCCCCCCTGGCAGTTTTGAGGGGGCTAGATTTCAGCCCTCGGCCATCCGTGTCACAGGAAAAGTGGTAACAGCCCAATCCTGGATTAAGGTTGTCAGACAATAGACACTCCACACTGCTCCCTACAAAGCTAGCCTCAGGCCTACACTCTATAAGATTGTAGAAGAAGAATGCAAAAAAAAATAAAAAATCGCATACTTTCTACTATTTAGTTTGGTAGAAAAATGTTTAGGATGATCCGATTCTTGTGGCCAGATTTAGGATGGTGAGAAAGACCCGGATGTCCTACTGGATCCGTCCGAGATTTTTTTTAGTGTTGAAAACAGCATTCTATTTGGGTGATTCTGACCCATAATCCAGACGTCACATCGACGGAGCCTCCATATGAAAACAAACGGGGATGCGACGGATATAGAAGCAAGAGGCAAGATCAAGGCGCAATATTATAATGAAACACATAAGTAAAAGTATGTCCCAATTGTATACCTACTGCATTCTAACTAGATAAGTTTTATGGTCAGATGTAGTATGTAGAATAGAAAAAAAAGAAAGAGTATGAGATTCGGAACACAGGGGCTGTGTTCCTTTTTGCCCGGCCTAACCTAACAGCTTGCTTGTATGCCATTCGATTCATTAAGACAATGTACTGTGTGCATATTAAGCTAGGTCACACAGATGGCAACCGTGACGTTGAGAGGAGAATTTCACAAGGAAATCATATCTGACATATTTGGCTCCCTAGATGACGTTTTTATCCTGTTTGTAGAATTTATTTTGTACACAAGAAATGACGTTGTGCTCAAGATTATGAAGGTTGAAAACGTTGCAAAAGAATATTAAATATTAATCCCTATTTCAGCCCGTCAATGTATCTTTATCCCCCCCCCCATTCCCAGCTTTCCCTTTAGTGTTATTAAAGGTAATAGCAGAGGTATTGCATTTTTTATCAGTTTTCGAGTGTTTTAAAATTGATTTATTCACAACGTGTCTCAATCAAAATACATGATGCAACGTACAGTAAGAATCCTTTACAGTATGAATGAAGGGACCAGTCTGGATTTTTTCTTAAATCTTCATCTCTACATAACTTATTGAAAATGCTCTTTAATGACAAAACAAGTATTGTGAATTTGGTAGAAATGTTGTCAGTAGTTTATATTATAAAACCAAAATGTTCATTCTACTCAAACATATGCCTATAAATAGTAAAACAAACGAAAGACACTGAATATTTGGAGTGGTCTCTTAATTTTTTTCTCCGGAGCTGTAGGTGCTATGTATTCCACCGCCAAGCAATCGAGAAATATGAATTTGCTGGTGACATTTTGAAGAACATGTGTTTTTGAGTGCCTGCTTGGTGACGAGCATACAATCATTTTCTCCTATATTTTTTTGCTGCTGATGAAATGACAAATATTTGATGTGTGTGATACTGTGAGAGTGTGTGTGCGTGTGTGTGTGTGTTTATGTGTGTGTGAGTGAGTGTGTGTGTGTGTGAGTGAGTGTGTGTGTGTGTGTGTGTGTGTGTGTGTGTGTGTTTATGTGTGTGTGAGTGAGTGTGTGTGAGTGAGCAAGAAAGTGAGTGCGTATGTTTGTGTTTTGCCAATGCCTGATTGCAGTTGCTTATGTCTGATTGCATGTTTTCAGCGACATGCATGTGTGTGTACGTCAGTGTGTGTGTGTGTGTGTGTGTGTGTGTGTGTGTGTGTGTGTGTGTGTGTGTGTGTGTGTGTGTGTGTGTGTGTGTGTGTGTGTTTGGGTGGTCTGATTGTATGCCTTGGTTGTGACCACATGGAGTTGATTTGACTTCTGAACGAGTGTATGAGTAACACATTATTACCCAGCATGCATTGCTTTTCCATAATAACAGGTGATAGACACACACACACAGTATGATGCCGTTGATATGTATGAGGGAGTGTTTCAAAATACTTCAAAAGTTAGTTTGACTTTTATACATATAAGCAATGACACATTTAATATGTATGTATTTGCACTATTTGCATTGTTTACTACTTACGAGCACACACACACACACACACACACACACACACACACACACACACACACACACACACACACACACACACACACACACACACACACACACACACACACACACACACACACACACACACACACACACACACACCCTTTTGAAAATAGTTAAGCTTGAAGGATCAATTCTAACCTTAGAAATAATGGCTATCCCAAGGTCTCCAAACTTGTTTTTTCTGCAGCTTTCAATAACATCTATTATGAAAAGAAGTGCGTAGTTCTGTTGCCTTCAACTCTGAAAGAAGTCATTCAATCTTAGTAACGATACGAGAACATTCAGAGACCAATGTTCAACCATATTACCTTGACATTTCTATCATTTTGAGTCAGTCCTTTCTGGAGAACGCTTGTTGTCCAAATCACTTCATGTCAAAATCAGTGAATATCTCCTCACAATCTGCTACCTGTCCGCGCTGTGTGTGTGCTGAACAATTCTGCTGTTAATACAAAGCATAGGTTCTGTAAAACGGGGCCCATTGTAGCTAGGAACATGCCAGTTTACAGAGTCTAGGCTGTGTATTAACACTGGATTTTGTTCAGCATGCATACAGTATGGACAGGTAGCATTCTACCAAAAAG
>CM049407.1:3995000-4000000 GCA_026929865.2 Hyperoplus lanceolatus
AATTAAGACTGTTTCAGAAATATTTTTAAAAAGTTCCTCATAGCACCTTTAAATACAACTCACCCAGTTATTACTTGAGTGAATCTATAAGACCACAGGAGTGAAAACGAGGTCTATTTGAATGAATGAGTTATATAAATCTTTAGCTCCTAGTAGCGTGTATTGACAAAGGTAGATTGCGATTCATTGGACTGGGGGACTTATTGACATTGCACCTGCGAAGACACATCCTTCGAAGACACAGACACAGACACACACACACACACACACACACACACACACACACACACACACACACACACACACACACACACACACACACACTCTCACAATGGTAAATGTTCTTGGTGCAGTCAGAGATGACCTTGGTAAATACATATTCGGTGGAGAGCGCTGATAGGGCTTCACTAGCTTGGGAAATTGAACCGGTGTTATAACAGCAAAGCACACAGGATGACAAGCAAACAGTGTGTGTGTGTGATTGATTTAGCCATTAATCTGAGCGGTACGATGGCAGTGTGTGTGTGTGTGTGGGAGAGTGTTCGTGTGTGTGTGTGTGTGTGTGTGTGTGTGTGTGTGTGTGTGTGTGTGTGTGTGTGTGTTATAAGAGCCTCTGCCTGCCTGTGCACATATGGATAAGACTGCTTGTGTTTAACTGCCCGACTCCTGTCCTCGCATGTCTTCCTTTGGCATACAGGTTTGTGTGTGTGTGTATGTGTGTGTGTGTGTGTGTGTGTGTGTGTGTGTGTGTGTGTGTGTGTGTGTGTGTGTGTGTGTGTGTGTGTGTGTGTGTGGCAAACAGAGCAAACACACACACAAGTCGCCCACACACGTCTATCTGTTGTGGTAGGTCAACCAAACAAGGCCTCTGACAACAAGAAATATTTATTTACTTTCCCTTTCTTTTTTCGAATTTTCTTTCTCCAATTTTAGAAGTGGCTTTACTCCAAGAAAAAGTGATATTGTTTTATCCAGTCTTTAAGTTCTGGATGGATACACTGCAACAGTCGCAATGTTGGTGAAGTTAAGACTTAAAGCTACAGTGAGTAACTTTCTGTAGCCACTATGATGAATTTCGAGTAATTTCAACTGATCGGCTTAATAAACTATTATGTCAACTGTTTGGCAATGGCTTGAATGTAATCGACATTAATTTATATGGAAAAGTTACGCATTTCAGCTTTAATGCTAACTTTGTCCTTCGGGATCCAGACAGCTTTTTAACGTTAAGGTTTCGCATTCAAGCTCTAGCAAATCAAGAGAGTAGCGTTATGTCAATTTCTTATGACTATCAGTTGATGTGGTGGTTGATTTTTTACTATGATCTATCTTATTTAGTTGCATAAGTTAGTTTGGTATTCTGAATACGCCCTTCAAATGCATATGCTTGTTAGCCTGGTCCTACCAGACCATCGTACTTAATTTCATTTGTACAGAAGGTCTGGAATCGCTCAATTGACAAAAGTTAACTCACTTGGTGTCTGTTGAAAACCCACTAATACACCGCAGACCCAGACTGACTACTGAAGGGAAATGAAAATGTAGCGGAAGTACGTAGGCGGGCGGTGCCAGGCTATATGCTTGTTGGAGGATGCGAGCAAAAGTAGCAGCTATGAGATCAAAATTAGGGTTGGCCGATGATCAAAGGGTTGGAGGTTCGATCCCCGCCCTGCCACCTGTGTCATAGTTGTTGTGTCCTTGGGAAAGACACTTAACCCACCTTGCCCCGTGTGAATGTCGATAGTTAGCCTGCTATCGGTGTATGAATGTGTGTGCGATTGGTAACGTGCGAATGGGAACAGGTCTCCCTTGCAAAAGAGTCTTCGGTCTCAATGGGATATACCTGTATAAATAAAGGTTAAAAAAAAAATAAAATACTCGATCCGATCGGAAAATAGTCGGTCGGCTGTGAACTAAAGTGTGCCGTTCTGAGGGCCTGAAACTCCAAGGCTAAAGATGAGTGGCAGTCGACATTTGAAATATTGCATTTGTTGTATGTTTATGATCTTGTTGTTACCCTTAATACATATTTAAGTGGTATTTATTCTACACTTAAGAAACCACCTGACATTCAAGAAGAGCTCTTAACTAATGAAAAAATAGAAAATAAAGATTAATCAAGATGACTGATGCAATCCTACAGTTGATTTCTATTTATTCAAGCTAAAAAAAAATTGCCTGGCACTTTTATCAACTTAATTAATTTCCTCATAAATAACTTAAATTGTGACTTAAAAGTGACTTTGCAGACTATCAACTATAAAAACATATGAATATCTCCGTGACTGGACTGCTGGGGTTTAAAAAAAAATAACCCCAATCTTTTTGAAAATTTCCAAAAATTCAAATTGAATCTAACTGTATTTAAAACCTTCAAAGGGGGTATAGTAATGGTGGCTGTATTGCGACATTTTTGCAGCTTCACCCCCCCCCCCCCACTCTTCTGAAGTATTGCATTCATTGGCACACAGTTCAAAAGGGATCGAGAGAGGCATATTCTGGCAGCTAACACACAGTCAACTGGCACATCCGATATTTGAGTCCGATGCAATGGGAGGCAACGGAGACGTCAGATCTAAGATGAGCCTTGCGCACGCACACGCACACACACACACACACACACACACACACACACACACACACACGCACACACACACGCACACACACACACACACACACACACACACACGCACACGCACACACACACACACACACACGACACAGCTTATTAAGAGCGTCACCATCTGAATGAGTCAGAGAGTTTTTTGGTCTTTGAAAGTTTTTTTTAGGACACACACACACACACAGACACACACACACACACACACACACAGACACACACACACACACACACACACACACACACACACACACACACACACACACACACACACACACACACACACACACACACACACACACGTTGAGAAGATAAAACAATATTTTTCTAAGTATTTCACTGATTCGGGTTTTATATTATAGTCCAGTGTTGACAACTTAACATTGTAAATGTATTTTTCACATGTATACAAACGTTTGTGCCCACTCATTCTCTGTGATACTGTTGATATAAATACTCACCTCAAAAACACACTTGCCTCATAGCAACTTCACACATAGAACATAACTTACATAGTGTGTACTAGCTAATTAAAATTATGCAGCAATGAAAAGCATTGCCAAAGCAGTGATGGATATAAATTAGTAGCAACACGTTAGTCGACATAGGTGAAGTCAGATTGAACAACATGTATGTTAGCAAACAGAACTTACAATTCCTTCATTTTTTGAAATAAACTCTTGATGTCATTGAGTTCAGTCTTAGCTTTATTTCTATTGGGTTAAGTGTGTGTGTGTGTGTGTGTGTGTGTGTGTGTGTGTGTGTGTGTGTGTGCACTCTATACACAACGGTGCTACGGTGCAACCAACAGCACTAAGGCTAGGTGCTACTGTTAGTGCCATTAAGAGCACTGGTGAGAAAGTGAAGAAATGTCAGTCAGATGACGGCAGCATGGTATGTGAAAGAAATGGATTGTGTGTGTGTGAGAGAGAGAGAGAGAGAGAGAGAGAGAGAGAGAGAGAGAGAGAGAGAGAGAGAGAGAGAGGGGGAGATAGAGAGAGGGAGAGAGAGAGAGAGAGAGAGAGAGAGGGAGAGAGAGAGAGGGAGAGAGAGGGGGAAGAGGGAGATAGAGAGAGAGAGAAGCAAGTGGATAGAAATCTAAAAAATAGAAGAGAAGTGAAGAGAGATTGTAGACTGCAGATTGGTCGCGATACACAAACACATGATTCTGAAAGGAAGTATGCCTTTAAAGCTATAGTGCGTAACGTCTGTCACCCCCATGTAGAATCAACAAATCAAACATTTCTTGGTCTCATCTTGTGGATTTTTCTGAGCTCCTGCACCAGTGTCAGGTGGGGGGACACCAGTTTGTAAACGCTGCCATACTGAGAAATACAGAGAGAGTTTTGTAGGGAGCTGATAGGCTTGATCAACTCGTTTGTCAATGGCTTGAATGTCACATACATTCATTTCTATAAAAAAACGTTACACACTATAGCTTTAAGAGAGCACAGGATAATGGAGCATAGCGGGGGATATGGTAAGGATAGGGGGAAAGTCTTACCTATGTCTTGTGCAGCTCCTGTGTTGGAGAAAGAGTAGGATAGAGGGGCAGGAAAGGAAACAAAAAAAAACAGAGGGAGGTTAGCAATCAAAGCCCCATTTAAAGTGAATCACCACCGACTGCCAGTGCAAAGAGGCGCATGCTTGAAAAGTACAGGAAAAGACAGGTACAATAAAATGCAAGGAAAACATACACACATGCTGGACCCCTCTGTGAAGCAGAATCAAGTTGATATAAAGACCACAGTTGGTTTGACAAATAGCCAGTTATGGAAGTTTAAAGACCTACTTCACTGGTGGAAATATGAAGGTGTATTGAACTCTGAGATCCTATGTAGTATAAATGTGCAACACTTTTAAAAATCGGATCATCCTAGCCTGAGAAAAGGCAGAAAGAGTGTTTTATGGTCTCACTGTCGTAACCCTAAATGTTCCCATATGTGACATCACACATGGTAAAATGTAGGGTTAGGATTAACAGGACAGCTGGGCCCAGGGAAGACTGAGGGAAGAAAAACCTCATTCATTATATTAAAATAGCGATTTTCTAATGATAGAACGCCGACTCTGTATGGGTGAAGTATTCCTTTAAGTGTAAGGTTTCAACTCCAAAGGCAAACACATTTGGCTACAAAAAAAAGGCTTTGATCAGTGTCATTTCTTTGAGGTTAAGACCGATAATATGTTGTGGATTGCGATGCTTATGTCTTTCATGTATTTCTAGCACATTTCAAGCCACACGTGAAAATAATTACTCACCCTGACGTATTAACTCTTCAGAAATAGCATTTTGGCAGTGATGATACAACGACATTGTATAACCGTAGCACATCATATAAACAACATTGCAGTTGACTTCAAGCATGGTTTCCAAACA